>JANBXA010000651.1:127065000-127507500 GCA_030556225.1 Cricetiscus sungorus
TCATATTCAAAGTGCAACAAGGACTGATAGCAACGAGTGCTAAGAATATATTACTATTTAAAACAGTAAATAAAGTTTACTTGGTAGATAAAGGACTGTTCTAAAGAACAAAGAAAATAATTGGTGATTTTGATTTGGTAGTAATGTAAGCTTTCTCTATTTAATCAAATTAATAAAGGGACATTCTATGTATTAATTGACCAAATACTTGTAGTAAATGTAATTATGAGTAATATTATCCTTAATAAAATACTCATGTTTATTCATATCAGAAATCAGGAAAGCCCAAGATTAAAAAAAAGACATTTAAAAAATGATAAATGTGAATTCTAAAATGTAGCAAGAAACCCTGTGAAAATATTTATAGCCACTCATTTATAGCAATACTCAATAATTTTTATTTATTGTTTTTGAGACAGGGCCTTCAGGGTTTCCAACGTACCATGTAGTTCAAATTCAAGCTGATTGATCTCAGACTATTGATCCTCCTGCCTCCACCTTCCAGGTGCTGAGATTAGAGTCCATTCCAATTCCTTGTCTGTACTGTGCTGGCATGAAACCCAGGCTTCACTGAACCCCACAGGCTCTGTAACTCCTAATTCTGTTCTTCTGATGTTTTCATGTTGATTTTCATTAAAATCCAGGTAATTCTATGCTTGATAAGCCCTGTTCTTTTGTTTAAGTTTGGGGTATAGGTGACCTTGAATTTTTTTCTTACAAGTTTTTCGTTATTAATTATTGGTTATATCTAAATAACAGGTAAGTGATATGGTTCAGTAAGATTAGCCGATCTTAGCTTGAGTAAGAATCCCTTACACACCATTTTAGAGATCTTTCAGGGGAGGCTGAATGACAGAGATCTGTAGAGAACTGTTAAATTGAATGCCAATTCAGGAAATTTCATCAGGCCTGATGTAAGTACATAAGATGACCACCAGGTGGCAGTACAAGACAACCGCAAAACCCATACTGATTTATAGCGCTTCTTTCCTATAAAAACACTTCAATTAGGAAAAATAGCTGGGTGGTGGTGGCGTATTTGAGCAGAATACCCCAAATTCCAGGAATTAAAAGTTATTATTCTAGAATAAACAAGGATCGCTGTTTTGAAATATGCCGATGGAAAAGGTTTGTTTAGCTGGGCAGTAGCGTCTTATGCCTTTAATCCTAGCACTTGGGAGGCAGAAGCAGGTGGATCTTTGTGAGTTTGAGGTCATCCTGGTCTTCAGAGTGAGGCCAGGACAGTTAGGGCTGCACAGAAAAACCTTGTCTCAAAAAACCAAAAAAAAAAAAAAAGTTTTCTTTTTTTCTTATTCATTTAAAATTTAAATTAATTACGTGTGTGGAATGTGTGTGTGTGTGTGTGTGTGTGTGTGTGTGTGTGTGTGTGTGTGTGTGTGTGTGTGTGTGTGAGATGGAGCATGCGTATGCCAAGATCTACCTGTGGTGGTCAGAGAACTACTTGTGGAAGGCTGTTCTCTTTTTCCATGATGCTGGTTCCAGGGATTGAACTCAGATCAGCTGGCTTGGCAGCAAACACCTTCACCCATTGAGCCATCCGGATAGCCCGACTTGTTGTAATAAGTCATTTAATCCAAAAGAACATATTATGGTCCAGACAGGAATGGAACATGTCTGCATGGTAACATTCTGTGTACCACAGATGTGTGTACTAAATTAAGCAGGAACGCCAAGAACTGAAGTACGAGATGGGAACCAGCCTGCCAGGAAACACACGGACACGGGGGCGCATTACTGAGACGCCTCTGTTGTGGTTAGTCAGTGTTCTGTCTAGTTTTTTCCTCCCCTTTTGGTCAGGTATGACTTCACTGCTGTACTTAGTCACACATCTGAAAATAAATAGTAGCTGGATAGAAACATGTGGCCTCAGGAACTGGTGAATGGGCTGGGGAGATGGACCAGTGATAAAGACCACATAGTCCTTCTCAGGCCAGAGGACGAGAGTTCAGATCCCAGCACCCAGGTCAGGAGTCTCACAACTGTTATTATTGTCAGGAGATCCACCTGTTATTAGCCCCTGCAGGACCAGGGCCCTCTGCTGGACTCCGGCGGGCACTGCACTTGCGCTCAAACAGACATAATGCAAAAATACAGCTTTAACGGATTTTCGGGGACTAACTGCATGTGGCATTTGTTTTCCATCCATGCTCCCAATATGTATTAGAGATGTCTGTCCCTCTTTCAGCCGCTAACACTGGAAGGTCTTTTGGGGGCTCAGAGCATGGGAGGATGCTGCACGAGGAGGGGTCTGTAGTGCAGCAGGAGGCTCGCCAAGGCCACCAAGCACCGAGCCCTTAGCGTTGTTTACTCCTTTAATTCAGTCGCCCTTAGATTCAAAGTCTCTCAACTCATATCCCCGCGGACTGGCGACTTGAAGTCTGGGATTCTGACTCTCTAGACTCATGAAGCCCAAGAGTAGAGTAGCAAGATGGGAACAGTTGGCGGATTTTGTTTTTTCCCTCTGTAATTCTGGTCTGTGATGGTCATTGTGGTCTGTAATGCACTATCAGTTAATGGTTGGCGATTCTCATAAGGCCCAGAATAGGCTCAACAGCCACCCCAGCAAACGTCCTTTAGTGGTGTGTCCACCTCCAGAGCTTCGAAGGGCACGGGACTTAGAAACCTGAATTTGAGTATGATTCTTGTCAGTCTTAGTGCACTTCCAGATGAAGTGACAGAGGACCGTTGATGTAACTATAATTCTGTGTACCAATACCTGATTGGCTGTTCAGTGGGCTTTTATTAAAGGGAAGGATACTAGAGAATGTTCCCAGCTAAAAGAATTCTTTTCAAACTAGTCACCCAAAAACCAAATAACCTTATTAAAAAATAGGGTGCAGACTGAAGAGACAATTCTCAATAGAGAAAGTCAAAAAGGCTGAAAGACACTTAAGAAAGTGCTCAACATCCTTAGCTATCAGGGAAATGCAACTCAAAACAACTCTGAATACCATCTTACTCCTGCCAGAATGGCTAATATTAGAAAATGACAATTTGTGCTGGAGAGGATGTGGAGAAAGGGGAACATTCCTCCACTGCTGGTGGGAGTGCAAACTTGTACAGCCATTTTAGAGACCAGTATGGCAGTTCCTCAGGAAAATGGGAATCAGTCTACCGCAGGACTCGGCAATCCCACTCTTAGGTATATACCCAAATGATCCACATCCATGCAACAAGGACATCTGTTCAACTATGTTTGTAGCAGAATTATTTGTAATAGCAAGAATCTGGAAGCAACCTAGATGCCCCTCAATTGAAGATGGGTAAAGAAGATGTGGCACAGCTACACAATGGAATGCTACTCAGCAGGAAAAACAATTGAAACTTGAAATTTGCAGGCAAATGGATAAAACTTGAAGAAATTATCCTGAGTGAGGTAACCCAGTCACAAAAAAAGGAGCATGGTATGTACTCACTCATGTATGGATTTTAGACATAGAGCAAAGGATCACCAGCCTATAATACACACCACCAGAGAAACTAGGATACAAGGAGGAATCTAAGAGATTCATACAAGGTCCCTCACAGAAGGGGAAAGGAACAAGATCTCCTGAGCACAATGGGAGTGTTGGGGCAGTGAGTGGAGAGGGAACTAGGAGAAAGAGAAGGGGAGGAGAGGAGGAAGATTGAATCAGGGGAGGAATAGAGGAGAGCAAGAGAGAGAGAGAGAGAGAGAGAGAGAGAGAGAGAGAGAGAGAGAGAGAGAGAGAGAGAGAGAGAGCATAAAAGAGGGAGCCATTATAGGTTTGAAGAGAAAACTGACTCTAGAGAAATGTTCAGAGACCTACAAGACTGACCCCCAACTAACAATCTGAGCAACAGTGGAAAGGTTACCATAAATGCCCTTCCCTGATAATGAGATTGACGACTAACTTATCTGCCATCATAGAGCCCTCATCTAGTAGCTGATGGAAACACAAGCAGACACCCACAGCTAAACACTGAGCAGAACTGGAATCCAGATGCAGAGAGGGAGGACAAGACAGGCTATAGAAACCCATAGAGACAGCTGACCTGAACAAGGGGAGCTACTGGGCCCCCAGACTGATAACTGGGAAACCAGCATTAAACAGACTCAGACCCCCTGAACATGGGTCTCAGTTAGAAGGCCTGGGCAGTCTGACAGTAGAACCAGGATGTATCCCTGGTGCACCTAGAGGCAGGAGGAAGGGCCTAGTCCCTACTCCAAAAGACTTGACAGATTTTGTTGATCCCTCCTGGAAGGCATCACCCTCCCTGTGGAGTGGGGAGGGATGGGATGGGAGGATGGTCAGAGGGCATGGGAGGGAGGGAGGGAATAATAGAGCGAAGGAGGGAGGAGAGGGAACTGGGGTTGATATGTAAAATAAGAAAAAAAAAAAGGAAAAAAAATTCTCAACTGGAGGTTTATTTGAAGACACTAAAGTCACTTCTCCAAGTTGGTATGATGTGATGTCACAGAGCCCGAATTAAATGGCCAAACCAGTTGGCTAAAACAGAAGCCCAATAGCAATTTAAAAGAGATTACGTTTAAAGGCCAGCATTTGTGTCCTAAAGCCCACAGCATACACACATATGTTAACTATAGCGCATCTGGAGAAGATATAAGAAGCATAGTTGGCAGTGGGTTAGGGATCAATTAGGTGGATGTCCAGGCACGAGGACAGGAAGCACTGGTTTGGGTTTCACGGACACAAGAGCCTGATATGGTGAAGAGGAGATGGGGTGTGCCCTCTTTCACCAGCGAGGCCACCTTTTCTTCACTTATTGGTGTTGCACCTCAAGTGGGGACCTCGGCAGGGTGCAGAGAGTTCCAGAAAGTTGTAGGCAGCAGAGCTACATCACATGGGGAGATGATGGAAGCAAACACAGAAGATGACGGGGGATGGTGGTTTCACATATTTGAGTCTGTTATGTGAGTGATGGTTTGTGTTCTATTCTGTGTGATCTCAAGGGACCAAATTAAAGCAACGTGGGTGGAAGGTTTAAAGAGACAGTTTCCAGTTTCATTTAAATAATCCCATTGGGAAGGACCAATTCGGGAGACAGCGATTCCTCTCTCATCAGGGTGTCAAGCTTGGGCTAGTAAGAACTTGGGAATGTGCTATTGATGGACAGTTGGAAGAATTGCAGGTCCTCCTTTCAGTGGTTATTTTCTTGTCATTATTAAGCTAGCGTAAATTTTTAGAGAATGAGAATTTTTCAATATTAGCTTATCCCAACAGTCCAAATTCAGCATGGCCTTCACTGTTCTTCGGTGAGTGAACATTTCTGTTTGCTTTCTGAGACAGCTTTTAGAAGTGTTTTTATTAGCATTATTGGGTCTATGCAACAATGGGTTTCAAGATCATATTTTATACATTGCATAATGTATTTCTATTCTGTTTATCCCAGTTACCATTTGTCCCCCTCCCATTAATCTTCTTTATCTCCTGACTACCCCCACTTCAACTCCCAGCCCTACCTCTACCTCCATCTCTGTGACCCAATGACTTTCATTTGATTGTAGGAGCATGGACATGGGCATGAGCATGGGCATGGGTAAGGGTTGGTTTATAGGGGCATGGGGAGGATTTATAGGAGCATGGGCATGGGTAAGGGTTGGTTTATAGGGGCATGGGCATGGGGAGGATTTGTAGGAGCATGGGCATGGGTGAGGATTTGTAGGAGCATGGGCATAGGCATGGGTTGGTTTATAGGGGCATGGGCATGGGTTGGTTTATAGGGGCATGGGCATGGGTGAGGATTTGTAGGAGCATGGGCATGGGCATGGGCATGGGCATGGGTTGGTTTATAGGGGCATGGGCATCGGTGAGGATTTGTAAGAGCATGGACACCTTACTAGTGATACTGCTGAACTAAATGTCTCCCCCGCCCCCAGCACCCTCAGAAACCAATAACTGCTGTGAATGCTCAGGGGGAGTGGGGCTCCTTGAGCCTTGTCCATGTCAGCCAGTGTGTTGAAGGGCCCAGTCTTGTAGAGGT
The DNA here is from genome assembly GCA_030556225.1 of Cricetiscus sungorus. NCBI lineage: Eukaryota > Metazoa > Chordata > Mammalia > Rodentia > Cricetidae > Cricetiscus > Cricetiscus sungorus. The sequence goes on from JANBXA010000651.1 coordinate 127,070,986, forward strand.
CTTGTATTGACACTCATGGCTGCTGTGAGTTCGAGAGCGCCAGAGTTATGTCATGTTCAGAAGCTGGCATTGTCCTCCTTGTTATCCAGCTTACAGTCTTTCTTCCCCTTCTTCCCCAATGTTCCCTGAGGCTTGGAGAGGGGTGGGGGTACTATTCAGATGCCCCATTTATGGCTGGGCATCCCACAGTCATTTATTCTCAGGACTTTGACCAGTTAGTGTGTCTCTACACTGATCACTACAAAGGAACTCAGGACAGTAACATTAACCCATGGGTGCAAACATAATTATTTAGAAGGTGATTTGACAGCCACACCATATCTATTTAGCAAAATAACAGCAATGGCTTCCCCATGACAGCTTGTAATTTCTCCAGCCATAGGCTGTTGATCTGCTTTATAGTACCAGATGTGAATTCCTTCTTGTGGTGTGGGCTTCAAATCCAATAATGAAAGCTTATAGCTATTGTATCAGTGAGTTTATCTTGCCTGGTCGGTCAGTGTTACACACAGGGCTTGTGAGTAAGACTGTTGGTGATATTTCTCCCCACCTTCTGGCACTCTGTGGGCTAGCCAGCAGGGAGGAAGCTCCTTGCCAACCTGCTGCTAGATTTCTCCATGCTCTGCAACCAAGGTGTGCGGTGTCTTCAGCAGCAGGGTCTTATCGTGTAGTACTGCTAGTCAACCACAACAGTGACAACTGGGAGCTTCTGTCCCGCCTTGTCCCATAGCCTTTTAACCCCAAATAAAAACACAGAGGCTTATATTAATTATAATCTGTTTTGCCAATGGCTCAGGCTTCTAACTGGCTAGCTCTCTCTTAATTTTTAACCCATAACTATTAATCTATATATTTCTACATGGCCTTATCTTACCTTCCTAGTAGCCATATGGCATCTCCCTAGCAGCTCACTCTCTTCCTCCTCTCCCCAGAATTCTCTTCTGGTAGCCCTGCCTATACTTCCTGCCTGGCTATTGATCAATCAGTGTTTTATTCATCAACCAATAAGAGAAGCATATATACAGAAGGATATTCCCCCATCAGGCTTCCTGAACACCAACTTGTGAGTAGGTCACCCAGGGTCTTGCTCTGTAGGCCAGGCTCAGCCTCCCAAGAGCTGAGATTACAGATGTGAGCTACTATGCCTGGTAGTATTAGGACATAAAAATATAACCATTATTCCTATAAACTCAGAAATGTGGTCAAAGGCCCAAATGCCAATATAACCCATTCAAATATCACCAAATCCTGGAGGAGTTTCTGGGTAGGTTATCCTAAGCAGTTTGTGCAGCTGTCCCTTCCTTGGTGAGCCCATTGCTCACCTCTGTTGTTAGTGTCAGAGTTCCTGATGAAGGGGATTCAAGATGCTGCTCCCCCGTGAGGAACAGTTGTGGTTGCTTGAGTTGCATCTCTCTAGGAAAGTGACATGCATACCAGAGCCTTTAGCTGGAAGCAGCTGTTCCTGGCAGTGGTGAAAACGAGAGAGAGAGAGAGAGAGAGAGAGAGAGAGAGAGAGAGAGAGAGAGAGAGAGAGAGAGAGAGAGAGAGAGAGAGTTTGGGTAAGGCATTTTCTCTCAGCACCAAAGGGTGTGGCAGAGGCAGTGCTTGTCCTAGGTCAGACTCTGTTTAAGGGCCCTCGTTTAACAGTCTCCTCCCCAGTGGTGGACTGCTGGCTACTGGGCTGATGGGGGAAGACTCTCAGGAGGCTGCTGACATGAGGCCCGTGTTAGGATCCCTGACTCCAGAGTATCTGGATTTAAGCCCTGTCTCTGCAGTTTGTTCACTGTGATCATGGGCGGGGGTGGAGCAAGAATGGGAGGAGAGGGTTGGAGAAAGGGTGCAGAGGTTAGGAGCACTGCCTGCTTTTCCAGAGGACTTGGGTTTCATTCCCAGCACCAGTCAGGGGCTGACAACTGTCCGTATCTCCAGTTCCCAGGGACCCACCCTCTCTGGTCTTTGTAGACACTGCACACTGTTGGTAAACAGACATACATTCAGGCAAACCACACATATACATATTAGAGGGGAAAAGAAAAGGGGAGAAGAAACAAACCTCACATTCCAGCCTGAAACTTAGAAATGTATTTCAGGGAAGCCAACTTAAACTGGACAAAAAGGACCTAAAAATAATGAAGTCAGTTATTTTTACAACTCAAGGAAATGGAGGGAGCTGTGATAGTTTCCCATGTTTTCATCCAAGGGTTGGAAGGAGTGTGGGAAACAGGTTGAAGGGAAGAAAGGATGAAGCTGTGTAGTGTTGGCATCCTGTGTGGACCAGCTCATATTCACACAGCAGGGAGCTGTGGGTGGAGTCTAGACAGGAAACCATACAACCTACTTGGACCTTCAGTTTCTTTACCTAGACAAGACCTGTTTCCTTCAACTTTTGCAGTCTCCTGTGTCTACTACCATGGCAACAGAGATTTGATGTGCATATGTGATTTCATCTTTACCAATGTTTATTTCTACCCAGACTTTCCCAGGAAACTGTGCTTCCATAGTTTCTGGTGGCATACTGACTATTTCATATGCGTTTCTCTAGTAGTTTTCATCTCTGCTAAGTTTTCTATAGAGAATCATATAAGATGGCATTTGGAGCATGTGCACTTAGGGTTTTCCTATGTGGATTCGGCTGATCCAGTCTATATATGGTGTCTGCAATTTCTAGAGGAAAACACAGGCAAACTAAATTCTAGAAGGTAAAAGAAATGGCCCATTAAGCATAATTAAGTGTCAAAGAGTTTTCTGGGCCTCTTGGAATTCATGAATTATTCGCTCTCTTCTTATCCACAGCAAGAAATCATTTGTTTTTGAATTTTAAGTATCTTCAGAATATGATTTCTGTATAAAAAGCATAATCATCACTAAGTTTGTGTCAGTGTCTGGTGTGTTCTGCAGAGGGTTCTTGAACTAGTTGAACTGTTTTAAATGGTACAGTAAGAGGTGCATTTAATTCAATGAAAACAAGACACAGCTGGAACATTCTAAAGCAGACAGGATGGGGGCAGTAGCCATCTTCCTCTGGGTCTTTGCTGGAATTCCTAATTTCTGGACTATAATACCAATGATATTATTTGGCTATTAAAACAGATTGTTTTATTAGTTTTTTCTTTTTAAACTCATTTTTAAAAATTTGAGATTATAATTACAGTTTTGTCCTTCCTTTCCTCCTTCCAAACCCCTCCATGTAAGAGTGCACTAACTGGTGAACCCCAAACATACCTACATTAGTTTTTTTTTTAAAGATTTACTATTGTATTCTTTTGTGTTCAAGAGCATGTATATGTGTACACGCCCTCAGAGGCCAGGTGATGGAGTTGCAGGTGGTTGGGCACTGTCCAATACTGGGTGTGAATTTCTGGTCCTAACCATTGAACCATCTCTTTAGCTCATTTTCTTAGTTTTGTCTCTGGCCTTTTCCACAGTACTGAACAGGAGATTTTCAGTTTAGCACTGTGTCAATATTACAGAAAGCGGAGGCATCGCCTGCAGCCCACGTGACTTCACTGTAACATGAGACTTCCTTACTAGGTTTCTCCTTCCTTATTAGGTTTTAGGTCTAAATCATGGCTTCTGAGCTCATTTAGAGAAGCTTAGCTGTCAGTTCATCCACAGCAATTAAGTCCTCTAAGAATCTCAGTCCCAGGAAAACCCCAACTCTATTAGCTTGCAGTGAGCCTATTTATGTGCTGGCAATAGGAAGGGACATCAAGTGACATAAAATGCTTTATGTAATTTTAAGGAGGGAGAAATAATCTGAACTCTGTTTTGAGGACATGGCTGTATCTATAGTGAATAGGAAGGTGGCAACAGAACATTTATGATTGCAACTTCACCATCACCACCACTATCACCATCATCACCATCATCATTCTTCTCCTCCATATCATCACTACCACCATCATCATCATCACCACCATCACCATCATCAACACCATCCTTCTCCTTATTATCACCACCATCATCATCACCATCATCACCATCACCACCATCACCACTACCACCATCATCATCACCATCCTCCTCCTTATCACTATCACCACCACCACCATCATCACCATCATCATTACCACCACCATCATCATCACCACTATCATCATCATTACCATTCTCCTCCTCCTCATCACCACCACCATCATCATCATTTTATTGGTTTCTTGAGACAGTGTTTTTCTATGGAGTCCTGCCTGTCCTAGAATTCACTCTGTAGACCAGGTTGGCCTTGAAGTTAGACATCCTCTTACTTTTCTGCTTCTTGCAATTAAAGGCAACCACTGACAGGATTATTATCATTTTTTTTTTGGCATATTCCCCCCAACCTTTTGGTGCACACTCTAATTTCTCTGTTTTTATGTAGAAGTCAGCACATGACCTCTTACCTCTGGGGTTGGTTCAGATAACCCAGACCATGCTGGGCTAACAGGAACCCTTCTGTGGAGTGTCTTTCTGCTGTATGCTATGTGAAAACTGCTGTCCTTTTCATGTTCCTTGGATTTAGGAAAAGCTGAGGACCACTGGCTTTGTCACCTGTGGAGAGAGCCTGGCTATAATAGAACAAGGCTAGCACAAAGTGACAGAGGGAGCAAACACAGTGATTCTGTTTGATGTCTGGACCTGTATTTTGTCAGTTATTCTTAGTCATGCCCAGTTTGTTTATATGAATCATATTTCTGTTATTTGTATCCTATCAGATATAACCAGCAGGCAGGAATATCAGAAAAATTCCTGGGGCTGTAGATGTAGCTCAATGATTATACTGACTGCTCTTCCAGAGAACTTAGGTTCAATTCCCAGCACTTACTTGGAAATTGACATGTATCTGTAACTCCAGTTCTAGAAGATTCCATACCTGCTCCTGGCCTCTGTGGGCATGAGGCACACAAGTGGTGCATAGACATATATGCAGGCAAAATATCCATACACATACATTTTTTTTAAAAAGTAACTTTATTACCATAAATATAAGGATTTGAATTCAAGTACAAGACACTCTTGAACTTTATTAAGCATTCCTTATGTGCTAGTGCTACTGTAATTCTAGTGTGCATTTGAGAGTTTAACCACACAGCAGTCTATGTAAAACTTAGAGACTTGAAACAAAAAGAATTTAATTCACTAGCCGAGCCTCTATGTTGGTTGGGTGATTCTCCTGGTATGGATTGGGACCATTTGATATTAACTGAGTTTGCTCATGATTCTGGATATTACAGGAGCACTGGGGTGGCAGATGTGTGCTACCATGCCTGACTTACACCGGTTCTGGGGTTCTGCACTCAGGACCTCATGTTCCTGTCACAATTCCTTACCCACTGAGCCTTCTCATGAACCCCAGACTTTTGAGTGCTGTAGTGATGGGACTTCAGGCAGTGCACCCTATTTTCTTCCTTCCTTCCTTCCTTCCTTCCTTCCTTCCTTCCTTCCTTCCTTCCTTCCTTCTTTCTTTCTTTCTTCTTTTTAAGTCAGGGTCCTGGTTGTTCTGGAACTCTCTCTGTAGAACAGGCTGACCTCCATCTCAGGGATTTGCCTCCCTCTGCCCCCCTGAGTGTTGGTATTAAATGTGTGCACTCTTAATGGGAAGAACTGAGAAGTTGAAGAGCATGGATTGGGGAGACATGTGATACTAGAGAACATGGCTCATCTATTGTAAGAAGTGGGTATGCATGCACTTAAGAAGTCAGGCGATTTATTCAAGGTCATAGTTAAGGAGCAGCAGAGCCCAGACTAGAGCCTTGCTCTTCTGACTGAAAAGCACATTCCTATAACATTAACATTTTTCCTAGTTTGCTGATTGATCCATGTGCCCTTTGTGCAATGAGGTAATTAGTCTCTGAAGTCCTATTCTTAGATCAGTTTTGAATGACTTCAGAGTCATTGTGGAGAGTTTTGTTGTAATTATGGATTCTCTTGGCCCACAGTACAAGCATTTTCCCCTCATACCCACAACAAAACAAGTTTCAGGCTCTCACCTTGTATCACAGCTGTGATATGAAATACAAGGTGTTAGTTTAGAAAAATAGGTAATAGCTTTTGCTTCCTAGCATGTTCTTAGTTATAGGGAGGGGGACACGATGACTCCAGAACCTGGGAAGCAGATCTACAGAGTAGAAGAAAGCTGTAAAAGAACAGAAGAAGCTGTAGGGCCCCTTGGGTCCTGAGGGCTTCTCAGGAGAGGGGTGGTGCCAAGTGGCTGCCATTCAAGCTGGGCAATTTTATAGACTGCGTGTGTGTGGCTTTGTGCACATGCCAGATTCTGCCTTCTCCCAGGGACTTAAAAAAAGAGCCAAGTATAGGGGACAGAGACAGGGTGCAGAGAGCCTGGCCTTGCATTACAAGACCCAAACGTCCCACATTGTGCCCTTGTCAAAATAACTCTGTTGAAATCACCCTCTTGTACTTCACTTGACAGTGTGTTATTTATAACCCTTTAGAATAATCCTCAGGTTTCTCGCTGGAGGCAGTGGTCACATGGGCAGCTTTAGCTAAGAAAGTCAATGACTACAAAATGCACAGAATGCTGGGAACAAAGGGAAATACAGAGGTGCAACACAGAAAGAGGTAGGGTATGCTCAGAAGTTCAGAGAACCCTGCATCTGGGGACCAGTTTTCTGTCATCTAAATCTTCATCCTGGCCATGCAGCTGTGGGTTTCAGCTGAGTCTCGGGGTGTCAGGCTGTCCCTAGACAGTCTAGGAACTTTGTGTCTGATTGTCATGTAACTACAGATCCTTTCTCCTGTGCCAAAAAAGAGAAGACCTCAAGCCACAAGAGTAAAACCCTAAAATTGTCTCCGCATATAGACCTTTTGAGACTTTCAATATCAATTAATAGTATTAAAGAGAAGAACCGAAGGAGAGTAAAAGAAAGCAGGTCAGCATCAGTTAGATGGAAATGGACTTTTGAAAAGAGGCAACCCCCCACAAAACAAAAATAAACAACAAACACACAAAAAATGTTCAGGCAGGGCAAGCCCACTTAGGACCACTCAGTAATGTCAGGCTTTTAGTCCACAAGCTTGAGGTTAAGAATGCCTTTGTTGATAAATGCAGGGCAACTATCAGCCTCTGGAGCCACTGAACTTACATTTGTTCAGAGCATTAGACACATGAGAGAAAACTGTGATCTGCAGAATTTTACTATGATGTGACAAGTATTCAAAGAACAACCCTCCCTAAAGCAACCCTGTTTCTGGAGCCTGCTTCCGAGCGAGCTCAAACAGCACATGGTGGCTTACAATGCAGTGTATGCTACAGATGTGCAGGCAGGAGATGGGGAGAAGAGGTTAGTTTTTCTGATTCTTTTTTTTTCTGCTCGGTATACCACAATCCACACACACAGTTGCGGTGTCTCCGCAGAATCCATTAGTTGCCGACAGTTTCTAAGTCCTTTTACAAATTTTATTTAATTAACTTTTAACATTTATTGATTATTTGTGAATTTCACAGCATGCATTCTAATCCCACTTATTTCCCCTGTCCCATGCCCTCTTTCTTAACCCTGCAACCTCCCCCTAAACAAAATTAAATTTAAGAGAAAATTTTAAATTAAGATTTAAAAGGAAAATCAAAACCAACCAACCAAACACACACACACACACACAAAAGAGACGGAAGAGTCTAGTCCTGGAAGCTGCAGCGTGGACCGTTGCGTCACGGTTTACCCTTTAGTCCATTCAGCTTGACTTGTGTTTGTTGCCAGAGTCTCTGGTCTGACTTGAGATCTCTGGCTTCGGTTACACCAACACTGGGGCTCTTCTTGGATATCCTGCTGTTGTCCTGTGTCATGGAGATCCTGCTACTTTGGATCTGTAGATTCATCCCCTTCACCTCCTCCAACAAAAGACAAGGTGGGCATTGGGGTGGGCCAACTCATAGCAATGGTTCTGGGCCCGTGCCTGAGTGGTAGCTGGGTTGGTCAGCCCACTTGCTCTCCCTCATGGTTGCTACATGGGTGAGCTCTCCAGCACTGCCCTGTCTAGCTCACTCAATGCAGTGGGCAGCAAGGAACAGGGCCAGTTCTTTTGCTCTCAGGTCTCCAGGGCTGGCTCACCTGCACCGGCGCACCCAACACAGAGGAAGCTCTAGTGTGCTGTCCAGGCGGCATGCAGGGCCTGAACCCCTGTATGCTGCAGCTGGTGAGGGGCAGAGCTGGTTCTCACACTTTTGTGACCCCAGGGCCAGCTCTCACCTGCTACAGATAGCAAGGGGTGAAGGAGAGGGACTCTGCCTCACCAATACCACTGCATGGCAGATGGGGGAGGCAAGATCAGCTTTCCTGCTCTCATGCTGTCAGGGGCAGCTCATCTGCATCCCTGAGCACAGGTCAGCTCCAGTGTGTTGCCCAGGTGAGGTGCACACCTGTGGTGATGGGTGAGCCAGCTCTCCTGCTCCAGTATCCAGTGAGGAAGGCAGGACCAGCTCTTCCAGGACCAGGGAAGGGCAGGACATGGTTCTAACGAATCATGTGCTAACACAGACCATGGGCATCACCACAGATCCCAGCTTCAGTAGAGCCATGGACCCAGACATGGTCCTCAGCAGCAGCTTAAGCCTAGACATTACCATGGCTCTGGTGGCAGCAAAGGCCACCTGGATGGGTATGGGCCTGGTGGCAGCATGACCCTCAGATACCAACATGGTCTCATGTGGCTGACCAGATCCTGGGCATCTGCGGAGACCTTGGTGGTAACAGGAACATTTATTTATTTATTTATTTATTTATTTATTTATTTATTTATTTATTTATTGTTTATTGGCATTGATTGGCTTAGCAGGTCAGGTAGCTTATAGATATCCAGTACTGTGGGTTTGTCATTTTTTTTCTCTTAATTAGACTAAGTGAGGGTTTGGAGATGAATAACACAGGGTGTCTTCACTGTTTTTTGTTTGTTTTTGTTTTTGAGATAGGGTTCGTGTAGCTTAGTCTTACAGTTTCTACACAGCCAAGGATTGCCTTGACTGCCTGATCCTCCTGCCCTAGCTTCCAGAGTTCCGGGGTCACAGACATGTGCCATCATACCCAGCTTCCCCTTTACACAAACTCTTAAAAATCTAAAAAATGTTTGGCACGGTGTGCATGTCTGCTGTAGAGGTCACAAGAGGCTGTCAGATCCCATGGAGCTAGAGTTAACAGATGGTTGTGAGCCACCATGTGGGTGCTGGGAGTTAAACCAGGGTCCTCTGGAAGAGCAGCCAGTGCTTTCAACTGCAGAGCGTATCTCTAGCCTGCCTGTTGTGTCATCTGAGGATCTGCATCTACAGATTCTTACTGATGCTGTTGGTCTTGATCATAGATGAAGCAGTTTTCTAGGTCTCAATATTATAACCGGATATACTATTTTGTTGCTCCAACCCTTATGCTCTTATTTTCTTATACTTTTCTTACAGCATTGGCTTAAGTTGTCTTTTCTGTTCCCTATCTATTAATTTCTATTGCTATGTAATAGAAACTCAGAGTCATATCAGAGGCATTGTTGCCCAGTTCCTATGGGTGTGGAATCAGGGTGCAGTTTAACTGGGGACCTCTGTTCCTCACAAAGTCGAGCTGCAATGAGGATGTCAGTGGAATGGGAGGGGATTCCAGTCATTTTCCAGGGACGATCTGCCCTGGGTTCCTGCATATGGTTATAACCTCAAGGCTCATGAGCTGCACAGAAGTCCACTGCTGTGTGGGTCTCTTCAGAGGGCACCCTACACATAACAGATGGTTTCCTTTAGACTGAGTGTGAAGAAAGGTGTCCAGATGGAAATCCCAGCCTTTTTGTAACCTACTCATGGAAGGGGCATCCCACTACCTTGCATTTGTTACATGTGAGTCATTTATCCAACCCCCAGTCAGAGGGAGGAATTCTAAAATGGCATGAGCACGAAGAGGCAGGAATCCCAGAGGAAACTGCCCACCATCTTCAGTATTTTCTCTACAGTTATGTGAAGTCACTTCAGGGAAGTAGAACGGGCAGAGGAGAAAATAAGGGAGGAAGCTAAAAAAATTCTGATGGATTAGGTATTTTGTTTGCAACAATCTTAGGATGTTGTCACAATGATTGTGGTGCATACTTATTATTAGTTATTAATTCATCCTTGACATGTATTTTCCAAGCCATATGTAAACTATTTTGGTCCAGGATGTTGGCTATGTGGCATTTGGGAAGAGTGCTTTTGGTGTTTTGAAACAGGACCTCTGTTTTAGTTAGGGGTTCTATTGCTGTGAAGAGACACCATGACTATGGAAACTCTTTAAAGGAAAACATTTATTTGGGAGCTACAGTTCAGAGGTTCAGTCCATTGTCATCAAGGTGGGAAGCATGGCAGCATGTAGGCAGATATGGCACTGAAGAGGTAGCTAAGAGTCCTACATCCAGATCTGAAGGCAGCAGGAAGAGACTGTGAGACACTGGGCATGGCTTGAGCATCCGGAACCTCAAATCCCACCCCTAAATTTCCTCCAATAACACCACACATATGCCATCAAGGCCAGGGCTCCTCATTGTGTCACTCCTGTAGTGCGATATTCACTTTGTCTGCACCTGTGGCACAGACCACGCCCATTGGGGATGGAGACAGGGGCAGGTGTTACCTGGGGGAACCAAGTCTGAGGAGGGGGCTATGAGAGCTCTTTTGCTTGCAGCATGGAAACAGGAGTACATCTGGAGGCATCCTTGGGACCAGGAACCTGTTGGTGTTCACCTGTCTATGTTGTACGTTATTTCTTCCTAAATAAACATCTATTCTGCCTATTGGTTTCTCCTGATCTTATTAAACATCAATATCTGGTGTCAGATTTCTTTGTCTTCTTAGAATTCCCATGACAGCACCCCCTACCAGCAGGAAGCAGTTTGAAAAGAATGATGCCTAAACTCCCAAATATTGTCTATAAATGTTTGTTTTCATTTAAATGGTTATAAATGGTTAATGACCACAACTAATCTTTTTAAAAATAAAAAGGGGATTATGGTATAGATATAAATACTTTGCTTTGGAATGGATTTTCATTTATTGATACAATTTAAGGTCAATGTTATGATATGCATATTTCTCCTCTTGTTTAGATACTGTGTTTATATAGCTCATTTAAAAATGTAATGTATATTTACTACAGATTTTAGATAGTAATACTCAAAACTTTAGTTAGGTTTTACTTATAATAGTCAAAACTTATAATATTAGTTAGGTTTTCTAGATATATAAAGATGTATTTGAGATGGATAGACATTCTTCAAACCTTTCAAAGACCTACAGAATATGGCATTTAAAATGGTTTAGGGTTTTTCTTGACAGTGAGACATAACTACTCCTGGCAACACCATCTGCATCAGAAAGAAAGATGGACATTAAAGAAATTCGTTATGGAGTTTGCTTTCAATATGGCAAGACTAGCCATTTGGGCAAGACACTGCTCTTGTCTAGACGGTTTAACTTTATGCTGTATAAACTAGACATACAGGACCCACAGAAAAGTAACTGCTGATTCAAGATGGACATCACTACAGGGTTCCTGCTTCATGAAAGAGTCTGCCAGACATTCTACAGGACACAAAGAAAAGTGACTGACAAATTGCCAATATAGGTAAAAGTTTCCTTACTTTGCGGAAGAGTCTGCCAGACACACTATGGCCTATAGGCTAAAGATAAAACATTACAAAAGAACTTCAGGAAACTAATCAGGTAACAAGATGTCTCTGTCATTTCTAGAGTTTATATATTATCCTTCTGTGGTCTTTGATGGAGTTGAAGACAAATAATTATGGTTATAGTTTTCCTTATTTAAGATTAAAAATAAGTTACATATAAGACTTTAAATTCACAAAGATAAGATAGATAATAAAATATTTTCTTTAAATCTTACCAAATGTTAACAGACTAAATATTGTTATCTGTGATTCTTATTTAATAACTGTTGTGTGATATATTTTGCTATGCTAATATATATATTTTATTTTAGACAAAAAAGAGAAGATGATGGGAGATGTCATTCTGTAAATATGTTTCTTGTATTGATTAATGAATAAAGCACTGTTGGCCAATAGGAAAGCAAGATAGGATAGGTGGGACTAGGAGACAAGGACGATTCCTGAAGTAGTAGGGAGGAGATTCAAGATGGAGGACGGAGAGAGCAGAACACTGGTCTCTCTCTCCCATAAGATGATATCATGTGAAAATACTTAGATTAATAGAAATGGGTTAATATTTAGGATAGAGCTAGCCAATAAGAAATACTAATAACAGGCTAACAGCTTTATATCTAATTTAGTGTCTCTCTGTGTTATTTGGGGCTGGCGCAGCAGTGGGGCAAGACCAACTGGGAAAAACCAACTCTTAACACACTCCCTCCAAGCCTATGGGGCCATTTGCTTTCAAACCATCTCAACTTCAAATTTGAAATCCTTCCACGATGGCTCCCTAAATGAATGATGGGATTATAGGCATGTGATACCATACTTAGGAAAAACAATTTTCCTTAGAGGGTATCTATGCACAGCAGGCCATTTAGGCCTTAGCGGCATCACTGCCACTAGGAGTCTGGAGTTGTCTTGTTTCCTCATGCAGCATATTTATCAACTGCAGACTACTGACTCTCTAGAATTAGTGTATGGTATTGGGACAGTGTTCATGGTATGTGCAGAGACGATGTATTTATGTGAAACTCACCAGTGACTTCAAGGACTTAATATAGTCTAGTGAGGCCGAGTTAGAGAGAGTGTTAACAAAAATGCTTGAAAGGTTTTGGGTATCCTGAGAAGAATGGGGAGAAGGAAGAGATTGCAAGTGTCTCAGACAGATTTGAATTTCATACTAAGAAAACTGTTCTGTAGGAAGGCATATGGGATAGTCTTAAGTGGAAAAGATGTATTTGTCTTTATTTTATGTGTTCAAGTATTTTGCTTGCATCTAAGTGTGACAGACACAAGCAGTGCCTTCAGAGGTCAGAAGAGGGTGCATATCCCTAGAATTGGATGTGAGCTGCCATGTGGATGCTGAGAACCAAACCTAGGGTCTCTGCAAGAACAGCAAGTGCTCTTAACCACTTGTAAGGGGTTGGGATGGGGGATGGTGGTGGTGGTGGGGAACAGGGGAGGACAGGAGGGTGCAGGAACTGGGATTGATATGTAAAACAAGCTTGTTTCTAATTTAAATAAAAAATTATAAATAAAAAATCCTGAGTTGTCCTGTTTATATGGCAGCCACTGCAGAATAATCCTGGATTAAGTGAATCATTTAAGGTTTCTTTTCTGTTCAGTGACGCTGATGGGAGAGTTTACAGCTGGTGATGGGTGTTGGGAGAAGTTTGAAGTCTATCTTAGTAAAAGTCAATGAAATTACCCAGGGTCTATTCTTGCCTAACTTGTCCTTGTGGAACCTAGATAAAATGTCAGCCCTGTGTCCAGTGGATCTTTTTTTGTGTGAAGTGTTCTCTTCTCTTTGGGGTTTGGACTAGGTTCTCAGGCTGGGATGTGTGCATGTTTGGTAAGGTTAAGACGTATCCCCTGGGTGTGAAGTAAACACCTTTTGCTACAGTAATGTAAATATTGAATTCACCAGGATAATATGACAGAACGATGGCATTGAGGTTGGTTCATTTTTGTTTCTTTTGGCACATCATTCTTTTCCTTGCTGGAGCAGATGGGCAGCTCTGAGCTCATCACCTCAGGGAAGGGAAGTGACAATATAGTCTCTAGAATTTTGTTTCAAAATCCTAAGTCTTTAGAAAATATAAAACTTGAGGAATATACATAATATATGGGAAGATCTTGAGGGACAGACCAGGACATACTCTAGATTAGAGAAAACCCCTAGAGTGGAGGAGAAGAAGTCTGCCATTGGTAGGTCAGGTACCTAGACCACATTGCAGGAAGTTATTCATGGAATGCCTCCCAAATGGGGCCAAAGATGACCTTTCAGATATTCACAGACACCATGGGAGTGAAGCAATAAATAGTTCATGCACTGATACCTACATGCCTTTGCCTTCTTGACCTATACTCATCATCCACATGAGTCTGCACTGACAAGTTCCTTAGTTCCTTATATTGAGTGATTGCGATCATGCAATTTTCTCTGCTGCTGCTTCTGTGTCAGGTGGATAAAAGGTAGTTCTTCTTCTTTTTTGTCTTCTTCTCCTCCTCTTCCTCCTCCTCCTCCTTCGTCTTTTTGTCTCAACATCCTATGATAGGATAAAGATACCTGTGTGAGGCTATGGTTCCCATGACTTTATGTACTTCAAAGTCAGTCAGTATAAGGCTCTAACACTTTTTTTGGATAGAGATCTCACAACGATTTTGTATTGTGTCTTGGCTCCGGATCATTTACTATGGCTTTGCTTAAGGTTTCATGGATTTCTAAGTTGCCTGTCAAACTACAGGCTTACAAATTCCCATGTGATATTTATTAGAATTGATTACATCTTTCTTTGTCAGCAGGTCCAAAACATCATGTGTTTTATTGAGTTGTGATTTGGTCACATGTCTACCACTAAGGTTATGACTGTGAGTGTGGTGATGGTGGTGCATGGTGTGTGGTCATAGGAGGGGAGTAGAATGCAGAGACAGTTCCATTTTCTACAGAGATAAGTCCCAAGCTATCTACTGAACTTTGATAGGGTTTATATACTACTGTTTTCCTACAGATACTACAAGGTTCAGTTTAGAGATTTACAATAGAACAACCGCAGCATTCTACTGCAGTAAAAGTTATATGACTGTGCTCTCTGTATTAGTTACAGGTGCTATGATAAAACATCCTATTCAAAGCAAATCAGGTGATAAAGGGTTGATTTTTGGGTCACAATTCAAGGATGCAGTCCATCATGATGTAGAGATTCTGGTAGTAGGGGCTTTGACAATGGTCACATTGCACCCATTCTCAGGAAGCATAGAATGGTGTCTGCTAATGCTCAATTAGTTCAGAATTTCAGTCTTGGAATGGTACCACCATAGGTTGACCTTAACCTCAATTAACAAAATCAAGATAATCCCTCACAGGTATATCTAGAAGCTCATGTCCAAGATTATCTGAGATCTCATATAAACTCTGCACATTCTCATTTGTACTTTGAAATGTGTCTGTATCACATAATATTTAATACAGTGTAAGTGCTATGTAAATCATTATTGTATAGCATGATATAGAGAATGATGAGGGAAAATAAAATCTGTTCTGTACAGATAGAGTTTTTCTCTCAGATATTTCTGGTAGATATTTGGTCATATTGTTAGATGTGGAACCCATGACTACTGGACTCAACTTTCTATTTGTGATGACCTCATTCTTGTATTGGGGATTCTCTGTGGGTTAACCCTTTCAGGCTTTATGTGATGAGAAGAAATGAAGTGAGTGTGTGGGCATTGTGATCTAGCATTGAACAGGACCTCAGCTATTGTTACAGTTTACCTGATAACTGAGAAGGCTACTGATGGACTGGTGTGGATAACATATATAATGTAGATATGCTGGACAACAGACAATTCATGTTTTGCCTTAGTGTGGTAGGAGAAGGCTATCATGTACTCAGAATGGTGTGATTTAAAATTTATGAACTATTGCTGGAATTACCCAGTTAATAATTTTCAGAGTGTTGGTAATTGAAACCTTTAAAAGGGAAACTGTAGAAAAAGTGGGGGAATAACATGACCACCCTTCTGCTTCTTCCTGGGGACAGAAGTGCAGTTAAGTTTCTTATACATACTTGGATTGAATGATGAGGAAGTTAATTTTCCCAAAGAAAACTGGAGTAAGGTGATCCTAAAAAAGATAAATAAATAGATTCTGGATAGAGGAATAATATTCTTTGAGAGATAAAAATGTTGGATTTTCCTGTGCAGAAGAATGATATTATATGTGTAGAGGTAGGCAGTTGGGAACACTTCTCAAAGACCCATGTGTTAAAGGATTGACCTTCACTCTGTGCTACCAAAAGTAAATGTCAGGACCCTCAGGAGGTACAGTGTAGTGGAAGGAAGATAGGTCATTGTGGGAATAGTCTTGATGGGAACATTAGAATTCAATCCACTTCTTCTCTTTCTTCATTCCTGGAAGCTTCTGGTACCAGACTTCCTGTGCTTCATACTCCTTCCATGATGTCATGCTCCATCACAGTTCCAGAAGCAGCAGGGATAACCAAATATGCACTGAAACCTTCAAAGCTATAAGCCAGAACAAAGCTTTCCTCTTATTGCTTGATTATCTCAGGTTTTTTTTTTTTTAAAAAAACTAACTAGACCAACCAACCAACCAACCATCCACCACCAACAACCAACCAACCAACCAATCAACCAATCAACCAACCATCAACAAACTAACCATTCACCAACCAACCAATAACCAATAACCAAACAACCATCAACCCATCAACAACCAACCATCCTACAAACCGACTACTAACTAACCTACCAACCAACCAACCAACCAACCTACCAACCAACCAACCAACCGACCAACATCCCACCAATCAACCAACCAACTAACCAATAACCAGCCGATAACCAACCTACCAACCAACCAACAACCAACTAACAACCAACCAACCAACCAACCTACCAACAAACAACAGCCAACCAACTAACAACCAACAATAGCTAACCAACCAACATCAAGTAGCAACCAACCAATCAACCAGCCAACCAACCTACCAACCAACATTAGCCAACCAACCAACAAACCAGCCAACAACTAACCAATCAATGGCCAACCAACAACCAACCAACCAACCAACCAACTACCAACCTCCAACCACCAACCATCCAACAACAATTGAGTTGAGGAATTGCCCCAGCCAGTAAATGTCTCAGCCAGTAAAGGTACTTATACTTAGTTTAATCTCTGACATCCAAATAGTAGAAAGAGAACCAACTCTGCCTCCAAAAGTGTGGTATGTGTGCTCATGAATACATCACACACACACACACACACACACACACACACACACACACACACAAGTAAATAAACTATTATGCAATAAAAAGTTAACAAAACAAACAAAGAGAAAACTGATGTACACAGTGAATGCATGATTTTGGTGGGAAGTTGTTTTATTTTGATTTATTTCTTAGTTGCAGGTTTTCATTTACCTAATATAATTTACAGAGGATCTGAGACTTTAAAGGAAGGTTTCAGATGAGTTGGCATCCAGGTGAAGCATTTTACCTAAGAATAGCATGTTCCAAGGGAGTATAGTATGAGTGATGGCATACTGTATTTTCCCCAATCTTTTTCTTTCTTTTATTGCTTAGGGCAGTTAGTTAAAATCACATAGAATGAGGGCAAAAGTCCATCTTGCAAGCAATCACTAAAGCTCCTTTGGTGCTTCCTGAATCATGGACATGAGATTAATTGAGTGGTTACAGAACTGAAGGTGTTTTACATGCTTCAAGCAGACTCTGGGTTCTGTTTAGAGTGCTTGTAGTTTTTATTCTAAAATAATCTGATTTATGTCTTTCAGGATTCTGATACTGAACCCAACCAGGAAATAATCTAATTGAGTTCCTATAGAACTCCTTAAATCCTTTGTAAAACACAGAAAGACAGAACATTTATACTCCTTATATTATTAGATGAAAATGTATTTACTTACTTCTGAGACAGTGTGTAGAACTGGCTGACCTGGAACTTGCTATGTCAATCACGGAGGCTTCAAACTCAATGAGTTCTGCCTGCCTGTCTCTGGACCACTGGAGCCAAAGCCGTGTGCCACCTGGCTTGAGACTTTGTTTTCAATTAGGTCTATATTATAATGGCATTGAGAAATGTAAGTCTTTAGTTTTATTTTGCCAGGATTTACAGCAACCAGGACTGAAGTATTTTATGGGAAGAATTAAGAATGGAGGGTTCTTTCCTTTTATGAGAGTAGTGGTTAATTTTGCATTTGTCTCTGGAGGCCTTACCCTTGCCATATGTTAGACCTACCAAATGGATGGTGTGATTCAGCCTGCTTGTTTCCTGCCAATAGCCCCATGCTGCCTCCCCACTTCAGCAAGACTTGCTCTAATATGTGCATTTATTGCTTCTTATGTAATTCCCCTAGTCTTTGGGTCCATAACCTTATCTATCACCTCTACAGGCTCTGTCACATTTCTCCCTGAATTTAAAGTAATGAAAAACAATAGGAAACCAAAATGAATAATTCAGAGGAAAATAGTTTGACATACTGGGTGATTGATTAAAAAAAAAAACAAGGAGATTGAAGCTTAAGACAAAATTACAATAGGTGATTAGGAGAATTCTGCTTTCTCCACCATATGAATGACAGAAATACTTTCTTACTTTTGCAATAAGTAGATGGCATATACCATTCTGATGGACAGGTGATATGAAGGTGACAAGAGCACAAATAAAAGCCACTTACATAGGCTGTGCCTTTTTCTCATGCCTCCTCTGGTGACCCCTAACCAGGAAGCCAGGAAAGGCTTCATCTGTGCATGTCATATTGACTCAACAGTAGTTAGTATGTGAATTTGTTAGGGATTTTGATTTGAAGGCTATATTAGTAGGGCTGGGAAATGATTCAGTCAGCATCTAAAGAGTTTCTATTGCTCTGAAAAAACACACTGACCAAAAGCAACTTGGGGAGAAAATAGATTATTTCATCTTATATGTTTAGGTAACTGTCTATCATCCAGAAGTCAGGGCAAGAACTCAAGGAATCTACAGACAGGAACCGAAGCAGAAACCACAGAGGGGTGCTGCTTACTGGCTTGTTCCTCATGGCTTGCTCAGCCTGCTTTCTTAGAGCTCCCAGGAGAGAAGATGCCCACAGGTCACTTTGGTGGGGCATTTTTTCAATTGGGGTTCACTGTTCCAAAATAACTCTAGTTGCTGTCAAGCTGACATAAGCACTAGCCAGCAGTCAGTAAATGCATATTATGCAGGCATGAGGACCTGAGTTTGGATCTCCAGCACCCATATAAAAAGCCAGGTGTGGCTGCATTTGACTGTAACCCCAGTGCTGGGATATTGTGCAGAAACTGGCAGACCCCTGAAAGACACTGGTCAGCCAACCTTGCTGAATCAATGACCCTCTTAAGAAGATTAAGGTGAAGAGCAGTTAAAGAAAGCATCTGATGCTGACCTCTTGTCTCCACACATGTATGTATGCATGAATGCATGCTTGCAGATGTACACATACCGGTACAAATATATATAATACCACACACAATTAATTTTATGAGGAAGACCCTGTTGTCAAAGACAATAAATTTATTTGATGTATATTTCTTATGAGCCTTACTTGCATTGTTGTAATCATCTATCCCTTTTTCTTTCTCTTCTTCTTTCTCTCTTTCTTTTTTTCTTTCTTTCTTCCCTTTTTACTATGAATTTTCATTAAGTAAGATATTTGATTATATTCTTTTTTTCAGGATATAAGAGAGGCTTCAAATATTTGAATGTGGTATGTGCTCAACTACTTACTTTAATTTAGTACTTTTATATGACAGATTTTGTGTTTTGCGTACTTTACTATATTTTTGAAATATTATTTTCTCTTCATACGTGGGATCAGTGAGGTAATCTTCTTTAATTTACACCTTTTGTATGGTCCAGCAGGATCTAAAATTAATCACTTCCTTTATGGGGAGGGCAAAGCAGTTCAGCCCTTAGATAGTGACATGTCACCTTAATGAGTTTCCTCACTTCCTACTGTTTTACAATCTGTTTCTTGGCACCCCAAAGCTGTCCACACTCCTCATTTGGGGGGCATATTAGCCTGCCAGGGCTGCCACAGCACAGGACCACACCACAGGTGGTTTCAGTAACTGACCTTTGATTTTTCACAGTTAGGGAGGCCAGAAGTCTGAGGTGTTGGCAGGCCTGGTTCTTTGGCGGTGCTGTGCGGAAGGGGATCTTTCTGTCTGTATTCCCTAATGAAATATTTCAGTGTTGAGGGGTAAAAGCCAGGCTCTCACACATGTCAGGCCAGTACTTTGACACGGAACTGCACTCCCAGATTCAACTCTTTTTCCCTGCCCTTTTCCCTTTTGTGACTTTCTGCATCTGGACTTTCTCTACTTACAAAGGACATCAACCATGCTGGGTAAGAGTCTACCCAAAAGACTTCATTGCATTATAGTTGCCTCTATAAAGACCTCTTCTAGACATATAGTCAAGCTCTGACATCCTGGGAGGTGGGGTAGGATTTCAACATAAGTTTCAGGGTGTAAGGTAATCGTGTCCCTAACAGTTTGAAAGAATAACACAAAATATTTTATGTCACATGACACTCCTGAGGCATTGAGATTTTGCACAAAAATATGCATTTTAAGTGTCAGGCAAGAAATATGGTGGGTCACTTGCACAGTGATGCCAGTCTGGCAGGTGAAATGCTAACCTAAGAGGATTTACCTTCCCATCCCATTTCAGATGACTAGGGAACAACGTAAGCTGAGTTAACCAGTGCCTCCATCAAGTTCCTGTTTCTAACAATTTAATGCCACCTACTGAGTAAGTTTTAAACTAAAGAGGTTTGTTCATGGTGATTCTTCTTAGTTCTAGAGTTCAAGACTACATCTGGTGATGGTCTTATTTCTGGCAGAACCTGAGGTGGTACAAGAGGTCACATGGAAGATAGGGAGCTCTGAGGTGTGTGTGTGTGTGTGTGTGTGTGTGTGTGTGTGTGTGTGATGTGCACGTGTGTGCATGCGTGTGAGTACATGTGTGTGTATGCATGTGTGTGCATGTGTGTGTGTGTGCGCATGTGTGTGCGTGTGCGTGTGTGCGTGTGTGTGTGTGCATGCGTGTGCATGTGTGTATGCATGTGTGTGTATGTGTGTGTGCATGTGTGTACATGCACTACTTTCTGGTATCTCTTTACGTTTTAATTTTATAAATCATATTCTTTTTACTTTTACTTTTAATTATATGTGTATATGTGTATTTTTTTTTTACTTTTAACTATGTGTGTATGTGTATGTGCGGATGAGCACAGTGTCCTCAGAGGCCAGAAGAGGGCGTCAGACTCCCTGGACCTGGAGTTACAAGCAGCTGTGAGCAGCTGTGGAAGTTGGGAACTGAACTCTGGTGTAGGAGCATTGTGCACTCTTAACTGCTGAGCTATCTCTGCAGCCCCTCTCTTTTCTTATAAAGCCATCTATATGCCATTACGTGGGTCCCACCCTAATAATTTTATTTAACCCTTATCACCTTCCCAATGGCTCACCTCTCAACACTCTAGTTGCTCTAAGTTTTTACCTTCTTAACACCTTACAGAGGGGATTTAGCTCCAGTGTGCATTTCAGAAGAGATGAACTGTATTTAAACTAAAGAAACGAGTATGTGCTGAGTGGAGTCTAAAATAGAAATGGTACCAAAGAGCCTGTCAGAGCCTCGCATACCAAATGATGAAAAGTTAGACCCTCTTTTAAGTCACAGCTGTATTTCTATTCTTGTCTCACACACTCTCTCACACACCAATACTCATCTTTCAGCACAGTATTGGTCTAATGTTTCATGGGAGCTGATGGCTTCTCTACTGTTTTTCAGCTCTTTAAGTGTAAGGATAAATTTCTAAGTAACTATAAACTATAAGAGATTGTACAATGACTCCAAAATGTCCAGATAGAAAAGAAACTAATTTTTGGAATCATTATAAGCAGAACTGCATTAAAAATACCAAGACTTACTAGAAGACAAATGAATTAGGGAGCTCTCAACAGCTGCTGGCACTTAATGCTGTGGCTTTGTATAGCAATTTCAGTGTGTGTGTGTGTGTGTGTGTGTGTGTGTAAGTCATCTAGATAAAGGCTTTAACTGGTATCCACCTGCTGTGCTTAGTGGGTTTCCATAGCAGTGCAGAGAGCCAGGACTGGTTATGAAGAGGAGGCAAAGGGTGTTTCCCAGTCTCTTCTCAATGGAAACTGAACCGGCTGTATGAAGCACTGCTCTGGCTTGACAGTGTTTGGTCAGGATCTGTTGTGAGCTACTTTTCTCATAGTAGTCACAGAAGAGAGAGACAAAAAGGGAACTGGAGCAAACCCATCTCCACTTACCTGCCTCTCCCCAGGGCTATCACGAAAGGGTGGCATGCCACACAGATCCATCAAGATGTTCCTGGAGAACCACTCATTCCCGATGCTGACCATTTGCTTCATTGAGTTCTGAGTAAGCAGGATTACGTCATGTTTGAATGTTTCCAAGAGGCTCTCAGAACTTCCAAATTAATCTGGGTTTTATTCAATATGGCTTAGCAACAATGCAGAAGAGTGTCAAGTTTTAAGTCCTTTCTTTCTTCCTTTATTGTACGATTTTCTTGAGCTATTGGGAAGTGATTGATAACATGCTTAAGTCAAGAAACTGCTGTTTCATTAATTGGTAAAAACCGGACAGCTCACCTTTTTCTCAGAAAGTGTTAGTGATTTCCTGTGGAGGGCAAGAAATTGCACAGGAATCTTTCCTGCCTTTATCCCTCCCCAGTTTCCTACGTTAGTTTCTGTGACCTGAAAATGATGTATCCTGTTCCTTTTCTATGCTCATTAATTCCTCTCATGTTCAGTCCCAACACACCCACAGTGACCAGTTCTCACCTACTCTTTATTTATTTATACAGCCCTTCCCTTCCAAGTGACTCAAAAAGTACTTGTATGTATATTCTTAGAGGCGGAATCTCACTTGTTTTTAAATTATAACACGAAATAATTTTAAACTTCCAAGTCAGTTAGATATGGATATAAACCAAGAGTTATAGTCACAGTTACTAAATTTTATGTGATACATTTCAATAATGAAAACAATTCTATGGTGATAAATGAGAGTTCTTCATCTTTTGGGGGGGCGGGAACAGACCTAAGGGCTCTCTCCTGTCTGTCATCCACCCCGTGAGGACATCAGTTCTCTGTTTACGTGCTTCAGATTCTTAAGAGTTCTAGGCTCATGCCTGTTTGGACTGCTAGTCCCCAGGAAATGATAGGTGTCCTGGGATCTTATGGGGAATATTTTTGTTTTTTCTCCTAAATGCCTAGTTTTTGAAAACCAAGTTAAACATAAGCTGGAATGAATGGTAATGTTAAACCCCACAGTTTGAAAGAACAATTATCAGGGTTTGAGAAGGGTATTTAAATGAAAACCTTAGGAGGAATGTTTGCTTGTTTTTGTCCCCCTTGGGTAAGGATTAGATAAATGGGTTAGCTAGCTAGACTGTGGCCAGAAACCTAAGCATCAATTCCAGTAGGTGCTTATTTGGGGGCAGAAGGCTGAAAGCAAGATGAGCACAGGCAGGTTACACTAAGAGCTAGCTGGAGAGCTCTAATGAGACTAGACTGACCTTGGTAAATGCTGTCAGGCCTTAAATGAACAAAAAGATGAAGAGAGACCATCTTCCTTCCTCTGTCTAGAATCAATTTATAATGACTTTACATTTCACCTAGTTAGGCCATTCAGTGTACATACCACAAAGAAATGAAAACTGTTTAAGGTGACAGACTTTCTGATGGCTTTGATTTGATCAATACACAACATATGCTTGAATTTAAGCAAAAACATGGCCATCATAAGTATATACAAATATATCTGTCAATCAAAATATAAAATTAGAGCTGTTGAGATGGTTCAGGTGTTAAGAGCTCTTGCTGCTCAAACCTGATTAACTGTTTAATACCAGAACCCATGGTAGAAGGAAGAACCAACTCCTGAAAGTTGTCCTGCACATGCACACACAAATACATATGGTAATAACAAAAACAACTGTACATCAAGCCAGGTATGGTGGTGCATAACCACAACCCAGGATTCAGAAGGTGGAGGAAGTAGGATCCAGGGTTCAATGCCACAGTGAACTCTAACAAGAAAAAGAAAACAAGCAAAACATTAATAATAATAATCATAATGATAATGATAAACATGAAACAAAGAGCCAGCAAGATGTCTTAGCAGGTAAAGGCACTTGTTACACCTAGGACCCACATAATGGAAAGAGAGAATTGTCCCACTTACAAAATAAACGAATGTAAAAGAACAATAACAACAACCCAGACATAGGATTTTAAAGACATATTTAAATGTTCCCCCCATGCCACCTGTTTTTGATAGGGTTTTGTTAGGCAGCTCAGGCTGGCCCCCAAATTGCAAATTTCCTTCCTCACTGTGATGGGTGCTGGGAGTATAGGCATGGGCTACCACACCATGCTTCTAAAAATCTCTGGGGAAAAGAGACAGTTTCACAGCAGGAGAGTTTACACATCCTTTCTGGTTAGTCAGCTGTTTTCCTGACTCAATAGCATTCAACCAGCATTGATCTATGTGCAAAATGACTTAGCCTGTGGAGGGTCCACTCCTTAACAGGTTGAAGAACCGACATATGTAATAACTCAGCAAGACTTCTGAAAAGAATGAAAAGATAGTATAAGCCATCAGAAATTTATTTATAATGAAAGGCATATGATATAATGACATCATTTTTCTCCAAATGATCTAAGGATCCAAATAACACTGTGCAGTGATTCTTACTGTGGGTGGGGTATGTTGCCTCCAAAGGAACATTTGGTAACATTGACAGTTTTTTTTTTTAAAAAAATTATAAATCTGTTGGCTGATTACTAGGATTTCTCATTGGCTAGCTTTGTCTTAATCATTAACCCATAACTACTCATCTATGTATTTCCACATGGTCTTGGCTTACCAGAGAATGCCAGACCTGCAGCTTCCTTGCCTGCTACATTGCGACCGTTTTCTGCCTCCACTTCCCAGCATTCTCATCTCCTAGACCCACCTATCTTTCTGCCCTATTGGCTAACAGTGTTTTATTCATTAACCAATAAGATAACATATACAGAAGGACGTCCCCCATCATCTCTTCTTTTCTGACAGTTTTGATTGTCATGATTGTAATAGGTTTTTGACATTTAGTTGGGAGAGGCAAGGGATGTTACCAAAATCTTACTACGCACTGGACAGTGCTTCCCATCTGCCCTAACCCTCAGCAAACAAAATGTGAGAGGGCACAAAATGACAGCACTTGAGAAAACTGATTTAGAAGCAGATGGCCAGCTCCACTGAAAAGTGGGGAAAGGAATGAAACTTTCCACAAGACTTGGCACGGGTATAAGGTGACTGGCACTCTGTGGGTAAGAAACTTCTAGAAAGCAAACAGAATCTCAGGTATGGGAGTGAGATACGGTGGAATGCAGTGGGAGAGTGTTTGGAGCTATGCCCTACATTTCTTCCCAGATTTTTGTAAAAGAGCCAACATCTATTACTAAAGACAGGGAGTTTCTTTTCTCCCCATTTCTTTTCTGCAGAGATTTGTAGTTAGAACCACCTTTATCTACTTCTGTTGGCTTTTGACTATGTTCAGAGCCAGGATGAAGGAGCTAAGATCTATTTCTCTTTCAGGTCTACTCCACCTTGAGGAAATTTCTGCATCCCTCTTTCCTTCAAAGGCAGCAAATGGTTTATGCTTACTGGCTTCATTTTATCTCCCCTTTCTCCATTGTAATAGGAAGATGCCCTATTGTTTCTTATAGATTGTTGCTTGCATTTTGGTGAAGATAAGGACAACAAAGCTTTCCTTTTTCAATGTGGCATATGACATTTAGTTAATTTGAGATTTTCACACTTGCATGCAATGTATTTTAGTTATAGACATCCCTTCATAACTCCTCCCACCTATACCCCTCCCAATTTTGTGTCTTCTTCTCCTTATCCTTCCTCCTCCTTCTTCCTCCTCCTCTTTTTCCTTCTTCTATAACCCACCATGTCTAGTTCATGCTAGTTATATACTCATGAGTGGGAGCCCCTTGTATGAAGTGTGGTCAACTTATTAGGGGTCACACCTTAAAGAAAATGGACTATTCTTCTTGTATTATATAGATAAATAGCTGTAGGGGTGGAAGGAGAGCTGGATGAAGACATAAAGCAGACATCCCTGACAGACAAAGAGCAGCTGTTGTGCTGTATGAGAGCTAGATGGAGATGTAGGAAAATGAGATCACTGCCCTGAATGTTGTTTTCCTCTTGGCAGATATGCTGCCTTGTCTGATTGGTCTGGGCTGTACTCCACTGATGTTTACATTCCTATTCTCTCCTGGGCTCCCAGCTCCCATTCTGTTTTCTTGCATCTGTTCTGTAGTTGTGGATAGCCAAGGCAAACTCTGACCAGCCTGGATTGCCGGGTTCTGGGGTCTGTAAGTGGCTGGTGGCCGTGTGCTACCTAAAGCACAGTTCAGAACTCGTGTGTAGCTCCCTGCCATCGGTGCTGTGTCAGTGGAGTGCTTGGTGGTGGCCCTGGCAGCAGTCACTGGAAACACCTACTTGCCCAGCTTGTGTAGATTCCCTGGTAGAGTCTTTTAGTCTTTCAATTTGCCTGCACTAAAGCACACCTGAGGTAGTGGCTGCATGGGTTGCAGCCCAGGATCAGGTTCAGTATGATGGTATAGGAAGCTCACAGGTCTGATGGAAGATGTTTGTTGGGGGAATCAGAGTTGATTTGGGGACTGGATAAACAGCCAATGGACTGATAAAATAGTTCTGTCCCCTCTTTCCCAATGTAACCATCCACTCTTAACAACACAGCTTCTACCCTCTCATCTTAGTAGGAAGTCTAGTGTATACCTCTGAATGCCCCACTGAGTGTATGCAGAGAGGGCTCATTGTTGTCTCCTTTATCCTGTGCCCTGAGCATCTCAATAGTTCTAATTCCTTCCACCTTCTTGGAGTTCACACACCCTTTTCTCAGAGTTCTTTCTTTTAATTATCTACATCCCGTGGCTTTCTTTTTATTCCTAGATCCTTTTCTTATTTGTTTTCTAAAGTGACGTTCTATTACCATGGCTGCTATGTATGTTTGTTAGTGGTGCCTCCTCTTCAATCTCCTTCATAGACTCATCATGGAAGAACTTTAACCATGAAATTTATTTCTTCTAAGTTACAGACCCTTGATGCCATTCTCCTGAATTTGACTTCTCTCTCATGTATCCAGTCCCCAAATCAACTCGATTGATTCTCCCAACAAATTTCTTTTATCAGACCTGTGAATTTCCCCCACCATCAGACTGGACTTGCTACCAGGACTACAATTCCGGCAAACTGGACTAAAAAACTCTACCAGGAAATCTACAAAATCTGAGCAGGTAGGTATTTCCTAGGAGGGATTCCCAATGACTCATGCCAGAACCACCATCAAGTGCGCAAATAAGGAATAGCAAAGACATAGGAGCTTTGGACAAGCCAGGAATATTGTGTATAAAGTTTATGTTCTTTGCATTCACTGCTAGTAGTTACACAGTGCCTTCACGATATCTGAGCCAAATTTCTCTGCTATTTATTATTATTTTTCCTCATTACATAATTATAATTTATTACATTTTTCTAAATTTATACTTCATTAGCCTTGGGGGGGGCAGTTAGCATTTGGCTGTCTCCTTACTTGCTTTGTCTCAATATTATGTATTGTTTCTGCTCTGGCCGGAAGATTTATTTTGGTCTATTACCAGGTGCTTGCCTATTAAAGTTCAGTTTATTGACCTCCACTTGTCTGTCCCCTTTGACCCACACAAGTTTGTTGTAAGTGAAGTTCCGATTGACATAATGTGGATGTTGCAGCCTCCCACTAAGTGTGCTTGGCTCATAACTCTTATTGGCTCATAATTGTATCACTCACTTAAAGCTCGAGCTAAAGCAAAAATATCTACCATCTTGGGTTAGAGTGGAAACTATGGGAATGACTGGTATGAAGTAGAAGCTAGAAAGCAAAAATTTGGGGGAAGTTCAGAGACACCTTTTGGAACTTTCAAAAATCACGTGAGACTGAAAGACCAAAAGCAGAGCTAAAGAAACCCCTCACTTACAATGAAGGACAGTCTGACCTAGAAAGCACCAGCAACTCCCTCACAGGACCCTAAGATAGCAGGATACCAAGAATTTGCACTGCCCCTCCCATCAGTGATAGCTGCATCTCCAGTTTGCCCAGACAAGGTTAATCAACACACCCCGAGGCCCCTGCTGGGCCAAACAGTGAGACCATCCAGCCTCAAGGAGAATAGCCCAGGACTGGTCACGTACTCAGCAGACAGGGAGTCACAGCCCCACCCTAAGCTTGTGGTTTTTTCCTTTAAATATACCTGAACCCAGAAAATGTTGCTTCTCTAGCCTGTGTGCGGAGGAAAGCCCGCTTGCGCAACCGTATCCCGTTCATTAAAGCCTCTTGCATGTTGCATCAACTGGACTGGACTTTGAATTCTTGGGGGTACCGACCGAATTGGGGAGACTCCTCATTCTGAGGGTCTTACAAGACTGGCAGCTGCTGCAAGGTCAGCTGGGCCCATGAATCACTAGTGCCACTCCTGTTTAAATCGTCCTGCTTTTGGATGGCGATTACCTACAGAGCAGAGACAGTGAGGCCTCCAGAGCTTGGCAATATGAATGATAGAAAAGAAGACAGGAGATGGAGAGAAATAGAAGGAAATTAGATGGAGTTCAGGGTTTCCATATTCTAGCTATGGAACAAATGAGTTAATAAGCCCGCGTGCTTTACTTTAACAGCAGTTTTGAAATTTTGCATTGAAATGAAGTTTGGAAAATTGAGCTCCATTTCAAACACATTTAAATCTTTCTCAGGCCATTTCCATTAGATCACAAAGAATGCTTTAATGCAGTGTACTTCTACGCTAGGGAAGCAAGCCATGTGTTTTAATCTCAGGTTTGTTTGTATTTATTCCACATTCTTGATCACACAGCTAGAAAGATAATTTCTCTCCTGCCACTGGTCAATAGTTATATTAAAGCTGCCTGCTGGTTGGGAAGAATTTTAAATAGCAAGTCTTCTTTTCATTTAGTTTTAGCCTTGGAAACTGAGATGAAAAATTTAAAGTAGTTTTCTATAAGCCCAACTTGGCCATACCATAACACATCTCCAGTGGATTTTTAAAATTAGCTTTCCCTTATTCTTGTCTCGGAATATGATCAGATCCACCCTCCATTCCCCCCTCCACCTCTCTCCATCTACCCCTAACACACCCTCCTCTCAAGTTTATCTCTCTCCATTTGCTAATGCACTAAGTGCTACCCATACATGCAAGGGTGTGGGCCATTCCCCAGAACACAGGAAACCTGCGAAGGCCAAGCCTGCAAAAGAAGAATGATTCTCCCAGCTCCACCTACCTCTGTTGCCACATTTCATCTTTGAATTCCGTGTGATTTCTTTCACATTTAGAAAAAAACAAAATCACTATAATTTTTTTTCCTCTCTCTGCTTTTTACATTTCTAGGGTAGGGAAATGAGTGAGGGCAGTGAGGAAGATGTGGCATTTCTATTTAGGGTGCACGAGGCAAGCACTACCTCACAAAGGCGAATGGCAAGGCCAGAATTCGGAGCATTAGTGTGAGACCAAAACAGGAACAATATATCTTGCAGGTTAAGGGTTCTGTTTACAGTTATGATAGTTAAGAATAAGTTCCCGTTTGTCCTGTGTAGGTAAGGTTTCTTTTTGTAGTTAAAGAATAATTTCCTGTTTGTCCTATGTTAAGTCCTTGTGAGTTAAGTTTTCTATTTGTAATTGAGGATAGGTTCCTGTTTCTTAGATCTGATATAAACTGCGAAACATGTCTTTCAACCTACACTGCACTTGCGAGCCCATTCACACAATGTGCACCTTTACCCTTGTCCCTTTCTGTTCATTGTATCTTTCTAACAATGTGTAACAGCCAACTGTCTCACCACTGTGAACACCTCATCTCTCCTATGAAAAGAGCCTCAAGAGACTGACAGGGAGTGCCCTCTCAAATCTTGACTTAGGGTAAGATGGCTCACTGGCCAGTCCTGGGCACACCCCAAAATTCAGCTTACTTTAATTGGACAATCATGGGTTTGGTCTTTTCCCCTTATGACTCTCAGGTTTAATATTGGAAAGGCATTGTTTTTATTTTTCCTAGCAGTTTAGCTGTATTATCTGAGATACTGGTGATGGCAGAAAAATTAAGATGGAACTTTTAAGCCAACAACACCCTTAAGATATTCCTTAGGGTAGGCAGTAAAAATATTTGAGATATCCACAGAAATCCAGTCTTTCTTGAGATTGTGTTGTTTCTGTGGGTGGATACTTAATAAGAAAAAAACCCAATAGTTCATAAAACATTATAATACAATTAAGATGTATTTGGGTTGATTTGTTTTCCATTTTTATGGCATGACAGTCTTGAAAAGTGGCATGTGAAGTCCCATTTCTGCCAGGGTAGACAGGTGTGAATTTCATAATGGCAAAAGCAGTGCCTAATGCAAAAGCAGGGCTATTCCATACCATAGAAAATGTTATCAACATATTATTTTGCTTAGAAATCATATGGTGCCTGGGTAAGGCCTTCAGAACACAATATCCAGGCTGAGATAAATTACCAAGGTCTAAAAACAAGTGAAAGGAACACTGAATGCTGCTTTGCCAATCACGGGAGTCATTCACCCTATCTTTTAAATTGACATGATATTAGCAGTTCCTTAGCTGCATAATAGAAAGGTAATTTTCACTTGAATTTTTTTTTTTCTGATGTGAAAGTTTCCACTTTCAGTTTCAGGATTATGCTCGTGGGGAAATTTCAGAAGCCTCTGTGAGAGAAGGGCCTGGGTGGAGCTTGGGGGCAGCCTGTTGGCTCACTGCGTGAGACCTCCAGTTTGATTTCCAGCACTACAAAACCAGAAACACAAACACACCAAGATAAAGCAAAAACTGTGGGTGGTAATCTGACAAGCTCACAGATGGGCCCATTCCCCTCCTTCTTAGTCTGACTGTTCTTCTTACAACACCCTGAGTAATTTCTTAACTACCTAAACCTGTTCTCTTCTTTCTGCTTAAAAATCATTCAACAAACTTTTGTAGCATTCATCCCAGAGAGCCGTCCACATTTCATTTACCTCGATGCTCCACACCTACCCCTCTCATCCATTGGTCTCAGGATGTCTCACAATGCTTCACACCTGCCCCTCTCATCCATTGTTCTCAGGATGTCCCACAATGCTTCACACCTGTCCCTCTCATCCATTGGTCTCAGGATGTCCCACAATGCTTCACACCTGCACCTCTCATCCATTAGTCTCAGGATGTCCCACAATGCTTCACACCTGCATCTCTCATCCATTAGTCTCAGGATGTCCCACAATGCTTCACACATGCACCTCTCATCCATTGGTCTCAGGATGTCCCACAATGCTTCACACCTGCACTTCTCATCCATTAGTCTCAGGAGCCTTTTTTTATTTTTAAACTTTACTAAGGCCGTACAGTAGACTTTATGTAGATTATACCTAACAGTACACAGGAATACAGAAATCTAAAAGTATGTACTTTTTATATGTGCAATAGCAATAGCACAATGAAGTGGTAAGTGAAAAAACTTTTTCAAATAAAAAGCATTGAAAAGGATAGCATGTTTTACAAGTTTTCAAAGCTTTAGTGTTTGGATTAACAGAAGGTGCTCGGAGTCTCATATCTACTTTTAATTTGTTGTGAACTCCTTGCTCTTTCCCTTGAATATCACTAATACTCCACTCAAGTCTCCACAGAGACACCTTCCCTTCCTATACACTTGGGATGACTATTGACCTGGATATCACAGGTCAATAGGGACCAGAGGAGACTGGAGGCTAGCATTAGCTTTGTATGCATCATAGGTGCAAGTCAATAGGAACCAAGATGCCTCATCCACCAGAGGAAGGGGAGATAGTGAAG
This sequence comes from Cricetiscus sungorus, assembly GCA_030556225.1. NCBI lineage: Eukaryota > Metazoa > Chordata > Mammalia > Rodentia > Cricetidae > Cricetiscus > Cricetiscus sungorus. The sequence continues at coordinate 127,102,615 of JANBXA010000651.1, forward strand.
TGGCTCTTCCTGGCAGAAGGAAGGTTCCTGAAGAATGCTGAAAGCATCTGTCAGCAATCATTTCCTGTCAGGGCCCAGCCCAATCTCAGCCCAACCAGTCATCTTGGACAAAGACCATGGGCCTGCTTTTTTGGGGTGCTTGGAGTTTTTCATCGGACCTTACAGACCCACATTTTGAAGGGTGAGAACCGATTCCTAGAACTGTCCTCTGACCTTCACACTTACACCATAACACATGATATAATTAAAAAATTGCAATCAAATTTAGCAGTTTGAAAGGGCAAACATTTGATAGCTTACAGTCTGTTTGGGTCAGCATGTGGGTGTGGCTTAGCTTTGGGTCAGCATGTGGGTGTGGCTTAGCTTTGGGTCAGAATGTGGGTGTGGCTTTGCTCTCCTAAGGTTGAGATCAAGGGTTTAATGAGGCGCTCCTCCTCCTCAGAAGAAGTGTTCCGCATCTGTTATTTTTGTCATTGTTGAGATCTTGTATCCAACAGAAGAAACATAAAGAAGAAAGGAAGGATTGGTTTTGGTTCCCTGCGCAGAGGGCACACTCCGTTTTGATGGGGAAGGGTGTAGCAGCCACAGTGAGTTAGTAATTGGCTGTGGTGACTTCTTGACACTGGTCAGAGAACAGAGAGCTTGGTTTGGAAGCAGGGTTTGGGTACACATTAGGCTTTGTTTCCACAAGCTAAGTCTTGTGTACAAAGGGCTCCACAGCTTTCCCAGAATGCAACTGGCTGGGGTCCAAGATGAATCTGGTGATGGTAGAGACTTTTCACATTCAAATGGTAACACTAATAATCTAAATTCCCAAGCCCCCATCCCCTTCTTTTGCTCTGGGATTACCCAGTGATCCCTTCTATGACTAAATTTTTTATCACAAATGAGTAGGTATTATTTAAGTAGCATGTGGTTTATATTTAGACACAACAGCACCTGAGGAAAAAAATAGGAAAATGTAGATTAGAAATTTCAGTGGGACTGATGCCTATGGATGAGAAAATAAAAAAATATAAATGGCTATATCGATAAGCCATTCAGTTTTGTATTATTTTCATCATTTGAAGGAAACCCAAAGGCATATTGATATTGAGTGTTTAATGCTTAATATACATTCTTTCAAGATGTATTAGGAATCTAGGTGAATTCTGTTCATTAATATTTCTTGTTAACCAGAAGAGAGTTATTTTGTGAGGTTACTTTTCTTTTTGTTCCATGTGTGTATGTACGTGTGTGTGTGTGTGTGTGTGTGTGTGTGTGTGTGTGTGTGTGTGTTTGTGTGCATGCATGTGCTCGCATGCACACACACATGCACAAGTACCTGTGGGGGCCAGAGATTGATGTGGTATATCTTCCTCCATCTCTCTCCACCTTATTTTTCCAGACAGGGTCTCTCACTCTACTTGGAGCTCACTAATTCAGTAGATTGGTTGACCAGAAAGCCTGTAGGATCCTCTTGTCTCCACATCCCCAATGTTGGGATTACAGGTGTATATCTGGCTTTTTTACATAGGTACTTGATATTTGCACTCAGATCTTTGTACAGCAGACATTTAAAAAAATCTGAGCTATCTTTTCCCAAGAAAGCTACAGAAGAAATAAAGACTTCTTGTGACATGCACTCTTGGTCACAGGCCTTCACTAATGTGGCCAATCATCAACTCTAATTTCTTACTTGGTAATTTCTCTGGCTTCCATTTGCGTGTGCCTAGAGAAGTAACATCTTTAAAAAGCATAGGAGAGAATCTATCTTCAAAGAAATATAAGGAGTTATGAGATAATCATTAAAAAAAAAATCAAATGAGATCAGGCAGTAGTGGTGCACTGGGGAGGCATAGGCAGGCAGATCTCTGTGAGTTCAAGGCCATTGTGGTTTACAAAGTGAGTTTGGGAACATCTACAGCTACACATTGAGACCCTGTCTTAAAAAAAAATGTCAAATAACTTCTAATTCATTCTGAAATTCATAAAAGATAACTGCTATCTAAATAACCACAAATGGATAAGGCATGCAAAGTTAGATCTTTTTTTCTTATGCTAAGTAATTATTTTGTTATTTATTTACTTATTTACGTTTGAAACCGGTTTCTTTGTGTAGTTCTGGCTGTCCTACTCAGCCAAGCTGGTCTTGAACTTACTTCTGCCTTCCAAGGGCTGAGATTAAAGGTGTGTGTCACTGTATCTGTGAATGTTAAGTGTTTTTGGTATACAATTCTGTGTTGGAGAAATAGAGAAATCTGATGCTTGACAATTTTCTTTTGATAATTAATTTCCATTTTTACACAAAGACATAAAAACCTTTGAATAAAACTTGGAATCCAGCTAGATTGTTTTTATGTACCTACCCCAAAATATTGCTACATACTTTGGGGATAAGATCTCTTATATAGTCTCTCTCTCTCTCTCTCTCTCTCTCTCTCTCTCTCTCTCTCTCTCTCTCTCTCTCTCTCTGTCTCTTTTTCTGTAACTACCTTGAAGAATGAGCATGATTGACATAAAGAATTCTGGTTGCTGATTTTGTGCTCAGTCCTTGTTGGGAGTTCAAGGTGAGATGGGATTTCAGTGTTACCTGCCAGATAAATCACAGCTGCTTTGTTTCAGTGTCTTTTATCTTCTTAACCATTCTGCTTTTGGGCCAACTTGGTGCCTTTCTAATGTTGCTAGTTAGTTACTTTACATGCCTATCTGATTTTACAATGTAAAACTAGACATAGAACACTAAGAAGCCAATTCAGTAATCTCCTCAAAATCCCTAAGAATGACTTTTAAAACAGACAAATAATGAAGCCTCATTGAACAGAGTCTACTGTTGGTGAGACTCAGAGACCTGATGATCCCTTTAATCACCCCTTTTAGAAATAATGCCACAAAACACTGGCAAACTACCCAAAAAAATCCCCAGAGGGGGAGTCTTATATTTTTGTTTTCATTTAGACTTCAAATATCTATCCAGAGAATCCTGAAAAGGGAAAATGGCCTCAAAATAAAAACAGAAGAGTTCAAATGTTTTTTATTTGGTAAGCTGATTCTGTTCTGACTGTGGTCTTGAAGTATCAGGGGACTCTATGAAGTCTTTCATGACAATTGGAAAGCTTTGCTGTCCTCAATTGCACTCAGCTGGCCAGTCTCTCACACTGGGATAGGATATGGATTTATCCTTTGATCACCCCTGTGGCATTTAATGGATGTTTGGTAACGTTTAGAATTTATTCACCTGTCTGTGTTTGTATTTCAGACATTAGGAGATTTGTTTTTTACTTAATGTTTTTTTGAGATAAGGTTTGGGTAAAATAAAGTTAGAATATAGATAAAAATATCGATGACATCTTTTTCTGGAGAACATAATTGCCCTTTTCTCACAGCTTTATTGTTTTCAATGTTAAAAATGAAAAACTTCATAAGATGAAAAATTGCTAATTATAACTTTATTTTTTCTCCTTTGAGTGAGAAATCAAGTCAAAAAAGAATTACCTTTTAACCTATCTGAACTGCCTAAGTAGAATCAGTCTTGAACTTCACAATTTTCTTTCACTGTTTGATGATAAACTTCTGATAGTCTTTATTTTCATTACTGTGGACATTTCAGAGCACAAGCATGCAAATCTGTGTCTCTGCCTCACCTTATTCAGATTACTCCAGATTTTTGGTATCACAAGCACTGTTGTGAACATTCTTTTTAAAGACTGTGTTGACGTATAACTTACATACCACTAATCTCATGTAAGTGTATCTTTGTCTTGTGGTTTTTAGTGAAGTTGCAAAACTGCAGCTGTTTCCAAAATATGTTTGGAGCACTTCCTCCCCTAAAGCTCAGTAAGAGCCATTTCCTCCCTTTCCCTTTGACCCTCCTAATGTCTGGAGACCTTGAATCTGCTTTCTGCCTGTGTAGACTTGCCTGTTTTGAATAATCTATGCAAATGAGCGATGCAGCACGCAGTCTTTATTTTCTGTATTCCTTCACTTAATGCTTTCAAGGTCTGTCCTTGTGTGTATCATGCTTCAGTCATTTTTACCATTAGGTGGTACCCTATTTTATGGATAGACCACATTTGTTTATCCTTGCACTAGGTAATGAATATATGGGTTTTCTGTTTTGGGCGTTGACAAACTGCTATAGTGCTGCTGTTCACATACATGTCAATGTAAATTTTCATAGTTTCATGTATAGATAATCAGTAATGAAATTACCAGGTCTTATGACAACTTTATAATATTTTGAGAAACTTCTAAGTTGCTTTACAAAGTAATGGTACCATTTTATGTTGCCATCAACAGTATATGAGAGTTCCAATTTTCCCACATACTTTGTGACTATTATTATTATTTGTTTTGATAATAGTTGCCTACTACCAGTATGAACTAGGTCCCCATTGACTTCAGCTTGCAGTTCTCTGATGAATGATGTTGAATGATTTTTCCATTTACGTATAGATTCTTATTTTTACATCTCACTCAGTGGCAATCTACAGATTCAATGGAAATCCCATCAAAATCCCAGCACAATTCTTCACAGGCCTTGAAAGAACAACACTCAACTTTATATGGAAAAACAAAAGACCCAGGATAGCCAAAAACAACCCTGTACAATAAAGGAACTTCTAGAGGCATCACCATCCCTGACTTCAAGCTCTACTATAGAGCTATAGTCCTGAAAACAGCTTGGTATTGACACAAAAATAGACAGATAGTCCATAGACCAATGGAATTGAATTTAAAACCCGGCTATTAACCCACACACCTATAAACACCTGATTTTTGACAAAGAAGCTAAAATTATACAATGGAAAAAAGAAAGCATCTTCAACAAATGGTGCTGGCATAACTGGATGCTGGTGTATAGAAGATTGCAGATAGACTCATGTCTATCACCATGCATAAAACTTATGTCCAATGGATCAAAGACCTTAACATAAATCCAGCCACACTAAACCTCTTAGAAGAGAAAGTGGGAGGAACCCTTGAACAAATTGGTACAGGAGATGGCTTCCTGAACACAATACCAGTAGCACAGACATGAGATTGACAATAAATGGAACCTCCTGAAACTAAAAAGCTCTGTAAGGCAAAAAACACAGTCAACAAGACAAAACAGCAGCCCACAGAATGGGAAAAGATATTCATCAACCCCACATCTTACAGAGGGCTGATTTCCAAAATATACAAAGAACCTAGTTACCAAAACACCAAATTATCTAATTAAAAAGTAGAGTACAGAACTAAATAGGGAATTTTCAATACAGGAATCTAAAATGGTTGAAAGACACTTAAGAAAGTGCTCAACATTCTTTTTTTATTATTAATAATATAATTTAAAAATTTTACATGTCGATCCCAGTTAGTGCTCAACATTCTTATCCATCAGGGAAATGCAAATCAAAACAATTCTGAGAGTCCATCTTACACCTGCCAGAATAGCTAAAATAAAAAATACTATTTATGACTATTTATGCTGGAGAGGATGTGGAGAAAGGAGAACATTCCTCTGTTGCTAGTGGAACTGCAAACTTGTGCAGCCACTTTGGAAATGAGTATGTCAGTTCCTCAGGATGGAAATCAGTTTGCCTCAAGATCCAGCAATTCCACTCTTGGGCATATACCCAAAGGATGCACATTCATACAATAAGAAAATCTGTTCAACTTTTTTTTTTTTAACTAGCAGCATTATTTGTAATAGTCAGAACCTGGAAGCAACCTAGATGTCCCTCAACTGAAGAATTGATAGACAAAATGTGGTACATTTATACAATGGAGTACTACTCAGCGGAAAAACATAATGGAATCCTGAAATTTACAGGGAAATTGATGGAACTAGAATGAGGTAACCCAATCACTAAAAGACAAACATGGTATGTAGTCACTCATATATGGATTTTAGACATAGAGCAAAGGGTTGCCAGCCTACAATTGACACCACCAGGAAAAAGGAGAACCCTAAGAGAGACATTTGTGGTCCCCCAGAGAATGAGAAAGAAACAAGAGCTCCTGAGCAAATTGGAAACAAATTGGAAACAAATTGGGGTGGTGGTATGAAGCAGAGAAAGTGAGAAGAGAAGCAGAGAGGAGAACATGAGGGAGCAGGAAGATTGAGTTGCAGAAAGAATAGATGAGAGCAAGAAAAGAGATACCATAATAGAGGGAGCCATTATAGGTTTTAAGAGAAATCTGGCACTAGGAAAATGTTCAGAGAGCCACAAGGATGACCCCAACTAAGAATCTAAGCAATGATGGAGAGGCTGCCTTAAATGCCCTTCCCCCATAATGAGATTGATGACTACCTTAAATGTCATCCTAGACCTTCATCCCATAGCTGATGAAAGCAGAAAGATTCATAGCTAAGCACTGAATCAAATTTCTGGAATCCAGTTGTAGAGAGGGAGGAGTGATAAGCAAAGGGGTCAAGATCAAGCTGGAGAAACCCACAGAAACAGCTGTCCTGACCAAATGAGAGCACATAGGCCCCAGTCATGAAGCTGGGGAACAAGCATTGGACAGAACCAAGCCCTCTGAATGTGGGTGCCTGTTAGGAGGCCTGGGCAGTCTATGGCGCCTCTGACAGTGGAACCAGTATTTATTCCTAGTGCACAAATGGACTTGGGAGCCCATTTCCCAGGGAGGGATACACTCTCAGCCCAGATACAGAGAGGAGGGCCCCAAATGATGTGACAGATTTTGATGATCCCCCATGGAAGGCCTCACACTCTCTGGGGGGTAGATGGGGTTGGGTGGGGGTATGGGATAGGAAGGAAAGGAAACTGGGATTGATTTGTAAAATAAGATTGTTTCTAAATTAAAAAAAATTTGCCCCTTTAAAAGTTTAACTGTATGTCTTATTGTTGAATTATAAAGCTTCTTTGTATATTACAGATACAAGTCCTTATCGGTTGTAAGAACTTCAAGTATTTTTTTGTGGTTTATTATCTTTTGTGCTTGTTGTCTTCAGCTTGACACAAACTATAGAGTCACCAGGGAGGAGGGAACCTTAGTTGAGGAGTCGCCTCCATCAGATAGGCCTATAGATTTGTCTGTAGGTCATGTTAATGATTAATGATTGATGTAGGACAGTGCAGCCTATCACAAGAGTGCTGCCTCCGGGCAGATGGTCCTGGATTCTATGATAAGGCAGGCTGAACAAGCCATGAGGAGCAAGCCAGTAAGCAGCCCTCCTCCATGCCCTCTGCTTCAGCCCCTGCCGTCAGGTTTCTGCCTTGAGTTCCTGTCTGCCTTTCCAGATTATGGACTGGAGCCTGTGAACTGAAATAAGCCCTTTCCTCCCCAAGCTGCTTTCAGTTTCTGTGTTTATCACAGAACAGAAAAAACACTGAGATAACTTCCTTAATGATGCTGGTACAAGCACAATTTTAAATTCTGATACACTGTAATTTTCTTTTTGTTGCTGATGCCTTTAGTGGAGACCAGAATAGGGTGTTGAATCCCTTGGAGCTGAAGTTACAGGCTCATGTGGGCCATTTGACATGGGTGCCTGGGAACTAAATTGGGTCTTTTGCAAGAATAGTATGTGTTCTTAACTTCTGAGCCATCTCTCTAGCCTGTTTATTTTTATTATTAAAAATATCTAATGTTAACATAATGGACTTAATTATGGCATTTCCTATCATTTGCTTATACTTCTTCCCTCCATTAATCTCTCTTATCCACTCTTTTATTCTTCTTCCCAAATAGTCTCTTTTCTACTTTCAAGACTTATTTAATTATTAAGCCTAGATATTTACACATATGGGAGCTGTAACCTACTACTGTCCATGTCATCTCTATACTGTCTTCTGTTAACTTCTTTCTGTGCCATTCTGCTTACAGTAGCTGGGACTTGTAAATCATGAATTGAGCTATGCCATTTCCACATTTACATTTTTTTTGCAGCTCTATAAATATCTTCAGGTTACCAAGTAAATTCAGTAGAGAAGTCTGCATGCTGATTGTGAGTCAATACAGAAATAAGCATGCCAAGTAACACAAAAAATAATGTTATAGAAACTTAATTCTGGTGTCAAATTGGTATATGGCCCATCTAGGTTGCTTCCAGGTTCTTGCTATTACAAATAATGCTGCTATGAACATAGTTGAGCACATGCCTTTGTTGCATGGATGTGGATCATTTGGATATATACCTAAGAGGGGGATTGCTGGGTCCTGTGGTAAACTAATTCCCATTTTCCTGAGGAACTGCCATACTGATCTCCAAAATGGCTTTATGAGTTTTCACTCCCACCAGCAATGAAGGAGTATTCCCCTTTCTCCACATCCTCTCCAGCATAAGTTGTCATTGGTGTTTCTAATTTTAGCCATTCTGGCAGGAGTAAGATGGTATCTCAAAGTTGTTTTCATTTGCATTTCCCTGATAGCTAACGATGTTGAGCACTTTCTTAAGTGTCTTTCAGCCTTTTTGATTTCCTCTATTGAGAATTCTTTCTTTAATTCTGTACCCTATTTGTTAAATAGGGTTATTTGGTGTTTTGTTGACTAGTTTCTTGAGTTCTTTGTATATTTTCGAGATCAGCCCTTTGTCAGATGTAGGATTGGTAAAAATATTTTACCAGTTTATGGGCTGCCGTTTGATCTTGTCCACCATGTCCTTTGCCTCACAGAAGCTTCTAAGTTTGAGGAGGTCCCATTTATTAATTCTTGATTTCAATGTCTGTGCTACTGGAGTTATGTTCAGGAAGCAGTCTCCTATACTAATTTGTTCAAGGGTATCTCCTACTTTCTCTTCTAAGAGGTTCAGTGTGGCTGGATTTATGTTGAGGTCTTTGATCCATTTGGACTTGAGTTTTGTGCATGGCGATAGACATGCAGTCTTCTACACACCATCATTCAATTGTGCCAGCACCATTTGTTGAAGATGCTTTCCTCCCCCCATTGTATTATTTTAGCTGTTTTGTGGAAAATCAGGTGTTCATAGGTGTGTGGGTTAATATCAGGATTTTCAATTCCATTCCATTGGTCTACCTATCTATTTTTGTGCCAATACCAGGCTGTTTTCAGAACTATAGCTCTGCAGTAGAGCTTGAAGTCAGGGATGGTGATGCCTCCTGAAGTTCTTTTATTGTACAGAGTTGTTTTGGCTATCCTGTGGCCCACATCACTTTTTTTTCCTAAAAGCTGAAATAAATATACAGGACCACTTTATTTTCAAAATTCTAAGGATTAATGTGCTAGTTTTCTAATGCTGAACAATTAAATGATAAAAATATATCATATGTCATTGATGCCTTTTCTTTGCCTAGTGTAATATGGTTTAGCGAGTGTTTCTGTATGACTCACTGTTTTTGCCTTTTTTTGTTTTTGTTTTTTCCCTATTTTTAAATTTAAATTTGAAACAAGCTTGTTTTACAGGTCAATCCCAGTTCCCACTCCCTCCCCTCCTCTTCTGTTCCCCCTCCCACTTTTTAACTGGATTATTTGGTGTTTTGGTAACTAGGTTCTTGAGTTCTTTGTATATTTTGGAAATCAGCCCTCTGTAAGACGTGGGGTTGATGAATATCTCTTCCCATTCTGTGGGCTGCTGTTTTGTCTTGTTGACTGTGTTTTTTGCCTTACAGAAGCTTTTTAGTTTCAGGAGGTCCCATTTATTAATTGTTGATCTCAGTGTTTGTGCTACTGGAGTTATGTTCAGGAAGCAGTCTCCTATACCAATTTGTTCAAGAGTACCTCCCACTTTCTCTTCTAAAAGGTTTAGTGTGGCTGGATTTATGTTGAGGTCTTTGATCCATTTGGACTTAAGTTTTATGCATGGCAATAGGTATGATTCTATCTGCATTCTTGTACACACCAGCATCCAGTTATGCCAGCACCATTTGTTGAAGATGCTTTCTTTTTCCATTGTATAATTTTAGGTTCTTTGTCAAAAATCAGGTGTTCGAAGGTGTGTGGGTTAATATGAGGGTTTTAAATTTGATTCCATTGGTCTATCTGTCTATTTTTCATCAATTACCAAACTTTTCAGGACTATAGCTCGATAGTAGAGCTTGATGTCAGGGATAGTGATGCACCTGGAAGTTTCTTTATTGTACAGGATTGTTTTGGCTACCCTGGGTCTTTTGTTTTTCCATGTAAAGTTGAGTGTTGTTCTTTCAAGGCCTGTGAAGAATTGTGCTGGGATTTTAATGGAGATAGCATTAAATCTGTAGATTGCTTTTGGCAAGATTGCCATTTTTACTATGTTGATTCTACCTATCCAAGAGCATGGGAGATCTTTCCATTTTTTGGCATCTTCTTTAATTTTTTTCTTTAAGTTCTTATATTATATAGGTCTTTTACTTGTTTGGTGAGCATTACCACAAACTATTTTATGTTGTTTGTGGCTATTGTAAAGGGTGATGTTTTTTTTTATTTCTTTCTCAGCCCTTTTATCGTCTGTATATAGTAGGGCTACTGATTTTTTTAGTTAATCTTGTATCCTACCATTTTGCTGAAGGTGTTTATCAGCTGTAGGAGTTCTCTAGTAGAGTGTTTTGGGTCACTTATGTAAACTCTCATATCTGTAAATAGTGAAAGTTTGACTTTTTCCTTTCCAATTTGTATCCCCATGATCTCCTTCTGTTTTTTTATTGCTCTAGCCAGAACTTCAAGTACAATATTGAAGAGATATGGAGAGAGTGGACAACCTTGTCTTTTTCTTGATTTTAGAGTAATCACATTAAGTTTGTCTTCATTTAGTTTGATATTGGCTGTTGGTTTGCTGTATATTGCTTTTATTATGTTTAGGTATGTTCTGTCATCCCTGATCTCTCCAATACCTTAGTTGTGAAGGGGTGTTGGATTTTGTCAAATGCTTTTTCAGCATCTAGTGAGATGTTCACATGATTTTTTTCTGTTTCAGTTTGTTTATATGGTAGATTACATTGATGGATTTTCATATATTGAACCATCCCTGCATCCCTGGAATGAAGCCTACTTAGTCATGGTGGATGATTTCTCTGATGTGTTCTTGGATTTGATTTGCTAGTTTTTTGTTGAGTATTTTTGCATCAATGTTCATGAGGGATATTGGTCTGTAGTTCTCTTTCTTAGTTGTATCTTTGTGTGGCTTGGGTATCAAAGTAATTGTGGCTTTGTAAAAAGAGTTTGGCAACGAACCTTCTTGCTTCTGTTGTGTGGAACACCTTGAGGAGTATTGGTATTAGCTCTTCTTTGAATTTCTGGTAGGATTCTGCATTGAAGTCATCTGGCCCTGGGCTTTCTTTTTGGTTGGGAGACTTTTGATGATTGCTTCTATTTCATTAGGGGTTATAGGTCTTTTTAGATTGTTCCTCTGTTCTTGATTTAACTTTGGTAAGTGATATCTATCCAGAAAATTGTTTATTTCTTTTGTGGAGTACTGGTTTTCAAAGTATGACTTGAATTGTCTCTGGATTTCCTTAGTGTCCATTGTTATGTCCCCTTTTTCATTTCTGATTTTACTAATTTGCATGTTCTCTCTCTGCCTTTTCGTTAGTTTGAATAAACGTTTGTCTATCTTGTTGATTTTCTCAAAGAACCAACTCTTTGTTACATTGATTCTTTGTATTGTTTTCCTAGTTTCTACTTTATTGATTTCAGTCCTCAATTTGATTATTTCCTGGCATCTGCTCCTCCAGGGTGAGTTTGTTTCTTTTTGTTCTAGAGGTTTCAGTTGTGCTGTTAATCCTCTAGTGTGACTGTTCTTCAGTTTCTTCATGTGGGCACTTAGTGCTATGAACTTTCCTCTTAGCAGTGTTTTCAGTGTCCCATACGTTTGGGTACGTTGTGTGTTCATTCTCATGGAATTCTAGGAAGTCTTTACTTTCTTTATTTCTTCCTTAACCCAGGAATGGTTTAATTTTTTAAAGCTGGTCACTTGGCACTGAATAACCACTTAGGGTGCTCATCTCTGGGGAAGACTAACTCCCTTTCTCAGTACTTTTGAGCTGCTAATTCTTCATGTAGCAGTGAGGCCCTGTGTGATTTTCCTCATCTACTTTGGCATGTCAACTCTTGCCATTGTTCAGGTCTTGTTTATGGAGCAATATCGTTGAGGGTTCATGGATACAGTTATTTTGTTATGTGTAGAAGAGTCAGTCTTGTAACAGATTTTCTTTTCTTCTTGCTCTTACAATCTTTCCACCCTCTTTTGTGATATTGGTTGAGCCTTGTATACTGGCTGTTGTGGGTGAATCAGATGGGGCTGGACACCCCACAGTCAGTTTCTGCATTTTTCTTTCTTTTTTTTTTGTGTTTTACTTATTTATATTTTCTTATTTTATGTATTGATTCCAGTTCTTCCTCCTCCCCTCCTTCCCTTCTTCCTTCTCTCTCTCCCTCATTCCCTCCCTCCCTCCTTCCTTTCCTCCCTCTCTTTCTCTCTTCCATGGCCCCTGACCACCCTCCCATCCCATCCTCACCCCCACTCCACAGGGAGGGTGGTGCCTTCCAGGAGGGATCAACAAAATCTGTCATTTGGAGTAGGGACTAGGCCCTCCCTCCTGCCTCTAGGTTAAGGGTATATCCTTCTGTGGGGAATGTACTCCTTTTGTGCACCAGGGATAAATCCTGGTTCCACTGTCAGAGGTCCCTTAGACTGCCCAGGCCTTCTAACATGAGACCCATGTTCAAGGATTCTGAGTTGGTTCAATGCTGGATTCCAAGCTATCAGTCTGGGGGCCCATTAGCTCATCCTTGTTCAGGTCAGCTGTCTCTGTGGGTTTCTGTAGCCTGGTCTTGTCCTTCCTCTCTGCATCTGGATTCCAGTTCAGCTCAGTGTTTAGCTGTGGGTGTCTGCTTCTGTTTCCATCAGCTACTAGATGAGAGCTCTATGATGGTGGATAAGTTAGTCATCAATCTCATTATCAGGGCAGGGCATTTATGGTAGCCTTTCCACTGCTGCTCAAATTGTTAGTTGGGGGTCATCCTTGTAGGCCTCTGAACATTTTTCTAGAGTCAGTTTTCTCTTGAAGCCTATAATGGCTCCCTCTTTTATGGGATCTCTCTCTTTCTTTTTCTTTTTTCTCTTGTCTCTTCCTCCCTGGACTCAATCTTCCTAGTCCCACATGCTTTCTTCTCCTCCCCTTCTCTTTCTCCTAGCTTCCTCTCCACTCACTGCCCCAACACTCTCATTATGCTCAGGAGATCTTGTTCCTTTCCCCTTCTGTGAAGGGCCTTGTATGAATGTCTTAGATTCCTCCTTGTATCCTAGTTTTTCTGGCAGTGTGAATTATAGGCTGGTGATCCTTTGCTCTATGTCTAAAATCCATATATGAGTGAGTACATACCATGTTCCTCTTTTTGTGACTGGGTTACCTCATTCAGGATGGTTTCTTCAAGTTCCATCCATTTACCTGTGAATTTCAAGATTCTATTGTTTTTTCCCACACAGCGGTCTCCATCTGCTACATATAGAAACTTCTGTGATTATGGGTGAAAAATATACTTACTGTGGCTTTAAATATTTGGAATGCAGTTAGGAATTACTGTGGTCGAGCAATGAGACAATAGTAGGTTCTCCTCTGAGATCTACAACCTCATTACCCACGTGTTGTTGGCTAGGACTTTTGTACAGTGCACGATTTCCCTATTGTTTGGTGGGTCTTAAGTCCAATTAGGCAGGTCTTGGTTACTTCCAGGATACAGGTGTCCCTATTGGGATATCTTGCCATGCTGATCATTGTTGTGGCTCAGAAATGTTACAGCTGTGTATCACTATTGTGTTAGAACTACTGTGTGCTTTATTCCCTTGGCAGCTTGCATAGTTCTTTCAGGTCTGATGAGAGCTAGTCCTCATGGAGGAGGCTGTGAGTCAGATCCAGATAATTTCCTGAGTCCTGTGTCCAAAGTGCATGGGGTCTTTAACAATAGGAAAGTATTTTCAGTTTATGGGAGGCAACCAAAGCAACAGCAGTAGCCTACATTGTATGGGGAGTCTTGACTTCCTTGACCAGTAACTGAAAAAAAGAGATTTCTCATATCTCATGTTTGGATTTTTGTTGGTAGTCTATGGACCTTGGGGGGCATTATCACCCCAAATGGCATAACCTCATTTAAATTATATACACATGTATACAAATACACCCATGTGCCCATGTGGGCATGCTCACATAATTATTCTAATTGTTACTTTTGCATCCTCCCTCTATTTCTCCCTCTATTCCAATTAAAGTACCCCCTCATTTTCCCCACCTCTCCCTTCACATTACCTCTATCTTATTCCTCCCTCTAGCACTCTTCCCACCCCTCCTATAATCCCTTTTTGCTTTCTTGTTTTCTGTGGTTACTCCCGGTTATATTCCAACATCTGAAGATTTAGAGCTAGGAACTGAAATGAGATAGAAATGCAGTGTTGATCTTTCCAGGTCTGGATCCCTCACTCAATATAGTGTATACTAGTTTCATTTGCTTGCCCACGACTTTGCAGGGAGGGGCCCCTCTCTTGTGAGTTCCAAGAAATCTCACTTCATATTCTTTAGTTTTTCACTACCCTTTGCTTTTTCTGGAGTAAACAGATCATGGATAATTGAGTTTTTTCACTTCTTGCTCAATATTTTACTTTGTGTGTTTTAAAGGATGCCACACAATGTCTGTGATAGGAGCTTCTTCTAAAAATAAGGTGAAATTCTATCTCTCATTTTAGTTGAACTTAAGAAGTAAAAAAAAATTAAAAACACTAATTGCTGCTAGTTGTATAAACTTTGGAAGAATTTTACAACATATAGTATTATTTGAACATTTTAATGATAATTCTGGAAACTATATTCTTGAATACAATGAGAAATTTCAATTGTATTTATTTGTTTCTATACTATGTAAATGATTAAAATTTAAAATGTAGCAATTGTCAAAAATTATTCTAAAATGTTCTTATATTAACAAACTAAAGTTTGTAATAATTACTTCTTAGTAGTGTGTTATGTCTAGCAGACTTATAAAATACAGTAGAAAAATTGAGGGAACACAACTGAGACGTCTCAATAATAAATTGTGCAAGCATAATATTCTGCATTGTTTCTAATGAGCTCCAAGCTATAATTTTCTAACAGAATGAAATAACCCTGTCAGAGGCAAAATCAATACCATGAAAGAACACAGACATGCTCGTGGAATTAGAGATTGATCTTCATCTCCATTTATAGAGGGTTTCAAGTTTAGATAGGTGGAGCATGTGAGTGTTTCAAGTGCAGATCTCATAACTATTTTGCTGAGAAATAAAGTTTGAGAGTTGTGTGCCTTCTTCCTTATCTCTACAGCACACATGTGGAGGCCAGAGGGTGACATGTGAAGGTCAGGGGATGACATGTAGAGGTCAGAGGGTGACATGTAGAAGCTAGGGGGAGGTCAGAGGGTGACTCAGAGTCCATGCTCTATTGCTGGCTTGTGGGACCTGGTGTGGAAGTCAGGTCATGAGTCTTGTGCAGCTCTTCCCTCTGAACCATCTTGTTGGCTTTTTTTAAGAAACCTGGAAATCAAGACTCAGGAGAGCTCCCCTGGCTGCAACCCTGGTGGTGTCACATGTAATGATAAGTGGAGAGAATTAAGTATCTCCTTGTGTGATACACCGGGAGGGGACATTGAAAGCTCTGCTCGGGCTTTCTTGGACTCTACCCCAGGTGCCTTTGCTGACCTTAATTTGGGTCCTTTCCTATTATAAAATGTAATCACTTAAACATCAGCATTTCTAAGTTCTGCGAGTTCTGTGAATCACAGAGCTCAAAGATTATTTTTTATTTTGGGAGCCCAATCATGCAAGTGACTTTGTTTTCTACTTGCTCTTCTTTTCTTTTCTCTTCTTTTCTTTTCTTTCTTCTCTTTTCTTTTCTTTTCTTTTCTTTTCTTTTCTTTTCTTTCTTCTTTTCTCTCCTCTCCTCTCCTCTCCTCTCTTCTCTTCTTTCTCTCTTCTCTTCTCTTCTCTTCTCTTCTTCTTTCTTTCTTTCTTTTTTTTTTTTTTGAGACATCTTACTGTGTAGACCAGGCTGGCTTCAAACTCAGAGATCTTCCTGCTTCAGTCTCCCAAATGCTGTGCCACTACACCTGGCTGCCAATTCTTAGTAGAATTTATGTAATGTACTAAGTATTTATGGGCATCTCTAAATAAGAAGGAGAGAGCCTTTTATTTCACAATGGGATTGGGGCTTTCTAAGTGCTCAGCTATCCCTAAAGTCTCAGAGGTCCTCACTGGGCATTTTTGAATGCAAAACTTGTTCATATTAATACTTGGGTTTTGTGTTTCTCAACACACTCACCATTTGCACTAATGGTATACCACAGTGATAGATGAAACTCTGTGGCCCAAGCTATGGCAGTCCTTAAATTTATTATTTGTTCTTGTGTGTGTGTGAGTGTGTGTGCGTGTGTGTGTGTGCATGTTGTGTGCGTGTGTGTGTGTGCATGTCTGTGTGTGTGATGTGTGTGTGAGTGTGTGTGTGCATTTGTGTGTGTGCATGTCAGTGTGTGTGTGTGAGTGTGTGAGTGTGTGTGTGTGCATGTCTGTGTGTGTGAGTGTGTGTGTGCATGCATGCGTGTGTGCGTGCATGTCTGTGTGTGTAAGTGTGTGTGCATGTGTGTGTGCATGTGTGTGTGTGTGTGCATGTGTGTGTGCATGTCTGTGTGTGTGAGTGTGTGTGTGAGTGTGTGTGTGTATGTCTGTGTGTGTGCACATGTCTGTGTGTGAGTGTGTGTGTGCGTGCATGTGCACATGTCGGTGTGTGTGTTAAGTGTGTGTGTGCATGTGTGTGCATGTCTCTGTGTGTGTGTGTGCATGTGTGTGTGTGCATCTGTGTGTGTGTGAGTGTGTGTGTGCATGTGTGTATGCATGTCTGTGTGTGTGAGTGTGTGTGTGAGTGTGTGTGTGCATGTGTGTGTATGAGTGTGTGTGCATGCATGTGTGTGTGCATGTCTCTGTGTGTGTGCACATGTGTGTGTGCATGTGTGTGCACGTGTGTGTGTGAGTGTGTGTGTGCATGTGTGTGTGAGTGTGTGTGCGCATGTGTGTGTGCATGTCTGTGTGTATGAGTGTGTGTGCATGTGTGTGTGCATGTCTCTGTGTGTGTGCATGTGCTTGTGTGTGTGTGTGTGTGCATTTTGTGTGATGTGCTGTGTGTGTGTGTGCATGTGTGTGTGCCTGTCTCTGTGTGTGTGCATGTGCTTGTGTGTGTGTTGTGTGCATGTGTGTGTGCATGTCTGTGTGTGTGTGAGTGAGTGTGTGCATGTGTGTGTGCATGTCTGTGTGTGTGTGAGTGTGTGTGTGCATGTGTGTGTGAGTGTGTGTGTGTGCATGTCTGTATGTATGTGTGTGAGTGTGTGTGTGCATGTCTGTGTGTGTGTGAGTGTGTGTGTGAGTGCATGTGTGTGTGCATGTCTGTGTGTGTGTGTGTGTGTGAGTGTGTGTGCATGTGTGTGAGTGTGTGAGTGTGTGTGTGGATGTGCATGCCCACATAAACTACATGTGGAGTTCAGAGGAGAGTCTCAGGTAGTTATGTTCTTCCACCATGGGTTGTGGGGGTTGAACTCAGGCTGTTAGACATGCAGAGCAAGCCCTTCACTCAGTGAGCCATCTTGCTGGCTAACCAGTTTTAGCAGCACACAGTGTTGCAAGAAAACTTATTTCCCTTGAGACTGTCATGATGAAGCAGTAAAGCTTATAAATAGAATAGCAATTTTAAAATACTTTGTGAGAAAATAGGAACTATATCTACAATTCTGAGTACAGAATTATTTCTATATGCAGCAATGCAACAGCCATCATAAAGAAAAACTCAAGAGTAGTTGTTTACTTGAGATTATCACTTTTTTCCCCATGGCAACACAGTTTTACTTGAAAGCCTGAATGGCAAAAGAACCATAGTTACACAGGTGTTGGTATTTGAGAGACATTTTTAAATTTTATTTTTAAATGACTAAATTAAGCCTGTGACTTAAGGAAAATAACTGATAAGTTTGATTTCCTATGAGATATCAGACTTTAAGAAAAAAAATTACAGCCAGGCATGGGGGCACTCATCTTTGATCCCAGCACTCAGGAGGCCGAAGCAGGTGGACCTCTGTGAGTCTGAAGGCAGACCGCTCTACACAGTGAGTTCCAGGACAGGCAGGAACCAGGAATACATGGAGAGAACCTGCCTCAAAAAATAATTACAAGCTTAGAAAACTTAACGAGACTGCTGGGAACTTTCCCAAATATGTTATTTTCTGAGGGGATCACTGATGACATTTTGAAGATCTGTATAACTTGAACAAAGATTTGCCAATGATGTTACAAAAATCATTTATTAATAAAAGATACATTCCCAGTGTGAAATACATCAAAGCCTTTAATGTAACAGAGACAAAAAGCTCATTAATGGTCATCAACTTTTGCCTAGCAGTTCATCCTCAGGAAATCACCACTTTTCAATTTATGACAGTTTTGGTGCACAAATATCTGAAAAAGGCTGTTAAAACATTGTTCCATTTTCCAGGACTGTCTTGCTGTGAGGATACATTTCCTCCATACACTTCAGCCAAAACAACATGTTGCAGCTGGTTAAATGTAGTAGTAGATATGAGTCCAGATGTCTCTTATTAGGACAGGCCTTAAAGAGTTTGCCAAAAATACCACTCATCTACTAAATCTTTTTTTGTTTTGGAAAATGTAATTATTTTCATAAATTATATTATTAAGCTATGTTCTGGGTTCATTATTGTTATTTTGAAATGAGTTAATAAACATTTAAAAGTGCTCAGTTTACTTTCAAGATGGCAAGTTTGAGTAGCTCCCTTGAAAGGTCGTGGAATGGACCCAGGTTGAGTTTCCAGACCCAACGTGAGGCAGCTCACTGCCACTTGTAACTCCAGCTCCAGGAGGCTGATGTCCTCTTCCAGCTTCAATGAATATTTGCATGCATGTCACTCAGAGATGTACTCAGGCCCTAATACAAACTCAAAAAATTAAAAAAAAAACCTTTAAAAAGGGTAGAAGCAAATGAAGAAGCAGAGATGAGAACCTAACCAACAAACCAAGGAAAAAAAAATCAGCCATGAAAATCTGAATGAGGAGGATGACCCTGGGACCACAGGGTTTCAGACGAGAACCCACCAGACATATGGGGGGGTACTAAATTCTGTTATGTCAAACAATCCTTTGTCATAATCCCTTGTAACAACTTCAGGTACAGTTTTTTTTTATAAAGTCCTATGAGGGGGATTGCGTGGGAAGTAAAAAGGCAGGGGGTGAGAGAGGAGATGGGGAGAGCAATCAAGGATGAATATGGCCAATGTGTGCATGTAGGAAAATGTCACAGAGAAAGCTGGGCAGGGTGGCACATGCCTTTAACCCCAGCACTTGGAAGGCAGAGGCAGGTAATCTCTGAGTTCGAGGCCAGCTTGGTCAAGTTTCAGGATAGGACTACAAAGAGAAACTCTATCTTGAAAAACATATGTATATGTATATGTATATGTATATGTATATGTATATGTATATGTATATGTATATGGATATGTATATGTATATGTATATGTATATACATATATATTATTTTGAATCATTAATGTACCAATGAAAAAGAAAAAACAAGTACCTCCCTTCTCCGGTGTATAATGGTGATTTAAGGTTTATGCTGTCAAGTAAGGTATGAATCCATCTACCTCGTCAGGTGCTGCCCTGGCAATCAGAACACTAGGGTGCTTCTGAGTGGTGAGGCAGGGGAGTGGCTGGTGGGGGGGCGCCTAGCTTTTACTTACTCCCATCTTAGATTTTCATGAAAAAGCTCTTACTCATGGCCATAGCTTGCCTGAGAGTTTTAGAAACAGCTAACAACAGTAGGAATTCTGACTCCAGTTCCAAAAGCTTGGAGGGATTTGGGGCACCCATCATTTTGGGGGAAGAGATGAGCTGTGTTTCACATTTATACTATTCCTTTGGTGTAGGGGGGATTGTAGAATTATTAAGATTTGAGGTGCATGGGTTATTTCTGCAGGATTGTCCCGAGTCTCTGTGCAGTTGGCTCATAGGAGGAAGGAAGCTGCCGTCTTGCCTCTCCATGTTTGGTATCAGTGACATTTCCCAGCTGCCTGCATATGAGCACAGACCACAGAGGGCTGCCAGGGCACATGGCTGGGGAACCCTGAAACTGCAACACCCAAACCTCTGAGGGGAGTCAGTAGGCCCTGGGGGGAAGTGTGCCCTTTTTCCCTAGCTAACCAAGGTTTAAGGGGCACCATCTGCGGTGAAGCTTGGTTCCACAGTCATTTGGGGAGCTGCAAGTCTCATTTATCCTGTCCTCTCTTTGACACAAGAAATCACACTACATAAGAAGTTATAATGCATTAATCAAGATAAGCATCTGCAGAAATGCTTTCTGAAGTCATAGCAATGTCAAGAAGAAAGCACAAAGTTTGATGCCTGGAATTTGCAGCATTTAACTGCAAAGAAAATGTACTCTTATTCAGATTGCATCAATACAAGACCAGAGAAATAACTGAATTTATAACACATTCGGGTCTGAGGTGTTTTGTACAAATTAGGATTTCCCTTTCTTCATGGGACTAGAATTACCTTGGATATTTTAGTGACAAAGAAAAGTATTCAAAAATAATGGAGAAGTAGACATGACAAATAAAACCTGCATTGATGGGCTAGGTCAAATAAATAGAATGCACTGGGCAGAAGGAAGAAAATGACCACTGTTGGCAGCATGCCCACAGGGTTGTAATTAGTGCTAATGCTGTTGATGGTCACGTGCTTTCGGCAGTGCATGAGAGTTTGAAACACAAGCAGACACACACTCTTCAGTAAAACATCTCACTTTGCTACACAGAAACTTGAATGTACAAATTACTGCTATTCATTAAAGAAATATTTCCCCCAAACAAACAGCCCTGTTGATTCAATAACTTCTAGTTTGTTGACAACATAAAAAAGTGTTGCATAATATGAAAAAGTGATTTCTTTAAAATTCATTGAATACTGAATTAAATCACTGGTTAGTGTCAATAGTAAAACAAGGGAAGAAATATTAGGTAATAAAGCAGAGGTTACTGGTAAATAATAAGTGAATCATGAGGACAGCAATTAATAACATTAAATCTTGGATTTAGAATATCAATAATTTTTTTTCTTCTACTGACTAGCCTGTTCCAAATGCTCTAAAGTTTACAGGTGTGTGTGTGTGGGGGGGCACGGAATGTTTGAAAGAGAGAGAGAGAGAAAGAGAGAGAGAGAGAGAGAGAGAGAGAGAGAGAGAGAGAGAGAGAGAGAGAGAGAGAGAGAGAGAGAGAGAGAGAGAGAGAGAGAGAGAGAGAGAGAGAGAGTTATTTTAGGGGAATAAAGCAGTACGTGACATGGACAGTGACACGAAGCAACCTTAAACAAAATGTCAAAAGACCCAAGAAGGTTCAGTTTGGACCTGAAATTCTAGCAGCTATTCAGAAAACAAATAGCTGGAATGAAGATGCAGACATATTTGTGGCTCCAGAAATGTAGACATCTCTTTGAGGCTGGGAAAGGGAGATGTTTTCTGAAATTAGACACTGCATAATGTGATATAATGAATATTATTCTTTTTTAAAATTAAGTTTATTTATTTTATATCTCTGTGAAGTTTACCCTCCCTCCTCTCCTTCAAGTCTCTGCCTGCCACCCACCCCTTGTTCCCAGCCCCCAATCGACTCCTCCTGTTTAGGAAAGGGCAGGTCTCCCGTGGATAACAACAAAACATGTCATATCAAGTTGCAGTAAGACTAAGCACCTCCCCATGTACTAAGGTTGGACAAAGCAACTTAGTAAGAGGAGTAGGGTTCCAAAAGCTAGTAAAAGAGTTGGAGATAGCCCTGTTCCCACTGTCAGGAGTCCCATAAGAGGAATGAGTTACACAACTGTAACACATGCAAAGGACCTAGGTTAGTCCCATGCAGGCTCCCTGCTTGTGGGTTCAGTATCTGGGCCCTATGAGCCCAGGTTAGTGGATTCTGTGAGTTTTCTTGTGGTGTCCTTGACCCCTCTGGCTCTTACAGTTCTTTCTCCCCTTCTTTTGCTGGATTCTTGGAGTTCCAAATAATATTTGGCTGTGGGTCTGCATCTGTTTCCATCATTTGCTGGATGAAGCCTTTCTGATAACAATTGGCATCAATCTATGTGTAAAGCAGAATATCATTAGGCATCCTTACATAACATTTTGTTTCCTCTGGCCATGTTTGGTTCTATCCTAGGTCTCTGGGTCATCTAGCCTCTGCATCCTGGTGCTCCAAGCAGGGTCAGGGGTGAGCTTGTAGGGCACATGGACCAGTCAAAGATGGCTCTGAGGGGAAGTCAAATGGGTAAGTCCTGATTTGTTTACAAAAAAAAAAAAAAAAAAATAAGACGTTTGGTTGCCTAGATGGAACCTGATGAGGTCACTCCACGAACAGCTCATATTTACTAGGTAAAGTGTAGGGCACCCAGGGGCATGATAGGCTGACCTTTATAACCATTGGCTGGCTGTCCTACCCCAACGCCCCCATGTTTTCTGCTCCCTTTATTTGAAGTCTTGCTTGGTCACAGGAGCTGGGCTGTTCAGGCTGCACTGCTAGGAGTCTTAGCAGGAGTCATCCTGTAGATTCCTGTGAGGGTCCCTTGAGTTAGGTTTTTACTTGACTTGCAAATGCCCCCCACCCCCTTTCCAGTAGTCTCTTTCAGTATCTCTCCACCCAGCAACCTGATAGCTAACGATGAACACCATTTTTAACAGATCTCTTCTGTACCTTAATAATACCTTGCTGTGGGGTTCAGATTGTGTGAGCATCAATGAAGGTGTGTAACTGAAAGATGTTCTGTGATCTCACATGATTGCTGTGGCATGTATATTCTTCAGCAAGAAAGTGCATGCACACAGCTAATAAAATGCAAGAAAAAATTGTATAACTTATACAATCACAAATAATTGTTTTCAATAGACTCTTAAGTCAGTGCAGAATCCACGAAATGGTAGGCTGATTCTGAAAGCATTAGAGAAACTGGACAATTCTAGGAAGAGAACATTAGGGTAAAACTGCTAAGTTAGATTGGAATCTGGCTAATGGCATAAAAGGCAATAGGCTTTAACATATAGGGTTGTTTTTCTATGTGATATATGCCATTAGGATGACATTTCTTAATATTCCTTTTACATAGCAGTTGAGTGAGGCTTGACTTCTCAGGATATTCAAGATAACCTAACTATTCTTATTAATTTATTCTGAAAGCATATACAAAATATTATCTTGGTTCAGAGAGAAGTTTCTTACAACACACACACACACACACACACATTTCATTGAAGCAGATTTTACCTCTGGCTGACTTGTTAATGGCCAGGCTAAGTGCCAGTCTTCTGAGGACTTGGCACTTCATAGGTGAGGGTCAAAGAAAAAGATTTTCCTTTTGCTTGGATTGGGGAAGAAGGCAGTCACCATCTTCATCTTGAAAGGTCTCTCAGGAAATCTAATGACCAGAATTCTCTCAACCCTTGACTTATAAACAAAATCTCTGGAGTCATGTGTCTCATTTATTTATTTATTTATTTATTTATTTATTTATTTATTTATTTATTTATTCATTTATTTATTTATTAAAGTATCAAGAGATGTCTCCAAGTCCAGAGCTTGCTTGGTCCTTGTTGAAATGTAAATGTCCAGGGAGACAACATACAATGAGGGTAGTAACTAGCTAGCTGGCCCTGCATAGTGAGTGCCTTTTTGGCCCTTTTGGTAGCCCTTTGGATGTGAGAACTCAGCTTCATTGCTAGAGGAAGAAACCCTTCTTGAGACAATCTTTACAGTAAGAGTAAACGTTTCTAGGAGAAATGAAAAAAAATGTTTTACTACTCAAGGCTTTTCTATCCCTATATTATACACATTTCCAGTGTAGTTCTATCTTTGCAGGCTAGAGTACTTTTCGAAAGGTATTGTTTGAGCATTTCATGTATGAATACAATGTGTTTTGGACAAATCCACGCCACTGTCTTCCCTGCAACTCTCCCTGTACTCTAGCCACTCCCCCTCCCCACTTCACGAGCTGCTTTTTAAACCTGCTGCATCCACTCAGCACTGCTAGTGTGTGCATGGGTGTTGGGCAGTCCACTGGGTGGCCTCTCCCTAGTTCCATCTGAAGAAAACCGACTCTCATCCCTCTGTCCACCACCAATTGCCAATAAATAGCTCCTCAGCTAAGGGTGGGAGTTTGTGAGTCCCCCTACCCCAATCCATACTGGAGTTTTGGCTGTCTTAATCCTGCACATGCTGTTACAGCCACTGTATGTGCCTGTGTAAAATGTCCCCATAAGGTCTGGAAGACACTGTTTCCTTGCAGTCATCCTCCACTTCTGCCTCCTGTAGTCTTTCTGTCTTCTCTTCCATGACGGTCCTGAGCCTTGGAAGGAAGGGTTGTCATACAGATGTCCTTTTTGGGGCAGATGCCCCACAGTCTCTTGTTCTCTGCACTGTGAGCAGTTGTGAGTCTCTTTGCTCATCATCATCTACTGCAAAGAGAAGCTTTTTCAGTGAGAGTCAGTGCTTCACTCATCTGTGGAATCTGGGGAAGGACTTAGGGGCATTCTACTACTAAGTTCATTTAGCAGGGTAATAGTAGTAGGTTCTCCTTAGGACCTAGCACCTGTCTAGCTGTAGGTGTTCAGTCTAGTTAACAGGATCAGGCATGAATTCCATCTTGTGGAGTGGGCCTTAAAGCCAATAAAAAAGCAGTTAGTTATTCCTAAAACATCCATGCCACGACTTCTCTAATGGGCATATTTTGCCAGGCCAGTTGGTATTGTAGCTTGCAGGGTTCACTGTGCGTAAGGCTGTGTACTTTCCCCTTCAGCAGCTTGTTGTACATCACCTTCTAGCACTATGAAAGCTAGCCAGTGGTAGTGAAGCTTTCTTGTTGGTTGCAGCTGGATTTCCCCATGCCCTATGACTTAGGTAAATATTGTCTTCTGCAATAGTGTCTTACCATCTAGTTCTAGAGGGTAACCAAGGGAAATGATGACAGCTTCTGTTGTTTTTGGGGAGTGTCTGTGGGACCCTATGACCAACACCTCAAAAACAGGTAACCCACACCGGCCAGTGGGCTTTTTGTTTGATAGCATATGGTGTCTGAAAGAGGCATAATCCCCCTAAATATGGTAATTCCATTTAAACTTTTTATATATGTACATATTTTGCTACAAAGCATCATAAAGGTCTTTTCAAAGGTCTTTAATAGGGGTGGTCCCTCTCATTACCCTTTGCCATACACTCCCTTCCCATCCCCTACCCCATTAAACCATACCTGCTCTATTTCTCCCCCTTTCCTCCCTCCCACCAGCTGGGTTCCTTTGCCCTTGAAAGCCCTCCCTCTGTGGTTCCTTTTGAGTTCCTCGACTTCTGTAGGTAGCCTGACTTAAACGTATATCATGAATGATTCAAACCTTGGACACACATATGAGAGAAAACACGTGGCATTTGTCTTTTGGAATGTCACGTTATTCAGAATGATCATTTCAAGCTCCCCCCTTTTACCAGCAAGTTTCAGTTTTCTTTCTGTCTGAATGAAATTCCATGTTATGTATGTACCACATTTCCATTATCCATTCATCAGCAGATGGACATCAAAGGTTGTTTCCATTTCCTGGCTATTGCCAATAGAGCAGCAATGAGCATGGATGAACAGATATCTCTGAGTAGAATATATAGTCTTTCAGGTATATGCCCAGGAGCAGTATAGCTGGGTACTGTGGTAGATCTACTTTCAGCTCTTTGAGGGCCCTCCACACTGATTCCATAGTTTACACCTCCCACCAGCAGGGCTGAGGGTCCCTCTTCCCCAACATTGTCATATGCACTTGTCGTTTTCTTGACCTTAGTGATTTTGACTGGGGTAAGATGAAATGTCAAAGTAGTTTTAATTTGCCTTTCCCTGATAGCAAAGTATTGTGGTTTAATAAGGATCAGGATAAACAATTAGACTGAATAGATGTTTATTCAGGGAAAAATAACTCACAACATAGGCAGATGAACGCGGCAGGTTCCACAAGGATCCTATCCTCTCAGCGTCTCACCAACAAGAGAGCCTCCGACCCCCCTCCTCAGCCTTTTCCCCCAGGTCATGTCCATCCCTGTCTCCACCCCAATGGGCGTGGTCTAAGCCACAGGTGCGGACAAGGTGAATATCTCACTACAGCAAAGGATGTTGAACAATCTAAAAAATATTTCTTAACTACTTATAAGTCTTTTCTCGAGAATGTTCTGTTCAGTTTCATAGACAATTTTAAATTGGATCGTTTGTTTTCCTGTTGTTTAGTTTTATGAGTTATTTTTATATTTCAGATACTAGTCCTTTGTCAGATATAGAGCTCTTAAAGATTTCCCACCTACTTTTGTAGGCTGCCTCTTCACTTGATTTATGGTGTCTTTTGCTTTAGCTTCATGAAGCTTCATTGGTCTGTTGTTGGTCTTAATCCCTGAACTAGATGCCAGAATACTATCTCTAAAGTCCTTACCTGTCAGGCAAGGGGTTTTACAGGAGTAACTGTAACAACATTAACATTACTGAAAAAATTTTCATAAATGTATAACACCATATATGCTAAATTAGGAACCCTGGGACTGGGGCCAGCAAATTATCCAATCTGCTTCCTAGGTGACTCTAATGAAGGTCACTGTAATGAGATATTCACTTTGTCCACATCTGTGGCACTGACCACTCCCATTGGGGGGGGTAGTGACAGGGGTGAATGTTACCTGGGGGAACTAGGTCTGGGGAAGGGGCCCAGGATTTCTCTCTTGCTTTGCAGCATGGGGACAGAAGAAGCATCCGGAGGCATCCTTGGGACTAAGAACCTGCTGGGGTTCATCTGTCTCTGTTGTAAGTTATTTCTCCCTGAATAACATCTTTTTAGCCTATTTGCTTTTCCTGATCCTTATTAAGCCACAATAGGTCACAGCTTGGGAACTTCTGCTATAAGCCATCCATCTGTGAACCAGTTCCATTGTTTCTATTTCCTACATCTAACTTATTGTTCCTTATCGAGATTTATGGATTCCTTAGCAACCACAGTCTATAAGCTGCTGTGATAATGTTTACTTAGTGGGTTTGACAGGAACAAGAAAGAGTAAATCCATCTGTAGAAAATATCTTTGTGCAATGAGAAGGCTGTTGATTCCAGTGTCTTCAGGAGGGATTGCATAATTGGATTAGCAATCAACTATTTCAAACATCTTAAATATTGACATGTTAGCAGCATGGGCTGTACAGAGTGATGTGGACTTGCTCACTTTCTTCAAAGCAAATAGTATTTACAATGTCAAAATAGTTTCTGACTAAAGAGTGATGAGCAGAGCCATAATTTGTAAGGTCTGTAGCAGAGAGCAGGCCTTTGCTATGTTTTATCCTATTTTTTTTCTATTGCATCACCAGCATATTTAGGAAATGATGATGACCAATTTCATCTCTTTCATAGGTGTTTATAAGTGGATAGAATCACTGCCACCTCTCTCTTCTGATGCCAGAATTGTTCAAAGTGTTCTTTGTTGTAGGCTGCTTGCTTTCTGGTCCCCTCACAAGGGGGACATCAGAATGCCTTTTTATCTGTAAACAATGCCTTCTCTTACTCAGAAGTGGATTCAATCTTATTTGAGAACCCAAGGGGCCTGAAATAAACAACCCATTTGCTCAGGTAATCTGTTCTTTTGGAACATTAGTGCAGATATCAGACTGTAAAAATTCCATTTCCAAAACCCCCGAGTGACCTCTTGAAATTATCTGCCATCTTTATTAGTATAAGCAAACAGAACATGTGGGATCAATTATAAACATTTCCAAACTCTTGTTACAGTCCCTTGAACATAAATCTGATTTGCTTGGATTTCATGAAAAAGATCAGGAGAATTAATCCGCAAAGAGCAGAAATAGACAGCAAGGAGGACATAATTGCTAGCATGTGCATTGCAGTGCACTGGTGTGGACACAAATGCAAGTGTGACATTAAAAAATTCAATGAGAGTAAAAGACCCAAATGTAGCTAACAGTAATAGTGAGTAACCCAGGCTAACATAGATTCTAGCATACAAGCCATGCACATTTATGACTTCAGAAGCCAAATGGGTTCCTATTTCTGACGTTGCTCATTTTCATAAAGCAGAATCGTGTTTACAAACTGCAGAATGATTCCATGCAGTCCTATGCTCCTTGTCACTTCTGAGATTGCTTTGGAAGAGGCACTCATTACTTTAAACATTGTCAGTGGTTTTTTTCAAGTTTCAATGGCTGTTATGTTGTGTTGAAAAGCTATTGCAAATCTTAATATCCAAATATGAGCAAAGTGAGCAAGTCCTCCTTTCCCCATAAGAGCTTATGTGTCAGAGGGTTTTTAAATTAAAAAAATTTAAATTTCAGATGTATGGATGTTTTGCCTACAGGTCTGTGTACTACATGCATGTCTTGTGCCCTTAGAGACCAGATGAAGGCATTAATTATCTCCTAGAACTGGAGTTACAGGAAACTGTGACTTGTCATGTGGGTGCTGGAAATCAAACCTGGGTCTTCCGAAAGAGCAGCCAGTGCTCCGAACCACAGAGTCAACTCTCCAGCCTCAGGATGATTGTGTTTTAAAGTCACTTTACAGGCAACTTTCCCATGTGGTAACTCAATTGCTGTTTACCCTTCTGTTTAGTTTTTAGTTCTATTTTCTAAATTTTTCTTTTTAGATTAATGATTTGTTTTGGGGGTTTGGCTTGATAGTCCCACAGTATCAGAAAAGAATAAATGATGTTCTACTCTACCAGAAAAGAATAAATGCTGGACTATTCTTCACCAAATGTTTTGATTGTGTAGAGTAGTTTGGTCATTCCTCTTTCACTGTTAGTCTAGTGTATGCTTCATAGGCTTGGGGTTGGGCAGTTACATGGACAGTGCACTTGTCACTGTTCTGTGGACTGTGCACTCATCACTGTTCTGTGGACTGTGCACTCATCACTGTTCTGTGGACTGTGCACTCACACTGTTCTGTAGACTGTGCAGTCATCACTGTTCCTGTTCTGTGGACTGTGCAGTCATCATTGTTCCTGTTCTGGGGACTGTGCACTCATGACTGTTCTGTGGTCTGTGCACTCGCCACTGTTCTGTGGACTGTGCACTCATCACTGTTCTGTGGACTGTGCACTGCACTGTTCTGGCTGCACCGCCACTGTTCTGGGGACTTGACACTGTTCTGTGGTCTGTGCACTCGCCACTGTTCTGTGGACTGTGCACTCATCACTGTTCTGTGGACTGTGCACTCGCCACTGTTCTGGGGACTGTGCACTCGCCACTGTTCTGGGGACTGTGCACTCGCCACTGTTCTGGGGACTGTGCACTCGTCACTGTTCTGTGGACTGTGCACTCGTCACTGTTCTGTGGACTGTGCACTTGTCACTGCTATGATGTGCCCTTCCTCTGCGACTCCCAACTTGGCTAAGAACTGTCCTCTAACTATAGCATTCTTCTTTGAGTATCTTCATTTCTCCATTAAAACCTGGAAAAAGATGCGACTCCTCTCTGTGTCTCTCTGTCTCTCTCTCTCTCTTTCTCTCTCTCTCTCTCTCTCTCTCTCTCTCTCTGTGCTTGCACATGCGTCCCTTTCCCATGACTCTGTCTGAGAATTCAGGTGCAGTCATTTCCTTTTACCTTCTGTGCTTAAAGATAGAACACAGGATCTTCTTTTAATGATCATCAAATTTGATAAAAGAAAAGAATAAAAGGAAGAGAATAAAATCAACCTAAAGAAGGACATGCCTATGAAAGTACAAGAAGCTTACAGAACACCAAATAGACTGGACCAAAAGAAATCCTCTCTGTTAGTATTCAGTTATCTGTATTGGCCTTTCCACGGGGTTCTGACAGGATACATCCTCAGCTGCAGTCACTGAGAGCACCACCTGTGTATATTCACTATATTCCCTTAAAAGAGCCCTGTCCACCTTCCATCTTCGCTCTCTTTCTCTCCCTCTCTCTGTCTGTCTCTCTCAATGATGCTCCTTCTTCTCTCATGCTGTTCCTGTCTACACAGGCTGGTCTCTCCCCCATTCCCCCTTTTATTATCCCTTTCCCTAATTAAAAAAACCCTGCTTGAACCCTGTTAAATAGCGTCTTTCTCTTGTGTGCACTTTTTTTTAATTATAACACTCTCACCACATAATAAACAAAACACTAAACATACAGAATAAAGAAAGAATATTAAGAGCTTTAAAAGAAAAAGGCAAAGAAACATATAGGCAAGCCTATTAGAATTATACTCAACTTCTCAATGAAGACAATGAAAGCCAGAAGGTCTGGACAGGTATTACATAGACACTAAGAGACCATGGATGCCAACCCAGTCTATTATATCCAGCAAAGCATTCAATCACCATAGATGGAGAAGGCAAGACATTCCATGACAAAACCAGATTTAAACAATACCTATCTACAAATCCAGCCCTACAAAAAGTACTAGAAGGAAAACTTTAACCCAAGGAAGTTAGCTACACTCACAAAAACACAGGCAAAAGATTATCCCATAACAGCAAATTCCATTGAATGGAAATGTACACACAATGTCACTGCCACCACCACCACCAACAACAACACAAAAATAAAAATTACAGGAACTAGCAATCACTCGTCATTAATATCTCTTAATGTCGGTGGACTCAATTCACCTATAAAAAGACAGGCTAACAGAATGGATATGAAAACAGAATTCATCCTTCTGCTACATACAAGAAACACACCTCAAATACAAAGATAGAAATTACCTTAAAGAAAAGGGTTGGGAAAAGACTTTCCAATCAAATGGACCTAAGAAACAAGCTGGTGTAGATAGCCTAATACCTAAGCAAAATAGACTTCAAACTATAAGTAATCAAAAGAGATGATGAAGGATGTTATATATTCCTTGTAGGTAAAAAACAGCAAGATGAAGTCTCAATTCTAAACATATATCTATTCCCACACACAAAACTCAAGTCCAAATAGATCCAAGACCTCAGTGTAAAATTAACTATACTAAACCTCATAGAGGAGGAAGTGGGAAGTAGCCTTGAACACATTGGCACAGGAAACCACTTCCTAAATATAACACCAGTAGCACAGACACTGAGATCAACAATTAATAAACAAGACCTTCTAAAACTAAGAAGCTTCTTTAAAGCGAAGGACATGGTCAATAAGACAAAATGGCATCCTACAGAATGGGAAAAGATCTTCACCAGCCCCACATCTGACAGAGGACTGATTCCAAAATATACAAAGAGCTCAAGAAACTAATGTCAAAAGACCAAATAATCCAATTAAAAAATGGGGTGCATATCTAAAAAGAGAAATCTCAAATGGCCGAAAGACACATAAGGAAATGCTCAACATCCTTAGCCACCAGAGAAATACAAATAAAAGCAACTCTGAGATACCATCTTACACTTGTCAGAATGGCTAAGATCAAAAACACTGATGACAGCTTATGCTGGAGAGGATGTGGAGTAAGGGGAACACTTCTTCATTGCTGATGGGGCTGCAAATGTGTGTATAGTTACTTTGGAAATCAGTAAGGTGGTTTCTCAGAAAATTGGGAATCAATCTACCACAAGACCCATCAATATCACTTTTGGGAATATACCCAAAGGATACACACTCATACCACAAGGACATTTGCACAATTATATTCATAGCAGCATTATTTGTAATAGCCAGAATCTGGAAACAATCTAGATGCCCCTCAACTGAAGAATAGATAAAGAAACTGTAGTACATCTGCACAATGGAGTATTATGTAGCAGTTAAAAAAAATGTCATCTTGAAATTTTCAGGCAAATAGATGGAACTAGAAAAAAACATCCTGAGTGAGGTAACCCAGACCTAGAAAGACAAATACAATATGTACTCACTCATAAGTAGATATCAGACATAAAGCAATGGATATCAGCATACTGTCTATAACCTCAGAGAATCTAGGCAACAAGAAAGATATACTTATGTGGTGGGCATGGGGAGAGTAAAAGGGGAGGGGGGAAGGGGAAAAGGGAGTGAGAAAAATGCATAGCTCAATAAAAACAAGGTAAAAAAGGTAAAAAAGGAAAAGTGTAAAATAAAAAGTATTTTTACAAACACATTAACTTCTTCTACAATGCATTAATTCTTCTGTGTCCTTTTCTAGTTTTCTATTTTCTTGTTGTCAATTCAGAAAGCCAGTTCCATAACAGAACAGGCCATTTTTTAAAAACAAGCTTTGAACTTATGAAATAAATCTTAACAGTGCAAAGGAATAAAAGAGGGTTGATTCCAGAATACCACTCAATGGAGACTAAATCAACAAAAGGATGGAAGAGATGGCCTTATCATATGATTTCTTAGTTAACACATAGCCTATGAAATTGAAAACATTTTATATTTCTTTACTGCAATAGAGCAGGTTATAATCTTGCCTTATATAACAAAAGGCTGAGGCAGTGAGCAAAGACATTTTTTAGACTTTAGCATCATTTTAACCAAGATTTATAGACGTTTTACTCTATGCTGCCCCAAGAAATGTAGGCTGGTTGTCCTGTGTCTCTCTTTCCTCTCTCCACCTATGTAATTTGTATAGTTGTTGTTCTTTTTTTTTTTTTTCCTCTAGTGAATTCTTTTAGAAAAACATTTCTCTGTGACTGCCTGGCTCTGAGTGCTAGGTTCTAATCTTAACACAGAACACCACCTCGGTAGGAAACCAGTACTAATTGCATGGTTAACCATAATACAGTAAATCATACACATTGGGCAACTGTACATTTTTATCCCTAGCAGTGTAAATGTCATTTTACACCTCTCCACAGCTCAATAGTTTGTGTCTGACAGCTTTAAATAGAGAAAATGAGTATTTTTAAAACAGCTGGGTATGCATCAGGTAATTTTGGGCTAGGAATGGATAGTGAGTAAAACCTACCTAGTGCATTCTGTAATTTTGCTGCAACTACCTTTTGCTGACATGAAAAGTAGACATTAAATTTAGAATCTTGTTTTGTTTTGTTCTGAGGGTGTCCATAAAACCTCACTGAAGGAAGCTGAAGGGGAAGGAGATTGCTTGCCTTAGTTTTCCCTTTGCCTCTTCAAGAGTGCCAGGTTTCTCAGGGTGGTGCAGCAGGAAGAGGCCACTATGACTCCTTGTGCTGAGGGTGTACTAGGATCTATCTTCCAGGTTTCTAGACAGAACTTAATGAGAAACATGTGAAAATCTCAGCACAGAGTAGGTGCACCACACACTGTAAACATCACAATCATTGCTATTACCAGTTGGCTCCCTGGGCAATCTTACTCCGTTGTTAGCAAGATATAAGGATGCATGGGTACAGTCTTTCTTCACTATGGCATTCGCTTCTCTCGGGAGGGTCAGAGGGCTCTGCTCTTCTCTGCTGCTGGATCTAGAAATGTTACCATGGAACTGTTTTTTTTCTTTCTTTTTTTCTGGCAGGGAGGAGTTTTATTTAACAATTTATTTTACCCAGGCCTGGAGCAGCCCTGCCTCATTCTCTTCTTTGTGATGGGGTGCTGTTTCGGGGAAGACAATGTAGCTTTCTCCCCATCGTATTCCAGATGTTAGAAGTTGACTGAGCTGGTGTGCCACCCCTGCACAGAGGCTGTTCAGGGGCCTTCTCCATAGGCTGCTGTGACGGATTCTTCTCAGGCGTCTTGTAGGGAATGGTCCACCATTGCTTCATGGTACTATGAGGTGCAGGTCATGGTTTTCTTGATGGAGCTTTTGGACTCCCAGCCCTATACCAGGTGGGACAGTGGTTCTCATGATGGCTGTGCTCTGGTTTGCCTATGGGGTATGTTTTCCTGCCCCCATTGCAGGGCCCTTCTCATATCACATCAAGGCAAACTGACTCCAGATAAACCAGAATGTCCTAGCTTGGAAGAAAACGTGCATTCTTTCAACATTTCTGTTCAATTCCCTGCTGCAACAGCTTTCTTCAGTTGCTTCAGGGTTCCCATTCTTAAGAAAGATGCGAACAGATTCGTATGATGAATACTGAAACAGTGTTTGGAAAGGGTGAGGGCAGCAATACTAAGAGTACCAGCAGAATGGCTGACCCAAACCATCTTACAGATACAATGCAACCGATAGCAAAACACAAAGTAGATCCATTTAATTACGGCCCCCTGAAAGTCTCATATTTGGAGGACTGACTGGCAATCCACATAACAGACTCTCAATTCAGGCCAGAGAGTATGGATTGGTGTTGAAGATGCCTTTTGACTTTTGTGATATTCTTTCCAATCAGCCACATCCATGTGCTAGCTGAGTAAAACTCTTAAAAAGTTATTTTTTTGAGAAAAGTGCCTATTTATACATATAACTAATGTTTAAGGCTTATAAATAAGAAAGTGAGTATTTCAGACACAATGGCATGAATCTTAAATCCTTTCAGTTGGAAATTCTGTTTTTTGGGAGCCTGTCACATGTCATTAATTATTTGATAGGGATCAACCTCTAGACTAGGGTGGATGTATAAGTCAATGAAAATATAGTGCAATTAATTTTTAAGATGACCCACATTTGAGGAAAATTCTGTATCTCTTATAGTGGTAAAACAGAATAACTTCTCTCTAAGGCATCAGGAAGTGATTGAAACAGCAAGCAAATGCCAACAAGGCAATCTCACTGTGTCAAGCCTCTCTGTGAGATCTCATCTCACATATTCACTAATTGTTTAGTTCACCATCATCCTTTAAAAAAGTCTAGACACTGGGTTGAAAAGATGGCCTAAGAGCATTTGCTGCTCTTCTAGAAGGCCCGGGTTTAGTTCCTAGCTCCCACACGAGGTAGGTCACTCACTACCATCTGTAATTCCAACCCCAGGGAATCAAATGCCTCTGACTTGCATGGCACCTGAACTTCATATGTACATATCCAAGTACACACACACACACACACACACACACACACACACACACACACACACACACCTGAACTTAATAAAAATAAAAATAAATCTTTAAAAATAAAATATCTCAATGTTGTGGAATATTCCTTTACATTGTGTGGAGATGTGTTGCTGTGATTGGTTTGATAGAGATGAATGGCCGTTAGCTAGGCAGGAAAACATTAGGCAGAACTTCTGAGGACAGAGAGGACTCTGAGAACAAGAAAGACAGAGGAGCCAGGAGACATGCAGAGGAAATAGGAGATGCAAGATGGAAGATAGGCAATGCCATGTGATAGAATACAGATTAGTATAAATGAGTTAAGTTATAAAAGGTAGTTGAGACAAATGAGTTAACTTAAGTTATAAGAGCTAGTTGAGACAAGCCTAAACTAAAGGCCAACCTTTCATAATTAATGGTAAGTCCCCCCTGTAATTATTTGGGAGCTGGCTGGCAGGACAGAGAGGAACTCATTACATATCAACACAAAATTGATTATGAACAACCTAAATGCATCACTCACCAGGGATGACTGAGCCCTCCCCCACTGATCACTAAATGAGAAAGTGTCTTACAGCTGGATCTCATTGAGGCATTTCCTCAATTAAGGTTCCTTGCTCTGATGACTCTAGCTTGTGTTAAGTTGGCATACAAACCAATCTGTTCTTGATTTAATTTTGGTAAGTGGTATCTATCTAGAATATTGTCCATTTCCATTGAATTTTCAAATTTTGTGGAGTATAGGTTTTCAAAATATGACCTGAAGATTTTCTGGATTTCCTCAGTGTCCATTGTTCCATCCCCCTTTTCATTACTCATCTTGTTAATTTGCATGCTCTCTTTCTGCCTCTTGGTTAGTTTGGATAAAGGTTTATCTATCTTGTTGATTTTCTCGAAGAACTAACTCTTTGTTACATTGATTCCTTGTATTGTTTTTCTAGTTTCTACTTTATTGATTTCAGCCCTCAATGTGAATATTTCCTGGTATATACTCCTCTGGGGTGAGTTTGCTTCTTTTTGTTCTAGAGGTTTCAGTTGTGCTGTTAAATCTCTAATGTGGCTATTCTCAAGTTTCTTCATGTGGGCACTTAGTGCTATGAATTTTCCTCTTAGTTTGCTTACAAAGTGTTCCATAAGTTTGGGTGTGTTGTGTGTTCATTCTCACTGAATTCTAGGAAGTTTTTAATTTCTTTCTTTATTTCTTCCTTGACCCAGGAATGGTGGAATTGTGCATTGTTTAATATCCATGAATTTGTAAGGTTTCTTCAATTTGTATTGCTGTTGAATTCTAACTTTAAAGCATGGTGGTCTGATACGATACAGGGGGCTATTCCTAATTTTTGGTACCTATGAGGTCTGCTATATTGCTGAGTATGTGGTCGATTTTAGAGAAGGTTCCATGTGGTGCTGAGAAGAAGGTATATTCTTTTGTGTTTGGATAGAATGTTTCATAAATGTCTGTTAAACCCAATTGGGTCATAACTTCTGATATTTCCTTTATTGTTGTTGTTGTTAAGTTTATGTCTGGTGGATCTGTCTAGTGTTGAGAGTGGCATGTTGAAACGTCCCACTATGTGTGGATGAGGTTTAATGTGCGATTTGAGTTGTAGTAATTTTTTTTTTGTTTACGAATGTGGGTGCCTTTGTATTTGGGGCAGAGATGTTCAGAATTAAGACTTCATGTTGATGAATTTTTCCTGTGATGAGTAAGAAATGACCTTCTTCATCTCTTTTGATTGATTTTAGTTTAAAGTCTAATTTGTTAGATATTAGGATTGCTACAGCTGCTTGTTTCTTGGGTCCATTTGATTGGAAAATCTTTTCCCAACCCTTAACTCTGAGGTAACGTCTGTCTTTGAAGTTGAGGTGTATTTCTTTCATGCAGCAGAAGGATGAATTCTATGTTCATATCCTTTTTGTTAGCCTGTGTCTTTTTATAGGTGAGTTAAGATCATTAATATTGAGGGATATTAATGACCATTGATTGTTAATTCTTGTTTGTTTTGTATTTGTTGGTATTATGAGTGGACCCCCCATTTTTCTTTTGGCTGTTGGTAAAGTGGGATTATCTATTGCCTATGTTTTTGTGGGTGTAGTTGACTTCCTTGGGTTGGAGTTTTCCTTCCAGAACTTGCTGTAGGGCTGGATTAGTTGATAAGTATTGTTTTAATCTGGTTTTGTCATAGAATGTCTTGGTTTCTTTATGTATAGTGATTGAAAGCTTTGCTGGATATAATAGTCTTGGCTGGTATCCATGCCAATCTCTTAATATTTGTAGAATATCTATCCAGGACCTTCTGGCCTTCAGAGTTTCCATGGAGAAGTCAGGTATAATTCTGATAGATTTGCCTTTACATGTTACTTGGCCTTTTTCCTTCGCTGCTCTTGATATTCTTTTTTTATTCTGTATGTTTGGTGTTTTGATTATTATGTGGGGAGGGAATTTTTTGTGGTCCACTCAATTTGGTGTTCTGTAAGCTTCTTGTAATTTCATTGGCATGTCTTTCTTTAGGTTGGGAAAGTTTGCTTCTTTGATTTTGTTGAGTATATTTTCTGCACCTTTGAGTTGGGTTTCTTCACCTTCTTCTATACCTATTATTCTTAGGTTTGGCGTTTTCATGGTGTCCCATATTTCCTGGATATTTTGTGTTAGGCATTTGTTGGTTTTAAGATTTTCTTTGGTTGATGCATCTATTTCCTCTAGTGCATCTTAATGCCTGAAATTCTCTCTTCCATCTCTTGTATTCTGTTTGTTATATTTGCATCAGTAGTTCCTGACTATTTAACCAGGTTTTCTATTTCTAGCATTCCCTTAGTTTGTGTTTTCTTTA
The DNA here is from genome assembly GCA_030556225.1 of Cricetiscus sungorus. NCBI lineage: Eukaryota > Metazoa > Chordata > Mammalia > Rodentia > Cricetidae > Cricetiscus > Cricetiscus sungorus. Next base: position 127,140,295 of record JANBXA010000651.1, read on the forward strand.
TTGTCTCTATTTCAGTTTTCAGATCATGAACTATTTGAATTGTTTCCTTCATCTGTTTTATTGTTTTTCTTGGTTTTCCTTGCTGTCTTTGCGACATTTGTTGATTTCTTGCATTTTTTTCCTTCCTTTTCTTTAAAGGATTTTGTTTTATTTCCTCTTTTAGGGTCTCTATCATCTTTGTGAAGTTGTTTTTAGGGCTGTTGTCTTCTGCTTCATCTGTGTTGGGATGGTCAAGTGTTGCTGGTAGGGAGTTCCTAGATTCTGCAGATGTCATATTGATCTTTCTATTGTTGACGGTGTTCTTATACTGTTGTCTACCCATGTCTTCTTCCTGTGCATACTGGTGGTCCTCTCCTTCTCCTGGTGGGTGCTGGAACAAGGTTCTCTTCTGGTGGGTGCAAGCAGGTCCAATACTCCAATTTCTCCTTGTCCAGTGGGTGGTGGCAGGACTAGGGCACTGGCAGACTTCAGATGTGTGGTCTTCTTGGACCCTGTGCACAGTCCCCAGACCTCAGGAAGCTCCAAGCAGGGCACTGGAAAGCGGGCTCCTTTGTGAGTGGAGGTGAGACCAGGACGCTGGCAGACTCTGGACAGGCTAGTCTCCCCCATGTGTGTGAAGGGCCCAGGCCCGAGGAAGCTCCAAGCAGGGCCCTGGAAGAGAGGCTGGAAACTGAACCACTTTTTCTTTATGTTCTGGTGGCACTATTTTATGGGCTGAAGTTCTGGACTGTTTAAAAGGAGAAGGGAGCTGAACATGAACATTCAACTCAGCTTCCTAAATGTAAACATTTGTCTCACCCATGCTACCATGTCCTCTCTACCATGATGGGTAATGTAATAACATAATTTGCCATTTTCTTACTGTCCATTGTCATATATATATTGCATGTGTTTTTCTTTTTTGTGACTGGGAGTGCCAAAGGTGTGTTTATAACACTAACATGGAAGTGTTACATCATCCTATGATGTCACAACAACTACATCATCTGATCATGGGGATTTTCAGCTCTGTAAAGATATTTATGAAATATCCATTGTATATAGACAGGGAAACACCCCCCCACGAGTCAACAATGTTATGGACTTTATTTCTAGACTTGGATGGATATTAATAATACCAAGTCCTCAGTACATCTTACCTGATCATAACAATAAAAATGATCTTCTATCTGTTCTATAACAATTAAGCATATGCATCAGTCAAGATAGATTAGATTACACTGTTGTGACAGATAATTACCAAACCTTAGTGACTTAAAATAATAGTCTACTCAGTGAAGGCCAGAAGCAGGTTTCTGATCTCAGGAGGCAGGATGCACTGTCCTGTGACAATGGCGAATCATAACATGTTAATTTGATCAACACAGCAGGCAGAGAGCTCTGGAGTGTGTCATGCCAATAATTAAATGTTTCTGTCTGAAAAAAGACAGTCAGCACTCATTTCATGACTTTGACTAGAATTCATTTCTTGGCCCTGCACCGCTACTAGGAAGTGCTGTCTTCTGTGTCTAGAAGCAGGTTCTATGTCTGTGATCCTGGGTAACATCTCTCACAGTTCAAAGCCCTGACTGGGTTGAACCAAACGAGATCAAGATACCATATGAAATAATAGCCTCCCATCGTGTGCTCTCTCCAGACAGCTGAGGCTCATTTTTAGGGTTTTAACCCTTGAAGATTTGTTGCCAGGTCTCCTTAATTTTGGCAATGTTAGGTTTTGCTCATACCTTATAAAAATCCCATGGAACAACCATTGTATATGGCCTGATTATGCCTGTAATGTTACATATGGCGTGTGTCTGTATACATATCTGCACATGTACACACTCATCCAATGTGGATTTGAATCTCAAGAGGTTCAGACCCTTTCTTGGAGACCAAGACTACAGAAGAAAGACCGTTTCTCTGTAGTTTCACAAAGGGACAAGTCAAAGGGAGGCAGGCTATGCCTAGCCTTCTGCCATGAGAGGGCACAATGGAGCAGGATGTTTTTACTTCCATACAAGGGATGTCTGATATCTACACGAATGTCTCCATCTCTACACAAACTCCTAAATTGTTAGCAGTCTAGAGAAGATAGTGTTCACAACTGTTTATGTGAGTCATTTCTGTGTTTTAATGGGAAGAAAAAATCCCCTATAAGAACTTTGACCTTTTGGCTTAGTTATACTTAATGTATTGATTTGGGAAAGCTTCACTGTTTAAAGTTCTTATCATCTGTGATTACCCATACTGTGGAAATATAAATTGCAGATGAGTATATGTAAATCCATTGAGTATATTTCTATTCTATAGAAGCCAATGTACTGTTTATATTGGACAAATATGAGAAAAGACAGAAAGAAATACAGTTCACAAGGTGAGAACCTTAATCCTCACTCTGCTAAGCAGCTCCCAGGCCTCCTGCTGATATAAATACAGCAGAGTAATATGATTAATAAGGACACACCTTTAATTCCAGTACTCAGAGGAGGCCAAGGCAGGTGGCTCTCTGTGAGTTCGAGGACAGCCTGGTCTACAAAGTGAGTTCCAGGACAGTCATGGCTGTTATACAAAGAAACCCTAATGTGAACTCGCTCCCCCCCCAAAAAAAAAGGAAAAGAAAGATTAATAAGGAGCAAGTTTGTCCAAGAGCATTTCTGGGTTCTGAAAACATTGTAAGCTATCTTGTTCTAAATAGCCTTCTGTTGCTTTTCCAACAGGATTCTTAGATTGCTGAGTTGGCAAAGCACAATTATTTCCATTCCTTTCATATTATTTATATAAATCAGCAATAGCTTTTCAACATTTCTTGTCTAATGGTTCTGAAAATCAACAATCCAAGCACTTCAAGGAGATAAATCGTGGGAGTGTTGGGTGTCAGGGTAAAGCCTTGATGGGGCCCACTCTACCCACTCTGATCTTTCAGTCAGTCAATGGAAGGAATGGAATGACCCCATGTGAGATGGAAATAAGAAATTTGTAAATGGGTCTTGGGACAGAGGCTTGGAAGGAACAAAGCAGAAGAGAAACCAATGTGGAGACATGCTGTCTTTCCAACTTGGCTTGCATCTACATTTTATCTTGAAATATTTATTTCTAAGCAATATATGATTCTTGTAAATAATTAAATGCTATGCAAATATTTAATAGGACAAAATTCCCCATGCAGTCCCACTCACCAGAAATATCTGTTACTAATAGTTGGTGTGCATTCTTCTAGGATTCATTTTAAGTTTCTTTGAAGTGTTTTTCTCTGCTCCTCCCTCCCGTCTTTTACGTTCTGTCCTTTCCCCTTTGGTGTCTTCTCTTCCTCTCTCTTCTTCTCTTCCTTTCTATCCTCCTTTCCATTTCTTCTCTTCAGTCTGGTTCCTTTCTTCTTATCTACTGTTTATGCACATGTGGGACTGTGGATCAAAGACTTGGTTGTTTCTATCTTTATCTAAAATTTATTGTATTGTGAGTGTTGTGTGTGTGTGTGTGTGTGTGTGTGTGTGTGTGTGTGTGTGTGTGTGTACACATGGATGTCTCCAGAATGTGTATACAGCATGTTATAGATGCCCAGTAACAACTAGTAATCCATTCTCACTTTTCACTACATCAAAGCAGGATCACTCTTGCTTCTGCCCTACTGCCTAGCCCAGGCTAGTTGCCTTAGGAGTTTTGGGGTGATTCCCCTGCCTGTGCCCCTTATGCTACTGTAAGTTTGTTAGGGCTGCAGTCAGTGGGTGCTTTACATGGGCTCTGGTGACAGAACTCATGCTGTAATATTTGTTTGACAAGTACTTTTACCTGATGAGCTATTTTGCTAGCCGTTTTGAGACAAGGTGTAGCTGCGTAGCCCAGGTTAACTTGGAGTTCTCCATATATCTCAGCTTGGTTTTGAACTAAAGATCTTTCTGCTTCAGTGTCCCAGATTCTGGAGTTACCAGTATGCTCCATCATGCCTGACTGACAATTCAGGTAAGTACATTGCTTAGGTGTAGCAGAGTCCCTGTAAATTTATCCTCACAGTCACCTTAATGGAATCCCTAAGAAAGATCATTGGAGCTCTTACATCCTAGGTAAGCAACTAGCATTGACCTGCATCTCTAGCCTTAAAACGATCCATTTTAAGTTTTGAGATAGGGTTTCACTTATTTGCCCGCATAGGCAGTCCTGATGATCCTCCTGCCTCAGCCTCCTGAGTGACTAGGCTTACAGATACACATCACTATGCTTAAATTTATTTTTCTTTATATGCATTGTTAGCTTTCAGTCTTTCTTCTATGACTTCCCTATTAAAGTATATATTTCTCACTTAAAATACTGATTTTAATATCCATAAGTATGTTAATTTGTTTCACATGCATCTTGTATGTTGCCAATGCATTTGCATTAATGCCTTTGTTCTCTTGATTTTGTTTGTGATTTGTAGCTCTCAAATATTTACATGAAGATGTATTCCTCCTATTTCTCCTGTGTTTCATATGATATTTATAAACACTGCATTCTCAATTTATGAGAGGTATTTGTAGTAATTCTGTTGTGGGTTTAATGTCTTGCTTTATATATAACTTTATCATGCTTCCAAATTTATTTTGTAGCAAAATCCAAGATAAATTCAATTTAATTGTTTCCAAATAGCTGGCTTGTTTTACAGTCTGCTTCTCTAAGTAGTCTGTTTCCCACTCTTTGGATTTAAAGTACTATCCTTATCAGATACTGGACTTATACAGTGGGGCCTGTTTTGTCTTCCTAATTCTGGCTTTCTACTTCTGAGCTGAATACTGTGATTTTATTTCTATATTTTTAAAGTGCTTGAATAATGAAGCAATCTTCCACTTCCCCTTGCTTTAAAATAGGATTAATTTTAAAACTATAATGGGATTTTTTTTAATTTTTGTAGTATAGAATTTACAGATGAACTTGAAGAAAAATAGTACCTTTAAATCAAGTCTTTCTGACCAAATATGAAAGCAGTTTTTATTTTTTTAATCTTTTTTTTTTTCTAGGCTCCGTTATTGTGTGTTGCAGGATAGTATACCTTTCTTATTCTGAGGGGGGGGGCTTTCTGGCTATGCTTTCCTGGAAAGATCTGTCATCTTTGCTTCAGTAATGAGTATGCTCGTCCCACTCCTCACTCCCCACTATTTCTCTAAGAAAATGCCAAACAAGTGATTTGATTACTCAGTTTATGTCCAGCAAAATGTTCGAGATGCTGATCTTTTTCCAGTACTTTCTCATTGCCTTGGCTTTGGGTTTTGAGATGTTCAATGTGTGAGCTGCCACGTGATGCTGGGAATTGAACTCAAAACTTCTGGAAGAGCAGTCAGTGCTCTTAACCACCGAGCCATCTCTTCAGTCCTGAGATGTCCAATGTGCAGTCTGTGAAGAGCGATGCTGCTGTCTGCCTTTTGATATTTCTAGATCTATATTATAACTAATACTCCATAACTCTTCTTACATTGTTTTCAAATTTATTGTGAGTGCATTATTTTGAATTGATGTATGCACTGAGTTCTTTCATAGTCTTCTTCACTTTTAAGTTTTGTTTTGCATATTGCAGAATAATCTGTTTATAATTCATGTATGCTTTTTTAGAAAAAGCAGGTTTTCAATTTGTATTTTATTTTATGTATTTACTTTTTAAAGACAAGATCTCATATGTAAGTCTGGCTAGCTCAGAACTGGCTATGTAGATCAGGCTGGCCTTGGACTCAGAGAGATCCCCTTGCTTCTACTTCCCAAGTGCTGGGATTAAAGGTGCTATCTCACCCAGCTAAGAGCAGTTTTCAAAAATTTATTTATTTTTATTGCATGTGTACGGAGGGTTTGCATGTAAATCTATGCACCATGTGCATGCCTGCTGTCAGTGGAGCCAGAAGAGGGCATCATATTTTTTGGAACTGGAGTTAGAGACATTTGTGAGCCACGATGGCTGCTGGGAATTGAACCCAGGTTTTCTAGAAGAGCACCCAGTGTTCTTTACCACCGAGCCATCTCTCGAGCCTTTAGAAAGAGCTTTGATGTGCTATTAGTCCAGAAGAATTGTAAATTCAAACATTTTCTCTCTGTGCAAGGCGGCTTGTTTGGATATAAAGTATTGAGTTTCATCCCCCTACCCCCTCCACACTCCGAAGGAGGATGAGATTCCTGGGTCTTTTCCTGTTCTTGAGGTGAAGTCAGAGTTCATCCCAAAGACCAAACAAAACAACCAGCCAATCAAACAAACAAAAGACCCAAACCAAACTGAATTAAACCAAACCAACCAACCAACCAACCAACAACAACAAATTTTAGGGATCTGTTCATGCAGGTCTTTGTTCAGAAAAGGACTGTTATTGAATAACTTTACATTTTATATTTCTGATATGATGCCTTCCAAACTTGTTTACTCCTGAGTGCTTTTCTTCAGTGTCCCAGCTGTGTCTCTGTTGGTGCTGGGTCTTCTCATCCAACCAGCTTTCCTCCCCTTTCTGTAAGGTGTTCTCTCCTTAGGTTTCCTGGTTACCTTTAACTATCCTTCTGTTGGGACAGCATCCCACCTTAGGTCTCTGGTGTTTCTTGTTTGTGATTTCCTCAATTATTGGAGATATTTTGTCTAAAATACTTTTTAGACATAATTTTAAAAGTTGATTATTTGAGAATTTCACATAAAGCATCCTAATCCCACTCATTTCCCAGTCCCTCTATATCTTCCCTTCATCCTTATGGTATTCCCCCTCCCCCCTCCAACTCATCCTGCAAAGGGAAAACTAAAAATAAATAAATAATACAAATAAAAAATACAGATTCAAATAAGAATATTGATTAAAAAAGACAAAGAAACAATCCAACCCAACCTAACCAACCAACCAGACAAAAGAAGCAAACAATAATAACACTCCTCCCCCCTTAACACCTCTTAGTGGTACTAGGAGCTGCTGTGTATCATGCAGTATACTCTTTTGTCTAAACAGCTTTTCTCTCAAATGTTCACTGTTCAGTATGTCGTTGATCATGTTCAAGGCCTCTGGCTTCTGGCACAGAATCAATACTGGGCCCTTGCCGAAGTTCCTCTTGTATGTCCTGCAGTTGCTCCAAGTCCTGGAGACCTTGCAGCTACAGTTCCGCTGGACCAGTCCCATCACATGCTCCAGCAGATCACAGGTTGGGTAGATGTTGGGGTGGGCCAATTCAAAGCCTTGGATGTGTGATAGGGTGGAAACTGAGTTGATCTGACCAGGCTGCTGAGACCACCACACCTCAGGTGAGGGGTAGAGCCAGCTCTTCTATGCCTGAGGAGAGAGTTGGGGCCAGCCTTCCCAAATGCAGGCCCTGTTCTCCTATTAGGGGTGGAGACCAGCTCTCCTGTGCCCCAGGGCCAGCAAGGGGCAGGGCCAGTTCTCTGCTGGGGTGGTGAGAGGTGGATCTCCCCAAGTTAGGGAGGGAAGAGGCCAGCTCAGTACAGCCCTTGTATGTCAATACATGTTTCAACACATGGTTTAACACATGGCTCACATGGGCCCCTGTGGTAACATGGACAATGGACATGAGCACAGACTCCAGCTGTGCGGGGATCGTAGCCCAGATATGGCCTTTGGCAGCAGCCCAGGGTCCAATGTCATTATGGGCCTGGGTGACAAACAGGTCTCCGGATCAGTCCATCCCTCACTGCCTTTGCCTCTTCAGTCCTGCCTCTTTCCATAGAACCATTCTATTTCTCTCTCTCCTTCCTCCCTCTCTCCCTCCCTCCCTCCTCCCCTCCCCTCATACCCTACCATATATTTGTTCACCATATTGGCATCTGACTACCTGGTGTTGCAAGGTGAGGGCAGGCCCATGGTTTTCTCTCTCCACCTAGTGCATACGACCCTAGGTATGCGAGTGTGTTTTCTCCGCTGCCCACCCTGTTGTTACTGCAGGTTTTTCCCGCCATCTGCAGCCGGTCCTGCCGCCACAGTCCTGCTGCCATGTGAGCCCCAAATAACACTCAGAGACTCTGTATTTGATACAATCCTGTTGGCCAGTTATTATCATTGTTAATGGGCTAGCTCTGTCTTAATTATTAACCCATTTCTATTTGTCTAAGTATTTCCACGTGGCTCGTCTTATCCGGGAGCCGCGGCTGGCGTCTTGCTTCCTCCATGCTCTACATCTTGACTCCTCCCAACTATTTCTTCTTTCCTCCTCCTGGTCTCCTAGCCCCACCTATCTTGTTTCCTATTGGCCAACAGGGCTTTATTAATTAACCAGTATTAGAAACATATTTACAGAATAACATCTCCCATCATCTCTTCTTTTCTGTCTAAAATAAAAAGAAGGGTTTAACCTTAACATAGCAAAATATATCATATGACAGTTATCAAATAAGAATCACAGTAAACAATATTTAGCCCATTAACATTTTGTAAGACTTAAAGAAAATATCATCTATCCTGTCTTTGTGAGTCTAAAGTCTTATATGTAACTTATCTTTAATCCTAACCAAGAAAAACTATAACCAAAACTATCTGTCTTCAACTCCTTCAAAGACCATAGAAGGATAATATATAAACTTTAGAAATGACAGAGACAACTCATTCCCTGGTCAGTCATCTGAAGTTCTTCTGTAATGTTCCATCTTCAGCCCATAGGCCATAGTGTGTCTCTAGACTCCTCAACAAAGCAGGAAACTTTAAACTGTCCACCTGTATTGGCAGTTTGTCAGTCATTTTTCTCTGAGTCCTGTAGACTGTCTGGCTGCCTTTTCCATGAAGCAGGAATCCTGTAGCAATGTCCATCTTGCATCAGCAGTCACCTTTTTGTGGGCCCTGCATGTCCAGTTTCTACAACATAAAGTCAAACAGTCCAGAAGAGCAGTACCTTGCCCAAATGGCTAGTCTTGCCATATTAGAAGCAAACTCCATAATGTGTTTCTTCGATGTCCATCTTCCTTTCTTCTGTAGGTGGTGTTACCAGGAGCAGTTGTGTCTCACTGTCAAGAAAAACCCTAAACCATTTTAAATGCCATATTCTGTAGGTCTTTGAAAGGTTTGAAGAATGCCTATTCATCTCAAATATATCTCTGCATATCTAGAAATCCTAACTAACTTAATTCCAAGTTTTGACTATCATAGGTAACTCTGTAATCTGTACTAAATTATACATTACATTTGTCAATGAGCTATATAAACACAATATCTAAACAAGAGGAGAAATATACATATCACAAAATTGACCTTAAATTGTTTCAATAACAGAAAATCCATTCCAAAGCAAAATTTTCACATCTATACCACAATTCCTTTTTTACCTTTAAAAAGATTGCTTGTGGTTATAACTATTTATAACCAAGCCCATTTAAATGAAAACAAACATTTATAAACAATATTTGGGAATTTGGGCATCGTTCTTTCCAAACTACTTCCTGCTGGTAGAGGACGCTGTCATGGGGATCCTAAGAAGATGCAGAAATCTTGGCTGTAGTCTGCAAGGCTTTGTCTCAACTGCTTTGAATGTTGGATCATCTAGGGCACTGTTTCAGGGGGTCTGGCTTGATCAAACCACATTAATTTGGAAGAAATCCACAGCTTTTCATTTTCTGTGGAAACAAAAATAGAAATCCTTTTCCCCAGTAACTTGTCCTTAGGCTTAAATTTTGGAGTCAAAGCATTTTTAAAATATATAAATTGGATTAATCCAGCAGCAATCAAATAATTTAAAGACAACAGAATCGTGTATAGTATCCAAAATTTCTCTGTGCTTTCCATCTTTACGTGGCTTTTTTATTATTCTATTTCTTCTACTTCTATTTTTACATATTTTGAGACAGGGTTTCTCTGTGTAACTTTTATCTGTCCTGGAATTTACTCTCTATACCAGGTTTACTTTGAAATCATAGAGATCTGTTTGTCTCTGCCTCCCGAGTGCTGGGATCAATGGTGTGTGCCACTACACCCATCCATTCTATTTCCTTTTTTCTTTTTTAAACCATTGTATCCTGCTTCTTTTTCTCTCCCAAGCCAGCGTATTTTTTAAAAACACAGTGTAAACCTTCATTGCAGCGCTCATACACACCAATGAATTGTTAGCAGAGCTCTTTAAAAGCAAGGCGTTTTTTTTTTTTTGCCGCTTATGTTAATTTTGGAAGCCTCCCTTAAAGGAGCCGCGCAAATCTCTGTCTACTGCAAAACAAATCCAACCAAGAAAATGATGCTACCAAGAAGTCTTGCTAGTCTCTGTTCTTTTGTTTCTAAAAACTATTTTTTAAGCTTTTGTTAAGTTTTAAGTGAAAGTTCTCAGTTCCACTTCTGACACCATTATGTTATGGCAGGTTTCCCCCCCCCCCAGCTGCCATGGTCCCACCACCACATGAGCCCCAAATAACACGCAGAGACTCTGTATCTCTGTATTTGATACAATCCTGTTGGCCAATTACCATTATCGTTTATGGGCCAGCTCTGTCTTAATTATTAACCCATTTCTACTTATCTAAGTATTTCCTCGTGGTTGTCTTATGGGGAGCCGCGGCCAGCGTCTTCCTTCCTCCCTGGTCTACATCTTGACTCCTCCCAACTACTTCCTCTTTCCTCCTCCTGGTCTCCTAGCCCCACCTATCTTGTTTCCTATTGGCCAATGGGGCTTTATTAATTAACCAGTATTAGAAACATATTTACAGAATAACATCTCCCATCACCCTGTCTTCAAGATATTCTTGTTTTCTGTCGTATCTCAATTCGAAGTCTTTTTCTGCAGAACTCTGTCAGGTTGTCTTCCAGGGAAAATCAGAGGTGAGACCATCATAAGTATTGAAGGTGTGATAAGAAATAATGGGTGCTTTAGAGAAGAAGGAAAAAGAAGAGCCTTAAGTGTTGCTGTCGCAGACATTTGGTAAAACAAGACGTTTCCCTGCACTGAGATGAGCTAGGCAGAAGTGCTTGTGTTGAGACATGTGAGTACCAAGTGGGAGGAGTCTTCGGGACTCTAACACAGAGATGAAATATTTTAGCTTTCTGAGAGTCACTTATGCCTTTAAAATAATTAAGACTTGACATTTATTTGGTCTTATTAGTATTAAATTAATCGCTTTTAAGGTTTCACAATTCTCAATTTACATGTAAAACATTTTACCTATCAAGTTTTGCATCAGTAAAATTTACAGCTGTCTCCAAATGCCTTCTTTCCTTGTGGTCTTTTTAGGTTTTCTTCCTGATCACAAGGCTCATTGTTTCACAGTGCACGAACATGTGGCTCTCATTTCATCAAAAGACACTTGGCATGGATGGACTTTGGCGGTCGTCCTCTGGAGTTCCACGCTTAACTCCCCTTTGTGATTATCTAAGGTTGTTTAAAACTTAAGTCATCACAGACACATGAGATGCCATGTCTGTCTCCCTACCCCCACTGCTTATCTGTCTTTAAGCATCTTCACAACTCTCATAAAGATCTAATACATTTTCAATGTGTTTCTTTCTTTGGATGAGTTGGCATGCAGCGCTCAGGTGTCAACCTCAGCTCCTGTCCCCCATCATCTTCCACCTTGTTTTGTTTGGGACCATGTGCCTGGAACTTTTGCCAAATAGGTGAGGTTAGTTGCTGAGTGAGTTCCAGGGACTTGCCTGTCTCTGCTCCCATCTTCCCATTGCTAGGATTACAAGCGTGCAACACCATGGTTGGCTTTTTATGTGGGTCCTGGGGATCTACCTTAGTAATGAAGGCTTGCTTTTTTGACTGAGCCATGACTGAGCCATCTCTCCAACCCCTTGGTGTGGTTTCTTGATGAACGTTGACAAATTTTTCTCTTTCATGTACAATTTCAGAATTTTCTTACTTTATCTTACATGAACATTGGAGTGTGTAAGGAAAGGAGTGCCTTTGTGTTAACTATTCCACCATAGTTTATGAACAACAAATATTGGGTATTCCAGAATGTTGTTAGGAAAAGAATTCAAGGCTTAGTGAAAAGTTAAAATGCTTGTGTTTCTTGAAGAGACTCAATGCTTTTTAAATCAGCGTCTTCTTAACATTCACGGTGTGAAGCAAGAACAGTTTTTATAATCCTGCTGCTGGGCCAGGAGAGGGGCAGGATTTCAAGAATAACACCAGAGGGCTTCTCAGTATGCCATGTCCTTCCTACACAAACTTCTTAATATTTCATAAGTAAAGACTCACAAAAACGTGACAATGCCCTGTTTATCCTTGTCTAAGATCTGAAGAAGATGAAATTCAAAACATAAGAATCTGAAATGGAAACTTATTTGAGAATATTGAGAAACACTATTTTTTTTGATAGACCTGCCATCTTTATACACAAATACATTTTCATGTAATAATGAAAAATTGAATTTTGTTAATTTTGCTGTAGGAAAATGCCAAATTAGTGATTAATTTGGTTTCATCAAGATGTTTATTAGATGATTATAGCAGTGTGTATGCAACACATGTCATTTCTTACCATTCAAAATCTGAGCGTTACACACGAATAGGTACAATGTAGATTCCTTAGCTTAAATTTCTCATTTATATTGCTAATGGTTTTTGATAGTAAGTCTATAATTGAGCAGAGAACCATTAAGAGGAAAGCTAACACTATTGGTGGCTAGCCTTGCAAATATGTAGAGTCAAAAGTGGAAGAGTTCTGGAGCTAATTTTGACATGTAGGTAGCATTAGCCAGCTATCAGAGCTAACCCATGGTATTATGACTTAATAGAACATGATTTTGCCTATAGTCTGATCTAAAGTGAAACCATTGAGCTCTCCGCTTCAGGGTTTATTTGCTTTATTCATTTTGCTGTAGTTGTTTTCACCATTCTTGGACCAGTGTTTATTCATCAGTTCTTTTTGCCACCCATGGCAAAAGCTAACTTATTAGTTAGGCACATTAAGAGACGAGTGACTAACAGCAGAATAGAGCAGTTATTACAGTATGCTGCCATCAAAGCTATGTACATCTTAGAGGTTGCTTTTATAAAATAACTCTTATAGGACTTTTCCACTGAGTATTTTTGGATTGTGTTTGACCTTGGATAGCCTTGGGAAGTGAGAAGGGGAGGAGGGGCTATAATATAGAGGAAGCTGTTAGTCTTGAATGGTTTAGATGTTTAAATAATCCTTTTGAGACAGGGTCTCAGTAGGTAGCACAGGGTAGCCCTAGAAGTTTTGAGCCTTCTGTCTCAGACTTGCCCTCAAGTAATTCTTTTGGCAAAGGGCAATAACACAAGGATCAAGCATAATGATGTAAGCACATTATATATATTCTATTACATCACCTTCACAGGACACACATTCCATCACACATACATATATATGTGTGTGTGCATGTTTTGTGGATCGATTATTTCTGACTTCTGTTTTTCATCTAAGCATAACATATCTGTCAGGAGAAAAGAAATAGAAATATGGATATCTTATTAAATAGAGGTCTGTGGAAGGGAAGGACCATATCCATGCTGGTTTGTTTCCATGTCTCAGTCTGTGGCCTAGGACTTTCCTTTGTAGGCACTCAATAACTGCTCAAGTGACTGACTGCCACAACCTTGAAGAAAATCAGCCTCTCACATTTTCTGTCTCTGTTCTTGTCTAAGTTTTCAGTATTAGGTACAGTGACAGAAAAATATGTACAACTGTTTTTGTTGTGGTAAAATAATAACTTTATTAAAATTGAAATAAAATTTTAAGTTTTTAAGAATGTACAGCACAGTGGCATGAAGTACCTTTATACTGTTGGGTAATCACCACATTGTATAATTCCAGTGCTTAAAAGAAATTTCCCCAGTCTGGGCATAGGGACTCACTACTGTAATCCCTAACTCAGGAGGCCTAGGCAGGAAGATTGCTGTGAGTTTGAGATCCTCTTGGGTAACACAATGAGACCTTGTTTCAAATAAATCAATACATAGATTAAATAAATAAACGCCAAACCAAAACTAAAGCCATCAAAGCACCTTTACCCAAAACAAACAGCAGTCATTAAACCTAAAACAAACAAACAACAACAACAACAAAAACAACTAACCAAACAAAAAACCTTTTAAATAGAAATCTTGTCCCTAATAAGCATTCAAATCTCATCAGTCTTTTTTTCAATCCCGTTGGCAACTATTAATATATTATTCGTGTGTATGGATTTGCCTATTGTGAACATTTCCTAAAATATAACCACAAGCAGGTGAATTTTGTGTCTAGCTTTTGTCATTCGGAATTACATTTTCAATGTTTATTCGTGCCATGGCATGTATTGGTAATTTATTCCTTTTTGTTGCTGTATCACATTCCACTGTACCTCATCCATTCTGTTAGATGTTATACGAACTATCATTCACTGACATCCCAAGGCTTCATGTTTCTCTTCAGAATACAACAGGGAGAGGGATTCTTCTACAGAACTTGGGAAAAAAGGAAGAGAACTGGTAAGTTATTTTTAGAAAAGTACAAACAGCTCAGTGAGCAGTGTAGGCCCTCTGCCTTATTAAACTGTAAAAAATGTAGTTACTTTCAACTTTTCAGCCTACATTATTATTATCAGATACATAATCACTCAACAGCGAGTTGGTGAGTTGGTAAGAAGCCAGTGATTAGCAGCTGATCATTTAATTGGGACTTAAATCTTGCATCCCTTACTATTTACTGTGACCCATCTTAGTTACCTTTTTATTAAACTATAACACGCATGGGTGCTTTCCCATTTTTCTCAAATTTATGTATCAATTTTACATGTGATTTTCTACCTCCTCTTGCTCCCTAAAAATGTCTTAAGTCTGAGGTCATGTGAGACTTTGAGTTAAGATGTAAAAGCACTCCCTTCCCTGAAGGTTTATTACCCAATTAGAATCTGAGCTGCATAACTATTTCATTATCCATAGAGCCAGAAAGGAGTGCATTGGAATTAATTTAAAGGCTTGGAAAAAAAGATATATGAGTAAAATGATAGGAACTGGCAATTTGTAACTTGGAGACATGAAGGCTGGGATCTTTAATGCATGAAAGGCTGTTATATGCAGGATGAATGGACTTTCTGTCTTTTTAAAGAATAGAATGTGAGGAAGCGGATTTAAAGTATAGCAGGCAGGATTTAGATTAGAAATGAAAAGCTTCCTAACGTTAGAGACTATAAGGTGGTTCATCAGCCTCCTTGTTAAGCTCCAAAAGATACTTAAGAAAAACAAATTGGAAGCATAGTGTTATTTTTACTGCTAGTATTGCTGGTTGAGAGATGTGTCCAACTGCCATTCTGTGTGAATGTTTAGGGTGGGACCAATATCTACATGCCCTGGATGAATGAGTAGCTTCCCTTCCCTGAGGACAGTAGGAGGTGCCGGAGTCGCATACTTTCCTATTTAGGATTTTTGGTACAGTCTTACAGGAAGGAGTCCCTCAACACATTTAAATAAATAAGTTCTATTTTCAAAGTTAAAATAAAAGCAAAACACACACACAAATGAAGTACTATAGTAGTATAGTCTAAGATTAACTGCTTAAAAAGGTCAAATTCACACAGAAATATAAAGTGATGGGTAGATTTGAGGCAGAAGATAGATTTCTTCCTGTTTAGTACCTAGGTGCTGGATGAATGAGGCAAAACTGGACCTTGGGCAGTGTTCTTCCTTCCAAACCCTGGATAACTGGATGGGTCTGGGTTCACATGTCAGTAATCTAGGGTTAACTGACTATATAGGTTGGTGGCCTGGGTCTACTGAGACATATACATCCAGTGGCACTTCCTTGAAAAAAAATGACTAAGATAATCCAGTAATTACTCACTGCATTTTAAACTGTATGAGGTATTGTGTCCATCCTGGTCTAAGTAATGCACAAGATAGAAAATATTACTGTAAAATAGAATGTAGTTCTGTATCCCTTTTCAAGGCATTTGATGATATCACTAAAGTTTATCTGTCATCAAGAAAGCAAAACAGAAATCAGTGTGAGGGAACACTATGCTTTCTCTGAAGGTATCAGGGTACAGAGTCACAGATTCCCTGCTGCTTTCTCTAGAGACCCCCTTCATCCATTTCCTCTGGAATTTGAATGGACCCATGTTCTCCCCTCACCCTGCCAGTGTGTGCCTGCTTAGCATTGCATCTGCTCCTCCTCTGACATAGCCTACATGGCCATTTCCCTGGTCCTTTAGACATAGGACTCAGAGGTCCTAATGGAGGCAGAGGGCTTAAAGTGGCATTTTAAGGACTGCTGGGTTGGTGCAGGAATAGGAGGATGGGGGTGAGGGCAGGGCAGAGAGGCTCTTGCAACAAACCTGGGCTTAAATTTAAAGCACCAAATAAAGAAGCTTGTTTTAACTTGTGTGATAAAAGGAAAAGAATTACAGCAGGAGGAACACTGCTAAGCAACACTCACAGAAAAGAGAAAAATTGTTATAAACACCAGCTACAAAAATTCATAAATTGTCCATTATGTGAAACACTACACAGCACAATGATTTTTATTCATAGGTAGATTAATTCACCATCTGGTTACTTGCATTTCCATCTAAATTGAGTTACATGCAGCTCAAGTTCCAGATTTCTTGCTTTGGCAGCTCATTGTCTGTCCAGAACATATACAAGAGCATAAGAGGGGCTGGAGACACAGCTCAGTAGTTTGGAGTGTGTCCTAGTTTGGTTTTTGACTCTGGATGAAAAACTGGCTAGAATAGATTTGGGGGAGAAGAGTGTCTATTTGGTTCACAGGTTACAGTCTATGATCTAGCGAAGTTAAAGCTTCACCCTTAAACCATACCATTTCCTTTCCTTTTATTCCTAAGATGTCACATTAATAATCAAAGTATGAAGCATAGCCCAACTTTAGAGATCTCATGATCTTCAAAAAATTAAAACACTTTAAAAGTCCAAGGTCTTTTTTAAATATCTGAAGTCCTTCTGGACTCCTGTAAAATCCAAAATAAGTTACATATTTTCTTATTCCCAGAGAGAAGAGTTAGGGCACAATCACAAACAAATCAAAGCAAAACCCAACAGTGTGCAAAGCTCAGTATCTGGTTTCTGGGACTCAGTGATGATCGTCTGGGCTCTAAAGGGCTTGGCAGTCTCATGTCTTCAGCTTGTTTCTTAGCTCAGCTCTATTCCTGGTGGTTGTCCCATGGTATTAGCATCTCCAGTACGCTGGGGACTCCACCACAACAGGATCTGGCTTCACTTTTATCAATTATTTCTTGTGAAATTTCAGGGACCCTAACCCTGCCACATGGTGCTAACCATTAGAATCTCTTTCAACCCCTTTAATCCTGGGCTTTCCTTGGCAATGGAGGCTGTACTTCTACCAATGGCTTCTCTGCAGGAATCTCCAGTCCTGCTATTTGATGCCAAGCTTCAGATGCTCTCCATGACCTGTCATGCCTTCAAAACCAGTACCACGCGAGGGGTTCTTCATGTTTTCAGGTGTCTGCTGGCTCATGCAGCATTGAATCCTTATGGAGCACGGCTTCTGTGTGCTGCCACTGCGGGAGTACTTCCCAGAAGATTTCACCTCAACGAAGCCAGTCTGTTATTAATCATGCTGTTTTTTTTTTCTTTTTTTCAGCTCCAGCTAACCACCATCCATTGTCTCAGTAAAGCAAAGGTTTCACTTTCACAAATTTTCAATGCAAATGCATCACACAGGGGGCCCTGATAGAATCTTTGCTTCCCTCTGAAATGTCAAAAACCTGGCCTCTGTTTTCTGAATTTTCCTCAACATTTTTCTCATCTTGGCCTCCCACTGCAGCGCTGAGCACCCAAAGGCTTGTCCACTCATAGCTCCCAAAATCTTCTCACAGGGTGAAAGGTTTGGACCCACTTCTGGATTTTCAAACCTACCAAAACTCACTAATCCCTGACCTCAAAATCCCACTGGTCCCTGAGCTTAAAATCCCACCAATTCTCATTCTGGAAAATCCCCACTCTGGAATATTCCTCCCTCAAGAAATCTTACATAACCCCGTGTCTTACTCAGTTCCATGCTGCTCCTTGCCTGAGCAGAAGCAGTCACCCTCTTGTGTTTCTACCAATAAATCTCTTGTACGAGGTTTGTAGTAGCATGGTGTGACTTTGTGGTGTTCCTAGGCTCCTGACTCCAGGGTACCTTTCCTTTTAGAGCTGTAACAGGTGCACTGGGGAAGCCTTTCCCCTCAGAGCTATAACGCTTACACTCTACCTTCTTGCCACAAAACAGTCCAAGATATAAAGACAACATGGTTAGGTCCATGAAAGAAACACCTCATGTTCCTGGTACCAATTTCTGCTTTAGTTTTTCGTCTGTTACTGTAATAAAACACTGAACAAAATAACTTGGGAGGAAAGGATTTATTTGGCTGATAGATTTCACCCCATCCTGTGAGAAGCCAAGGTAGGAAACTGAAGGCAGGGACTGAAAAAAAGGACTATGGAGGAATGGAGTTTATTGGTTTGCTCCCAGGCTCATGTTCAGGACCCTTTATTGCATGACCACAAGTCTAAGTTTGCCATATCTGACCACCCTCAATGGGTTAGACCCTTCTCCATCAATCAAGAAAATGCTTCACAGGCAATATGATGGAGGCAATTCCTCAGTTGAAGTTCTATCATACCAGGGGTCTTGAGTTTGTGCCAAACTGACAAAAACCAACCAGCACAGTATGTTTGCTGCACTTTCAGAGGACATATACTTGGTGCCCAGCACCTATGCTGGGCTGCTCACAACTGCCTATAACTCCAGGTGCAGGGGAACCAACCTCTCCTCCTGGCCTCTATGGACACCCACACTCTCACTGCATATATACATTTCATACACATAAAATACGCACATAAATAAAACAAAAATTAATCTTAAAAACACACAACACCTACTCACAGAATAGACTTTTCATGTTGTTTGGAACACTGTTTCATAAATAATACTGATATTTTAAAATATTTTAATGTTGACATAGAGAGTATTTTGATGACATTTCTAAATGGCAACAATTGGCATAGTGTTTTAATTGCCTTAGCTGCCTTTCCTAAAGAAAACATTTGTTTCCAGGACTGGACAGTTCTGGCACAATTATAAATTATTCCTGATGTTAAGCTAAGAAGAAATTTAATCTGAGCATTTTAAATTTGGCAACTACAAGATTTCTCCTGTGTCTCCAGCACACGGTGAAAAGAGATTTGGGTTTCCTGCTCACCAGATATTTGATGCAGACTTACTCAAGACAGAAAAACAAACGTCAACAAAATACAACAAAAATTAACCAAAGGCAGTCCAGAGAAGTCCTTTCCTTTGTCCACTCTGATCCTAGGCTGGGCATTGCTTTTAAATGTGATGAAAACTGTAGTTTATACTTTGATTTTGAGACAGAAAAAATAAGGTACCAATAAAATAAAAAAATAAAACAAAGTGTAAAGGTAAACTTTTGCAATTAAGGAAGGAAAATGGAAATTAGTGTCTTGTGGGGGAGGGGTTAAAGGTGGACTTCAGCAAAGATGGACTTCAGCAATACTTCTTGGTAGCTTCTTCATCCTGCTAGAGCAGTGCTTATCAACACTGGGTGACCTCTGGGGGTCAAACAACCCTAACATAGGGGTCACATATCAGACATTTACGATATGATTCATAGCAGTTGCAATTGCAGTTACAAAGTGACAATGAAATACTGTTATAGTTGGGTGTCACCATAACTCAAGGAACTGTATTAAAAGGTTGTTGCATTAGGGAGGTTGAGGACCACTGCTCTGAGCTATCATCTGACTTGAGCTGCAGCTCTGCCTGTCATTAGTTTTGTGTGTGCGTTTGTTTGCTTCTCTCTTTCCCTTGATGGAAGGCATTATTTCAAATTCTTGGCAGCCTTGTTGATCCACTGTGCAACCAGGACTTTTGTGTATTTGAATTCCTAACTGTAAACATTGTGACAAGCATTGGCAAGTTGGGAGCTGGCAGAGTTGGTGTGATGTCATAGAAATTAATTTCTTTTGTTTTATTTTAAGAGGTTTCCAAGTTTCCCTGAATCAAGTCTGGCTTTTATCTCAAGTTCTCAGAGAGCAGTATACCAGATGTCAGAACCAAGATGTTATCTCTGGCTTCTAAGAACCTTGCCCAGGCTGACCTGGATTGCCTCTCTTCATGGACTGAATGCAAGCCTCTTAAATGACACTCCATTTCTCAAGGCCAATAGTATTTCTTTGCTGTATTTTTATTTACCTTTTGTCTCAGGTGATGAATGACTTTTCTGCTTAACACTGTAGTATGAAAATGATCCTTGAGCTCCGTCATTTCTTTCAGACCTTTCAGAAAGGATTTGTTGTTGCCTTGATTTTATCTTTTATAAACATGCAGGTATACACTGAATATGATGTCAGCCAGTGACAAACCCCTAAGACAAAACTTGTTTACAAGAGCTTGATTATCCCTCAAGGAGAAGACCATGAGTAACTATGAAAATTTTCTTGAATTTTCTAGAACAAATAACACATGGCACCAACCTCCTCTCTCACTTGTACCTGAATAAGTCAGGAAGACTGACTCTTTCCAGCCAGCTTTTAGACAAGATGGACAAGCAGATATGATAGGATCAGACGTGGCTGTTGATAATGTTATAGACCTTAGGAGGTGGTGTTGAAAGTGTACTTTGCAAGTCCCTAGTCTTAGCACACGCCTCGTCAGCATTTTGTTTTTTAATTTGGAAGAGCCACAGAAGGCCTTTTTTTTCCCTCCTAGTTAAGGTGTGTTTGAGCTTCAGAATTCTATTAGAAAATCCTCCCAGTGGATGTCAAATCACCCCTCATGTAGTGTTTGTTTCATCTTGGCTCAACTACACACTGCTTATCTGTCCATTGGCAAGTTGTTTAACCTACAAAATCAACAGATCAATACCTACAGAAAAGACTACTTTTTAAGACTTCAGACCTGACCCTTTCTAGATTAGTATTTTTAGATTTACATATCCGAGCTCTGAAGGGGCACATCAATTTACAGAAGACATGTAAGCTTTGCTATATGACATGAAATGCCATTATGATAAGAAATAACCACTTTTAAAATGTGTGAGTGTCTTATAAAATCTTTTGATTTAAATGTCAGATCATTTCAAGAATTTATTGTATGACTATGAATGTTTTGTGTTGAATGGACCGTCTGTACTCATATAATGAAAGCAGACATTATATTCAATCTAAATATTTAATAATTAGACACTATATAATTAAGATGTTTTCCTACAAAGTTATTACTGCAACATTAGAATCTATAGTAATATGAATTTTATAAAATGTAATTTAAAAGATCATTGAGTGATTTTCTTAAGCATAAAATCTATTCTATAAACAAGGAATCCATCATTAGCTTGTGCAAAGGATGCTGTGAGATCACCAGTCATTAGAATTCGCATTGTGTCTGGGGTCCTCGGAAGAGGAAGTTACACATTGGAAAAGGCAAGGCAGGGGGCCTGTGCTTGGCCATGCCAGCCTTCGCACGTAAGATTTCCTTCCATCCAATACGTCTGGAGCAGTCAATTTTGTTCTGTAGCATTTAGAGAAATTTTGCCTTGTAGAGGAGTCCTGTGAGGAGTGAGGCTCATCTGCGGACATCCCTTGTGCTTTCATCTTCTCACGGGCCTGTCGTTTGTGGCTGTGGAGCTCACAGTGCCCTTAGCGCAGCACACTGCAGCAAACGGTCGTGTTAGGACACCTGTAGTTAAAACGGATGACAATTCATGAAAATTAGTGATTTGGGTGTTTTCAGTATTCAGACTTTCAGATAAACAATTGTCTGTTGTATCTAATACAGTTGTTTGGAACAGTTTTAGAAATAGAAATGTACATAAAGAGCTTAACACAACCAGTATGCAGACAAGTCCTTTAATAATGATTAATTATTGTCACTGTACAAAAAAAGCTGGTGACTATGTAGAGAAGCTCTAAAATTATTTAACAATCCAGACTCATGAAAATTTTTAATTTTTTCTTTTCTTTTTATTATTATTTTTATTTAGAAACAATCTTATTTTACATATCAATCCCAGTTCCCTCTCCCTCCCATCCTCCCATGCCATCCCCCAACCCTCCCATCCCACCCCACATCCACTTCCCAGGGAGAGTGAGACCTTCCATGGGGAATCATCAAAATCTGTCACATCATTTGTGGGAGGGCCTAGGCCCTCCCCCATGATTTTAGGCTGAAAGAGTATACCTTCATGGGGAATGAGCTCCCAAAGTCCATTTGTGCACTAGCAATAAACACTGGTTCCACTGTCAGAGGCCCCACTGCCCAGGCCTTCTGTCACCCACGTTCAGAAGGCCTGGTTCAGTCAGATGCTGGTTTCCCTGCTATCAGTCTGGGGTTCATGTGTTTCCACTTGTTCAGGTCAGCTGCCTCTGTGGGTTTCTGCACCCTGCTCTTGACCCCTTTTCTCATCACTCCTCCCTTTCTGCTACTTGATTCCAGGAGTTCTGCTCAGTATTTAGCTGTGGGTGTCTGTTTCTACTTCCATCAGCTACTGGATGAAGGCTCTAGGATGGCATTTAAGGTAGTTATCAGTCTCATTATCAGGGAAGGGCATTTAAGGTAGCCTCTCCACTATTGCTTAATTGTTAGTTGGGGTTATCCTTGTAGGTCTCTGGACATTTCCCTAGTTCCAGATTTCTCTTTAAACCTATAACGGCTCCCTGTATTAAGGTATCTCTTTTCTTGCTCTTCTCTATTCCTCCCCTGACTCAATCTTTCTGCTTCCTCATGTTCTCTCCCCTCCTCTTCTCTCCTTCTTTTTTCTCCTCCCTCCCTTTCCCTCTCCACACCATGCTCCCAATTTTCTCAGGAGCTCTTGTCACTTTCCTCTTCTCTGGGGGACCATTGTATTTCTCTCTTAGGGTCCTCCTTGTTTCATAGTTTCTCTGGAGGTGTGGATTGTAGGCTGGTAATCCTTTGCTTGATGTATAATATTCATATAGGAGTAAGTACATACCATGCTTGTCTTTATGTGACTGGGTTACCTCGCTCAGGATGGTTTCTTCTAGTTCCATCCACTTGCCTGTGAATTTCGGGGTTCCATCATGTTTTTCTTCTGTGTAGTACTCCATTGTGTAAATGTGCCACATTTTCTCCATCCATTCTTCAGTTGAGAGGCATCTAGGTTGATTCCAGTTTTGGCTATTACAAATAATATGCTGTGATGAACATAGTTGAACAGATGTCCTTGTTGTATCAATGTGCATCCTTTGGGTATATGCCTAAGAGTGGAATTGCTGGATCTTGTGGTAGACTGATTTCCGTTTTCCTGATGAATTGCCATACTGACTTCCAAAGTGGCTATACAAGTTTACACTCCTACCAGTAGTGGAGAAGTGCTCCCTTTTATCCACAGCCTCTCCAGCATAAACTATCATTGGTGTTTTTGATTTTAGCCATTCTGACAGATGTAGGATAGAATCTCAGAGTTGGATTTACATTTCCCTGATGACTAAGGATCTTTTCTTTTCTTTTTTCCATTTTGAATTCCTCTATTGAGAATTCTCTATTTAGTTCTGTACCCTACTTTTTAATTGGATTATTTAAAAATTTTTGAAAAACAACTCTTGTTTAAAGAGTTTTAAATTGTTTAAAGAAGAGAAGACACTGAAACAAATGGTGTCTCGGTGTTGTATGTGTCCCTTTGGGGAAAGTAAGGGTCTTTTTTTTGAGAACCTGATTTGATACCTATTACACTCGCGCGCACGCATGCGCGTGCGTGCACGCGCGCGCGCGCACACACACACACACACACACACACACACACACACACACAAGCTAGGAAACAAGAAAATAATAAAGCCAAACCCCTCTAACATGGAAAAGAACCTACAGATTATAAGAAGCATCAGCAATGCACACAAGTAAGATCAGGATTCCAGGGGTTCAGTTTTAATGTGTGAGAGAAATTTCCAGAAGTGTGGCCTTGCCTACAGTGGACCAAAGGTGAAGGAGAACCCTGTGTCTCCAACGGTGTGAGTGTCCATACTGCCTGTCTTTCACAAATGCTCTCTAAAAATTCTAAGATGATTCCATGTGTCAAAGCCTGGAGAAAGACACCAATTTAAGTTTTATGAACCCAATGTAAATCTACACACACACACACACACACACACACACACACACATTCACACACACTCACACACACACACAAGCTAGGAAACAAGAAAATAATAAAGCCAAACCCCTCTAACATGGAAAAGAACCTACAGATTATAAGAAGCATCAGCAATGCACACAAGTAAGATCAGGATTCCAGGGGTTCAGTTTTAATGTGTGAGAGAAATTTCCAGAAGTGTGGCCTTGCCTACAGTGGACCAAAGGTGAAGGAGAACCCTGTGTCTCCAACGGTGTGAGTGTCCATACTGCCTGTCTTTCACAAATGCTCTCTAAAAATTCTAAGATGATTCCATGTGTCAAAGCCTGGAGAAAGACACCAATTTAAGTTTTATGAACCCAATGTAAATCTACACACACACACACACACACACACACATTTTAAATTTTCTGTATATATGTGTTTGTTCATGTTTTCTTAAAATGTTTCCATGTTATACTGCTATCATCTGATCAGTTCCTAGGTGACAATAAGCATGCCAATTTAATTGTATTTGGAATCCCTAAACAAGCATTAAGTATATTATAAGCACATTCTGGTTGGATTAGATCAATCTAATTGAATGTATTTTTTTTTTCCACAGAAGATGACTGGGAATTTCCACCCATTCTTGGAAATCATTAAATCCGGATTAGTGATGATCTGTGCAGAAGGTCTATACTGCCTGGCTTCATGTTAGACAAGGTCAGAGATTCATTTGCTTATTCAGCCTGTTATTTTCAAATGATTCAACAGACACCATTGAGTGTTTCTGATGTTGAGCTAGCCAGGAGTAGAGCCTAAGCCCTGTTACTTGAAAGAGAGTGAATGCTCACCCAGCTCTCCACAGCCAAGATCCTATGACAGGTGTAAAATGGTTCACTGCTGATACTGCTAACAGGGTGTCATATTTATGCTAATTTTCTGTGTTTGCAATTTAAATTTGTGATTGCACATTCCATCTAGCAATGTTGTCATCATGCTTTTTAATGCTACATTATGAACTATGTCCTTTTTTTTAGTATAACAGGGCAAAATGTTCTTAATTTATAAAATAAATGTTCTTAATTTATAAAATTATAAAATCACCAAATTTTTAATAATTTATATTTATCCCAAGTCTCTTCTGAGCTCCACAATAGGAAGATTTTAATGCATATATCTGTAATGAGTGTGCATCTAAAATATTTTTTTGTGTGTGTCACTAACAGTATTCATGAATGTGCATGGGAACAGTAGATTTCCTAGCTTTGTGGTATTTTTGCTCCAAGCTTCTTTCATGTAACAGCTAAGACATTTTATCCTCTTTATTAAAAGTATAACTACGAGGTAGGCAATGACACAACCAAGTACTCCATCTACCACTGAGATGCATTATGAAGATTGGGCTTTGCTTGTTTCCAGAGAGCAGGAAATATATGCTTGAATTTCACATTATAAAAGA
Organism: Cricetiscus sungorus; assembly: GCA_030556225.1. Classification (NCBI taxonomy): domain Eukaryota; kingdom Metazoa; phylum Chordata; class Mammalia; order Rodentia; family Cricetidae; genus Cricetiscus; species Cricetiscus sungorus. The sequence continues at coordinate 127,165,708 of JANBXA010000651.1, forward strand.
ATTCCATGGATACATCACAAACTCCTTGGCTCTGCTATTTGCTTTAAATTTATGAACTGTGATTATCATAAAGCCCAGTGAGACTGTTCATATCTGTCTCTCACATTTCTCAGGTACCTGGTTATTGCGGTTTAATAAGGGTCAGGATAAACAAATAGGCAGAATAGATGTTTATTAAGGGAGAAACAACTCACAACACAGATAGATGAACACAGCAGTTAGAACTGGATGCTCCTCTCTCTGCATCCTGCCAGAAAGAGAGCATTCCCTGCCTCCTTCAGAGACTTAGTTCCACAGTCACTTTTGCCCCTGGCTCCACCCCTCAATGGGTGTGGTCAGTGCCACAGAAGCAGACACAGTGTGTATCCCACTACACCTGGTTACCCTTAACTGTTCAAACATCAGAGAAGAACAGTGAAACAACCAGCCACTCGAATGTGCTCGAATGACACAGGCTAGTGGATGTCACCATGCTGGCTGAAGCCTTTTCTTTGAAGTTGCACATTTCTGAGGCTGTTTGTTGTGACATGTGTTCAACTTCCTTCCGTGGTACTGTCAGCACGGTGCATCTGGGAGGCAGAGTGGATTGGAGGCTTTCAAGGTTTTTCATGTTGACAATAATCCTAGTGTCTAGTAAGACACCACACCCCAGCCTGCTCTGCCATGGTGTTCTGGTCTAGAACTCTCTGTTTCAGTATTTGGGGTGTATCAGGAGAGGTATAGCCCCCTAACTGTACAGTAGGGGTTCTGTGATGTAGCTCCTGAACCCAACTTCATCCATGACTGCTGACTGCACTTGGAAGTTTCCAGTACTATGGTGTTACGCGCCTACCTTGGCCAGCAAGGAAACACGCAACCACGACTCTTCTTCAAGCAGTTTATTCAGGATCCTTGTACATCAGCTTCCTATGCTCCCATCAGCTTCTGTTTCTCCCATCAGCTTTCGCTGCTTCTCTCATCAGCTTCCTCTGCTTCTCTCATCAGCTTACTCCTCTCCCAGCCCCAGAAAGCCCTTAAATGTGCCCACAGCCCAATCAGCTCATGCCACCTGGTGATCCCGGATAGGCCACAGAAGGAGGAAGTGCACCAGATCCATCAAGCACTTCCAAATAAGGCTTGTTTACAGCTAAGCATGAACTACCTGGCATCCAGCCAGGCGCCATCTTGGGGCTGTGGCTTCCCACAGTTCCCCCTTTTATGTTTTTAAACACAACAGGCAAGGGTAGTGGCCTGATCTCTGATGAACAAGGGACATTGTAATGGCCCCACTCCCAGTTATCAGCCAAGCTGGTGCCACACCCATCCGGTATCTTTTTTCAGAGATGGGATTAGGATACCAACCCATATGCAATCAGACTTGCCCTCCATGAAGCTGCTAAAAGCTAGCCTCAAGTGCAGTACTTCATCTCGCATCCTGAGCGTAATGACAGTTTAACTCTTTCAAGCTTGAGGTGATTGCCCTGCCTCCAGGGCTGTGAAGGCTTGTGCAATCATGGCATTACTTCTCCTCTGTGTAACCCTCATCCTGCAGATACACCATAAGGCAATGAGACTGACTAGGATAAGCACCCCTCCCAGAGCACCCATTCCCACCCATTCTTTCAGATGATTCGTGGCTTGGGTGATCCATGTATACAGTCCCTCAGCAACAAAGACATCGACCCGGGAGGAATTCACATTCATGATAGAGAGTCTCAGGTTGTGCGTCGACTTATCGAAGTTGCCAGACCAATTACCTAAAAGATACTGTGAGAGCTGTTTAGACATATTGGCTGCTAAAGAATAATTCTAGTAGGATACTGCAGTCACATACAAGCCAGTCATCTTCCATTCACAGCCCAGCTGTGCCAACCTGTTCCTGAAAAAGATCAATGCTTTGATTCAGTACCAATTGCTACTAAAAAACCTAGGAAAAACTTGAGCCGAGTGTCTAATTGGCATGGGCTTTGGGAACACCCACAGGATTCCCCACAGCTGATCCGCTTTCATCTCGTCAATCAACATCACCATCATCTGCATCAGGTGAATCAACCTGCAACGTGCCCTAATATGTTGAATGTAAAAGGGCTGTAAACGCCTCCAAATTAACTCTTGCAGCTGTATTATATATGGCTGAATAGGGCTATTTACTTTTACCTTCCCCGCCACCTGTGGCATGACACAGTCCTTATTTATCTTAGCCCTAAATAATTAATGACATTACCCTGCTGGACCTTTTCTGAGACAAGCTGTTTTATCAAGGGCCTGGCCATATCAGGGTCTCCAAATACCCTCACAGCTGCCTCCACTGTTCTGGCCACAAAATCAGAAAACTTTTCAACAACCTTGCACATTTTTGATCCTCTAGGCAGCTGCAAACAAGTTTCCAAACAGGCCTTGTCCCTGACTTCAACGTTCCCTGTGTCCAGGCAAAATCTAGATCCTTCCCAAGTTTGTCCCAGCAGCTGGTAGTTACATTGCCCGAGATGGCAAACCAGGGAGCTACTGTCTCAACTTCCCTAAGAAATCTTTCTAATGTGCTTTTCTTTAGTTTCAACCCTTTTATTTCCTTTTTACCTTTAAAAAGATTGCTTGTGTCATTAACCAGTTATAACCAAGCCCACTTAAATGAAAACAAACATTTATAAACAATATTTGGGAATTTGGGCGTTGTTCTTTCCAAACTACTTCCTGCTGGTAGGGGGCACTGTCATGGGGGATCCTAAGAAGATGCACAAATCTTGGCTGTAGACATTGCTTCAGGGGGTCTTGCTTGATCAAACCACATTAGTCTGGAAAGAATCCACAGCTTTTTATTTTCTGTAGAAACAAAAATAGAAATCCTTTTCCCCAGTAACTTGTCCTTAGGCTTAAATTTTGGAGTCAAAGCATTTTTAAAATATATAAATTGAATTAATCCAACAGCATTTCTTTTATCAGTAGTTGTTATTTTCTCAGCAATCAAATAATTTAAAGACAGCAGAATCGCATATAGTATCCAAGATTTCTCTGTGCTTTCCATCTGTATGTGGCTTTTTTAGTCCTCTATTCCTTCTACTTCTATTTTTACATATTTTGAGACAGGGTTTCTCTGTATAATTTTTATCTGTCCTGGAATTCCCTCTGTATACTAGGTTTACTTTGAAATCACAGAGATCTGTTTTTCCTCTACCTCCCGAGTGCTGGGATTAATGGCGTGCGCCACCACACCCATCCATTCTACTTCATTTTTTCTTTTTTAAACCTTAGTCCAAACCTGGAACTTCATTGCTCCTTACTGGAGACCTTATCGCCTCTTTACCGAGGGCCTTAACTTGGTCCCAAATTACCGGGGACTTACCAGTTGACTGCCCTGACTGCAGGGAGTTCTGAGCCGTTCACCCATGGAGAGGTTCCCTGTACGGACTACCACTTGTTGCGCGCCTATGTAGGCCGTCAAGGAAACACACAACCACGACTCTTCTTCAAGCAGTTTATTCAGGATCATTGAACAAGCTTCTTCTGCCCCCATCAGCTTCTGTTTCTCCCATCAGCTTCCTCTGCTTCTCTCATCAGCTTACCTCTCTCCCAGCCCCAGAAAGCCCTTAAATGTGCTCACAGCCCAATCAGCTCATGCCACCTGGTGATCCCGGATAGGCCACAGAAGGAGGAAGCGCACCAGATCCATCAAGCACTTCCAAATAAGGCTGTTTACAGCTAAGCACAAACTACCTGGCATCCAGCCAGGCGCCATCTTGGGGCTGTGGCTTCCCACACTATGGAGAGCAGAACATTCTGTGTTTCACCTGCATTGTGATGTCCACTTCCCATTGTCCCATGTGATCTCTGTGTATGTGATCATGTTTTTATCTCCCATTGTCTCATGTGATCTCTGTGTATGTGATCTTGTTTTCTCATTGTCCCATGTGATCTCTATGTATGTCATCATGTTTCCCTCCCATTGTCTGGTGTGGTCTTTTGGCCATGCATTTGGTTTAGGGAAGTGTGAGTTTCTTAGTTGCACTGAAATTAAAACTTTCATTGCCTATAATTTTATAGAGTGATGTTTTAAATGACAAAAATGTTTTTATTATCTTTAAGACATCCATCATCTAATTTGTAATTTTCTTGATGTCAATTACTGGTTTCACAACTGTACACTGGTTCATGCGTTCTCTTTTGTTACCATTTTTTTCTTATGGAGGAGGTCCAAGAAATGACATCATCCTGTGTGTAAATTCTTTCATGTCAGCTGTGTGTGTTCATAGAGTTGGTATGAGGTACTTCATCCACATAAAAGTGGTGGCTCATTGAAATATCTGTATTAAGCAGGACATCCTCTAGACAAACCAAACTATAAAAGTTAATGTTATTGTTTATTAACTGTGTATGATTCTTATAACTTGGAGAAAAATGGACTTTCCAAAATGGATACAGTGTAAACATCCTCTCAGGCAATGTAACCCCTGCTTTTAAAGTGATTGAAAGCCACTGACTTATGCAGAAAATTTCTTTCTTTGCTCTTAAATTTTTTTAAAGGTGAAATGTTTATTTGGATTCAGATGCTAACTCATACATTGAAGAAATAGTGATTTTATGAATAACTATTAGCCAGGCAGTGGTGGCTCATGCCTATAAGCCCAGCACTCAGGAGGGAAAGGCAGGTGGATCTTTCTGAGTTCAAGGCCGGCCTGGTCTATAGAATGAGTTCCAGGATAGCAGGAGCTGTTACACAGAGAAACCATGTCTTTAAAAACCAAAATAAATAAATAAATAAATACACAAATAAAGAAACTACTAAGTAACCCTTATGCTTTTCCTTTCTGGTATCTTGAGATACAGCACATACCCTTGGGGAATGTGCTTTTAGAAAGTTGATTACAAAAATAATATAACATAAAACAATTTCCACCCATATTTGGGCCTGAGATGTAACATTCACTCTGACTCACAGGCCAAAAGGACCATACTTCTTATTTATGTATTTCCTCTCCTCTTCCCACATCTCTCTCTTTTTAAGATGTCTTTAGTCTGTTTTGCCAACAAACAAACATTTCTATACACTTGGTCAAAGAACCAAAGGTAATGCCAAGCAAATGGAGTCACCTCCTTGAAGGCTTATGGTGGGATTCCTACCCAGCGTACCTCTGGCTTGCTACAATCACATTTTGCCAAGATAAATCACTGGAAAGCCCAGTTCATGTTTGGAAGACAAATTGAGAAAAGTTTAATCATTTGTGGGATTGATTTTTTGACAGGCCAGCAGAAATCTTCTTTATTGAATCCAGATTCATGTATTCATCCAAGACTCAGGAAACAAAGTGACTTGGTTTTGTTGGCAGGTTTGGACAGCAGCAATCACAGGGAACTCCTGGGAGGGTCACAAGTGAGCCTGCACATCTCTGGGGACAACTCATTGGAAGCCACTTAAATAGCTGTCAAGTATCAACTGTTTCTAGACACAGTTGGCTGGAGAAGGAAAAATTAGACCCTGGTTTGGGCTCATCACATGACCACAATCTCTAATAGCAATGACAGCAAATTAAACAAAACCATGGTTTCCAGGAAACCCTCTTTCACTGTTCAGTGAAGGCCTGGAATAGAAGAATAACTGAGATCAAATGAGCATGCAACAGGAGGAAGGAAGAAGCGTCAGTTTCAGGCACAGAGCTCGTGTCAGCAGAGGACAGGAAGGAAATGAGAAAGCTCAAAGGGATTCTCAGTGGATGCGAGTTCCATCCATAGTGTCATCAAGAGAAAAAGGTCAACTAAATCTAGTGAAGTCTAAAGACCTGCAATTCCCAGGCATGATCAGGGCCTCAGATTCTGACTCATTCTCATGAAATACTGGCACCATTAAGGCAAATCCCAGAACGGCAATTTATTGACAAGGGAAAATACAAGTACTGTGTCTGCCGGGAGTACACAGTGAGAACATGACTAACATGTCCTCCCATCCCCCGGACACAGTGTTCATGAGCTGCTTCATCATGATTAGAAAGCACAGACCAAGTGCACAGAGCTCTGGGGTAAAGTCCTTGCCATCAGTCTGCTCTTTCCCCAGTGTTGGACAATTTGAAATCAGAAATGCACAGAGATCCTAGACTCTGACAGACAGGACTCTTAATGAGCAACTGAATGTGCCATGGTACTTATCTAAGGATGTGTGACACATCTGCCTTTTGAGAGAAATGAGTGTGCCAGATGGGCCAGGACAGTCACAGTCTGGTGCTACAAATATTCAAAGTAGTTATAAGTATGGATTGTGAGAAACAAAAACAAGACAGTTTGAGAAAGAAAAACTATCAGTGAATGGTGAAGGGGCTTCCCTAAATAATCAGATACACCAGCAAATACACAGAGAAGAACACCCAAACCATGTTAGGCAGTAACATCAGCATGCTAATATCAAAAACTGGCCTTTATGTATATACCAGAAAAATGATGGAAAATCCCAACAAAACCTATGCAAGTTAATCCAGCTAAGAATCTGAGAGATACAAAGCAATGTTGTAAAGAGGTTTTTCATCTCCAAAAGGTGGATTTAAAAATATGTAGCTTTCTAAGAAAACATGTGTAGTATATGGCTTTACACATCCAATGCCTCATCCATTTATTTCAGGAAAACTTGATTTACTTCTGATATTCTGGAATGTTGTTGCAGCCTTAGTGTTCATAGACAATAATAGATATAAGGATTAATAAAAGAGATGTGTTAAGTAGTTAAGTTTCTTTGCAGGATTTAGGGTGCACTCCAATCCAGCATGACTAGCTTACTTAAAAGAAGAAATGTGAAGGCTAGATATGGGAGCCTTCTCGTTGCTAGAGTTTCTTTTTCCACCAGGTCCTGCCCCTTCAGTTTAAATAAACATACAGCTGCTATATTAATTATAAAACTGTTGGCTGATGGCTAGGGCTCCTTACTGGCTATCTCTGTCTTAGTTATTAGCACATAACTACTAATCTATATATTTCTACATAACCTTATCTTACCAGAGAACACCTGGCATGCCCTATCCTCCCTGTCTCTACATGGCATCTCCTTTAGGCACCTCTCTGCCTACCTTTCCCAGAATTCTCATTTCCTAGCCCTGCCTATCTTCCTGCCTCTATTGGCCAAACAGTGATTTATTCATCAACCAATAAGAGAAACATATATACAGAAAGACATCCTCCATCACCTTCCAGCCTAGACCCTATGAGCCTTATTTTACACTGTCCAGTGGAGTCACCTTACTCATTTGTGTGGAATAGGGAAGTAGACTTTTCAAAGAGAAACACCTGACCTCTGCCACTGCTATGGCCACTGAACAGGCTATGCTTAAAAATTCATAAGAGATCACTTGCACACCAGAGGAAAGACCATAGGGAACTAAAGGAACCACAAATACAAGGTTCTAAGGGCAATCATACGTGCACCAGATGGAAATTTAACCAAAGAATCATTTTAAAAACCTTCAGAGAGAGTTAAGTTGCTACTATCATTAAAGGAAAACTAAAGAAAAAAGGGGTGGATGAAGAGAAGGAAGAAGGTGGAAGAGAAAGAGCATGAAACAGCTAGGAAGATGAATAACTAAAGATCAGCGTAGTCCTAGAAGTTAAAAAAAATGAAAAATGAAAGAACATGTATTTTATATATTCAGTACTCTGTAGTAAGATTTCCCCCCAAATGGAATAAAAACACAGGAAATAGAACAAATGAGAAGATAATGGAAAGTTTCCTAGGGCTAGGCTTTATTTAGTCTTATTAAAAAGAAACTCTTAGCTAGCCATTTCCTATTTGAATTTCAGTCATGAAGGATTAAATGAAAATTGTAAAAATTTCCAGAGAGATAAAGCCATTCAGTGAGCAAACTTATAGGAAAGAATAAGATCCAAATTGGACTTAGATACATAGTTGACAGCATAGAATATAGGAGAAGCTTAAAGAAGCTCTTTCTACCCATGAGGTGATGGAGACCTCATTCTAGTTTTATTCTCTGACGTAAGTCTCAGAGTATTGTCACTACCCGGGAGGCTTCTGAAGGATGCAGAGCCATGGGCTCTGTTCCAGGTGTTGCTTGTGTATTAGAGCCAGGCTGTGGCCTGCAGGGTGCCCTGGGAAGGCTGTTCCATTTGGGAACCAGAGCTTGGCTTGGTTTATAGACGGTGATGACTCAGCTCCATTAGCTGTTGGTCCATGTGGGGCCACACACACTCTTTGGAGCTGAGCTCTAGCCTCAGACTCATCCCTCCTCCTCACTGTAGACCACAGGGCTGACTCAGGGTGCTCTCTGAGGCCCAGTGAGCCTTGAGAGGTCAGAATTCTGGCCATAATTACCATATTCATGATTGTGCTTCATTTTAGACTAAACATGTCTTAGGTAACAGACTGTCCGGGGATGGGAAATAATGTTTTCTAAATAAATATAACTCTGTTAGTGTTGTAACCTTTCATTTATGGTGCTCCAGTCATTGTTTAGTGGCATACATTTTACAAAGAGAATGAAGAGGTTGGTTGAGTTGTGCAGTTTTGTTGCAGCTGTCTCATTTCATAGATCTGATTCAGGAGATTTCTTTAATAATACTTTACAGAACTATTTAATTTGCAGAAATTCCCCTGTAGTTGTTTTTTAATTCCACTGATTCTGTCACTAAGAGAGCATCTAACAGTGCCTGCATCACCGGAAGTCAAATGCAATCAAGGAACATCCTCCAAAATCCAGCAGTTGATGGAGCTTTGACAAGGAGGTTCAGTTACACATGGGAAGTCAGACATGCAGATGCCTGATGGAGCCATAGTCTTAGCATACTCATGCTGTGGATGATGGATGCCTGTTGCACTTCTATATTTAGAGAAAGTAGGCTCTGCTCAGGAATTACCAAGAGAGGGATGCCATCCCTGTGCTGAATGCTTCAGTAGTCCCCACAGAACTGCTTGTAATTTTTTTTTAGCTTCTTTGGTTTATTATAAAAGAAAATGTGTGTGGTTATCATGTAAACACCACACATTAATCAGATGGTAATTAGTGTTGGGTTTTGATTTTGAACCAATATCAGGCTTTGGATGGCTTTCTCTTTTCTTTCCTGTTGAGTTGGTTCTCTCTCAGCACTTTCATATGAGACAGACCACACCAAGCTTTGTGTGACCCTGCTATGGTTTTTCCACACTCTCTGACTCTGCACTCTAGTGTGCCCCTTTGTGCTCTTATGTGACCCTGTCTTAAATTTTTTTCTCCAGAGTCTCTTGCACCTTAAAGGCAGAGGATAAAGCAAAGAAATGCAACATTTAAAAAATATTATTAGTAGCCATCATTGGCACAGCTATTCTGAGCCCCAGGGACCCCAGCTGTAGGCTGTATGTTATACCATCCAGCAAAGCTTCTCTTTGATGGTAGTCAATCACCGTCTTTGATACAACTAATGATTAAATGTTCTTTGTGTTTTATTTTCTAATCAGAAAACAAGAAAAAACTAAGTTGGCTCTGAGCAAATTTTGTCTTGTGCAACTAAGTATGGGTTGAAATTTCTGAAAACTTGCAAACTTTTCCAGGTATAGTAAGTCAGACTCAACCCTGACTCAACCTATCTAGTCACACGTGCTTTCCTCTCCTCCCCTTCTCTTTCTCCTAGTTCTCTCTCCATTCACTGCCCCCCCATTTCCCATGTGCTCTGGGGGACTTGTACCTTCCCCCTTTTGTGAGGGACCATATATGAATCTCTTAGAATACACCTTGTATCCCAGTTCGTCTGGTGCTATGAACTAAATGGACTCTGTCTGGTAAATCCACTAAAATCTGATTAAAAGACTGTCAAAAGATGCATTTTAGGTGCTGGTTATAATTTAACTAGTTAGTAAGAATCATGACAGGTCTGAATCTTATTTTCTTTCAAAACTAACAATGTTTGCCTGGCTGGGGAAAAAAATCAAACAAATAAAAACCCAACCTTTTTTTTTTATTAAACATTTAATTATTTTTTGCTGGACATAATTATACATGCCTTTTATTTTTAAATAAAAACAAACATTTATAAACAATATTTGGGAATTTGGGCATCGTTCTTTCCAAACTGCTTCCTGCTGGTAGGGGGCGCTGTCATGGGGGAGATCCTAAGAAGATGCAGAAATCCTGGCTGTAGTGGTCTGCAAGGCTGCATTGTCCCATTGATGTTGCTTCAGGGGGTCTTGCTTGATCAAACCACATTAGTCTGGAAGGAATCCACAGCTTTTCATTTTCTGTGGAAACAAAATTAGAAATCCTTTTCCCCAGTAATATGTCCTTAGGCTTAAATTTTGAAGTCAAAGCATTTTAAATATATGTATATTGAATTAATCCAGCAGCATTTTTTCTTCTTTTTTATTAATAATATAATTTAAAAATTTTACATGTGGATCCCAGTTTCCTCTCCCTTCCTCCCTCCAACCCTCCCTCCCTCCCTCCCTTCCTCCCTTTTTCCCTCCCTCCCTCTTCCCTTCTTTCCCTTGTGACATGCACCCTGGCCACCCTCCCCCTCCCATCCCTCCACCCCCATTCCACTTTTAGGGCTATGCTATCAAAGTTGGGTCATATAAATCTGTCAAATCATTTGAAGTATGGACTAGGTCTTCTCTCCTGTCTTTAGGTTAAGGGGGTATCCCTCCATGGGGGATGTGTCCGCAAGGTCCTTTTGTGCACCAGGAATAGATCCTGTTTCTACTGTCTGAGGTCCCACAGACTGCTCAGTCCTTCTAGCTGAGACCCATATTCAGGGGATCTGAGCCAGTCCCTTGCTGGGTTCCTAGACATCAGTCTGGGAGGCCCAAGCTCCTCCTTGTTCAAGTCAGCTGTCTTTGTGAGTTTCTGCAACCTGGTCTTGTCCCCTATCTCTGCACCTGTATTCTAGTTCGACTCAGTGTTTGGTTATGGGTGTTTGCTTCTGTTTCCAACAGGTACTAGATGAGGGCTCCATGATGGTTGGATAATTTAGTTGATGATTTCACTATCAGGGAAGGGCATTTATGGTAGCCTTTCCATGGTTGCTTGAATTATTAGTTGGAGTTGGTCTTGTAGTTCTCTAGACCTTTTTTTAGGTTCAGTTTTCTCTTCAAACCAATAACGGCTCCCTCTTTTATGTCCCCCCTACCCTGACTCAACCTATCTAGTCACACGTGCTTTCCTCTCCTCCCCTTCTCTTTCTCCTAGTTCTCTCTCCATTCACTGCCCCCCCCATTTCCCATGTGCTCTGGGGGACTTGTACCTTCCCCCTTTTGTGAGGGACCATATATGAATCTCTTAGAATACACCTTGTATCCCAGTTCGTCTGGTGGTATGTATTATAGGCTGGTGATCCTTTGCTCTATGTCTAAAATCCATATGAGTGAGTACATATCCTGTTCCTCTTTTTGTGACTGGGTTACCTCATTCAGGATGGTTTCTTCAAGTTCCATCCACTTGCCTGCGAATTTCAATATTCCGTTATTTTTTTCTGCAGAGTAGTATTCCATTGTGTAGATGTGCCACATCTTCTTTATCTATTCTTCAGTTGAGGGGCATCTAGGTTGCTTCCAGGTTTTTGCTATTACAAATAATGCTGCTATGAACATAGTTGAGCACATGTCTTTGTTGCATGGATGTGGGTTATTTGGGTATATACCTAAAAGTGGAATTTCTGGGTCCTGTGGTAAGCTAATTCCCTTTTTCCTGAGGAACAGCCATACTAATCTCCAAAATGGCTGTATGAGTTTGCACTCCCACCAGCAGTGAAGGAGTGTTCCCCTTTTTCCACATCCCCTTCAGCATAAGTTGTCATTGGTGTTTCTAATTTTAGCCATTCTGGCAGGAGTAAGATGGTATCTCAAAGTTGTTTTCATTTGCATTTCTCTGATAGCTAAGGATGTTGAACATTTTCTTAAGTGTCTTTCAGCCTCTTTGATTTCCTCTATTGAGAATTCTTTCTTCAATTCTGTACCCCATTTTTTAATAGGGCTATTTGGTACTTTGTTGACCAGTTTCTTGAGTTCTTTGTATATTTTGGAGATGAGCCCTTTGTCAGATGTAGGATTAGTAAAAAATTTTTCCCAGTCTGTGGGCTGCCGTTTGGTGTTGTCAACTGTGTCCTTTGCCTTACAGAAGCTTCTAAGTTTGAGGAAGTCCCACTTACTAATTGTTGATCTCAGTCTGTGCTACTGGAGTTATGTTCAGGAAGTGGTCTCCTATACCAATTTGTTCAAGGGTACCTCCTACTTTCTCTTCTAAGAAATTTGGTGTGGCTGGATTTATGTTGAGGTCTTTGATCCATTTGGACTTGAGTTTTGTGTGCGGTGATAGACATGGGTCTATCCGCAGTCTTCTACACACCATCATCCAATTGTGCCAGCACCATTTGTTGAAGATGCTTTCCTCTCCCCATTGTATTTTTTTAGCTGTTTTGTCGAAAATCAGGTGTTCATAGGTGTGTGGATTAATATTGGCATGTTTGATTCAATTCCATTTTTCTACCTGTCTATTTTTGTGCCAATACAAGGCTGTTTTCAGAACTATAGCTCTGTAGTAGAGCTTAAAGTCAGGGATGGTAATGCCTCCTGAAGTTCTTTTATTGTACAGGGTTGTTTTGGTTATACTGGGTCTTTTGTTTTTCCATATAAAGTTGATTATTATCCTTTCAAGGTCAGTGAAGTATTGCCCTGGGATTTTAATGGGGATTGCATTGAATCTGTAGATTGCTTTTGGCAAGATTGCCATTTTTACTATGTTTGTCCTTCCAATCTAAGAGCATGGGAGACCTTTCCATTTTCTGGTATCTTCTTTAATTTCTTTCTTTAAAGACACAAAGTTCTTATTGTATAGGTCTTTCACATGTTTGGTAAGCGTTACCCCGAGATATTTTATGTTGAAAAACTTTTATGAGAACTCTTAAATAGCTAACTAGGTCCCAGCAATCGGCTCCCAATGATAGTGGTCCTGGGAAAAAGAGACCCCACTACTATTTTAAACTTTGTGTATTTGTGTTATTTATTTGAAACATGTTACATCAGAGTAACATATATTCCTTTAATTTAAAGCAGAGATATTGGTGTCATGGCATGCTGTGGGAAAAGAATGATGATTGGATTAGAGGGAAAGGTAACATTTAGTTGGTTTTGGTTTAGAGAATGATTTCTATAAATTGAAACACGATGAGGGAGGTCCAGTCTTTTCTGATAAATCTCAATACATTCATTGGTTCATCATCGTGGAATGAGTTTTTCCATTACACATTTGTCCTAAGATTTCTGACATATTTTACTTATGTTAAATGAAAGCTAGTAGAAAAAGTTTGGCCACATCTTAGAAGTAATTAGCAGTCACTTTGACCTCACTCTGGGGAAGTACTATCATCATGGCACTGTGTTTGAAAAGTGTTGTGGAATATTTGTTTATATTCTGAGTATGTGTTACTGTGATTGGTTTAGTAAAGAGTTGAATGGCCAATAGCTAGGCAGGAGAGAATAGGTAGGATTTCTGGGGAGAAGAAGAGGAGGAAGAATCAAAGTGCATGGATTTTGCCAGTAGACTCAAAACAAGTCAGATGTGCTGTTTTAAAAAGAGGTAACTGATGCAGGCTCCCCAGCTGTTGGTCTAGAGTCTGCGAGCTCCTGAAAGTTTCAGTCAACTGTCTCTGTGGGTTTCTCCATTATTATCTTGACCCACCCTTGCTCATATAATCCCTCCTCAGTCTCTTGGACTAAACCCACATAGCTCGGTCTGGTGCTTGGATGTGGGTCTCTGCATCTGCTCCCAGCAATTACTGGATGAAAGTTGTATGACAACATGGTAGTCATTAATCTGATTACAGGGGGAGGCCAGTTTATGTACCATCTCCACTATTTGTAGGGGCCTTAACTGGGGTCATCCTTGTGGGCAGTGGGACCAGAATCTGTTAGTGCATGATCTGGATTTTGAAGCTCATTCCATATGCTCAGCCTTGATGTGGCAACTGAATGTGCCAGGCTTTGATGACTCTCCATAGGAGGCCTTACCCTTTCTGAGGAGTGGATGGGGATAGGTTGTAGGGAAGAGGAGTGGGAGGGGGAACTGTTGTTGGTATGTAAAATGAATAAAAAATATCATTCAAATATCATGAATGAAAAAAAAAGAAAGAAGAAATAACCAAGCCACACAGCACAACATGGATCAAAAAAATATGGGTTAATTAAGTTGAAAGAGTTAATTGGGGGAAAGCCTAAGCTAAGGCTAAGCTTTCATAATTAATACTAAATCTCCATGTCATTATTTTAAGCTGGCAGTCCTGACAAAAGAGTACAAATACAGGAAAGTGTCTCAAATGAGTGATCTTGTTGAAGGGCAACTCACTATCTGCATCTGAACAAATCCATGAGAACCATATCTGTTGAATCTAATGGGGGAGAAAATACTATTTGGATGTTGTGCTTGCTAGTTTTATGTCAACTCAACAGAATCTAAAGTTGTGTTGAAGCAGGAAATCTCAATTAAGAAAACGACTCCATAAGTTTGGGCAATAGGCAAGCCTGCAGGACATTTTCTTTCCTTTTTTAAAATTTTATATATTTTTTTATTTTACATATTGATCCCAGTTCCCACTCCCTCCCATGGCACCCCCTTCCCATTCCTTATCCACGCCCCCGGGAGGGTGAGGCCTTCCAGGAGGAATCATCAAAATCTGTCAAGTCATTTGGAGTAGGGGCTCAGCCCTCCCTTCTGCCTCTAGGTTAAGGGAGTATCCCTCCATGGGGATTGTGCTCCCAAAGTCCTTTTGTGCACCAGGAATACATCCTGGTTCCACTGTCAGAGTTCCCTTAGACTGTCTAGACCTTCTAACTGAGACCCATGTTCAGGAATCCTGAGTAGGTCTAATGCTGGATTCCCAGCTATCAGTCTGGGGGCCCATTAACTCCTCCTTGTTCATGTCAGCTGTCTCTGTGGGTTTCTCCAGCTGGTCTTGACCACTTTTTTCATCACTTCTCCCTCTCTACAACTGGATTCTGGGAGTTTGGCTCAGTGTTTTGCTGTGGGTGTCTGCTTCTGTTTCCATCAGCTACTAGATAAGGGCTCTAGGATGGCATATAAGGTAGTTATCAATCTCATTATCAGGGAAGGGCATTTAAGGTAGCCTCTCCACTATTGCTCAGAGTTAGTTGGGTCATCCTTGTAGGTCTCTGGACATTTCCCTAGTGCCAGATTTCTCTTAAAACTTGTAATGGCTCCCTCTCTTATGGTATCTCTTTCCTTGCTCTCCTCTATTCCTCCCCTGACTCAATCTTCCTGCTCCTTCATGTTCTCCTTTCCCCTCCTCTTCTCCCCTTCTTTTTATCCTAAGTCCCACTCCACTCACTGCCCCCTCTTCTGTAGTGAACCATGTATGTCTCCCTTATGGTCATCATTTTTTCCTAGCTTCTCTGGTGGGGTGGATTGTAGGTTGATAAACATTTGCTTTATGTCTAAAATCCATATATGAGTGAGTACATACCATGTTCATCTTTTTGTGACTGGGTTACCTCACACAGGATGGTTTCTTCAAGTTCTATCCATTGGCCTGTGACTTTCAAGATTCTGTTTTTTGTTTGTTTGTTTGTTTGTTTGTTTGTTTTCTGCTGAGTAGTATTCCATTGTGTAAATGTACCACATTTTCTTTATCCATTCTTCAGCTGAGGGGCATCTCAGTTGTTTCCAGGTTCTAGCTATTACAAATAATGCTGCTATGAATGTAGTTGAATAGATGTCTTTGTTGCATGGATGTGCATCTTTTAGGTATATGCCTAAGAGTGGAATTGCCAGGTCCTGTGGTAGACTGATTTCCATTTTCCTGTGAAACTGCCATGGCTGTACAAGTTCGCATTCCCACCAGCAGAGGGACACCAGCACATCCTCTCCAGCATAAACTGTCATTAGTGTTTTTGATTTTAGCCATTCTGACAGGAATAAGATGGTATCTCAGAGTTGTTTTGATTTGCATTTCCCTGATTGCTAAGGATGTTGAGCACCTTCTTAAGTGTCTTTTAGCCATTTTGGATTCCTCTACTGATAATCCTCTATTCAATTCTGATACCCTACTTTTTAATTGGATTATTTGGTGTTTTGGTGACTAGCTTCCTGAGCTCTTTGTGTATTTTGGAGATCAGCCCTCTGTCAGATGTGGGGTTGGTGAATATATTTTCCCACTCTGTGGGCTGCTGTTTTGTCTTGACTGAGTTCTTTGCTTTGCAGAAGCTTCTCAGTTTCAGGAGGTCCCATTTATAAATTGTTGATTTCATTATCTGTGCTACTGGAGTTATGTTCAGGAAGCATTCTCCTGTACCAATTCATTCAAGGGTACCTCCCACTTTCTCTTCTAAGAGGTTCAGTGTGACTGGATTTATGTTGAGGTCTTTATTGCATTTGGACTTATGTTTTGTGCATGGCAACAGATATGGATATATCTGTAGTCTTCTACATACCAGCATCCAGATATGCCAGCACCATTTCCTCTTTCCAATGTATAGTTTTAGCTGTTTTGTCAAAGGTCAGGTGTTCATAGGTGTATGGGTGATATCAGGGTTTAGTGGGCGATAACATTCCTGGGCTGGTGGCCCTGAGTTCTACAGGAAAGCAGGCTGAGGAAGCCATGCGAAGCAAGCCAGTAAGCAGCCCCTTGACTTCTTAAGGAGTGGAAACATTGGTTCAGGCACCACAACAGTCATGGGAAATACAAATTTTTAGCTAAGAAGTCAGAAACCACTAGCCACGTGGGGGATAAAAAATCATTTAGTGATGACTATGAACTCAGAGTTTATATTTCTACAGGGAAGTGGGAGGGTCAGGTCATGGTTTTCTTGAATTCAACTGAGCTCAGATGTCCACAAATAGAAGAAAGCCACTGAAGATTTTGGAGGATAGAAATAACATAAAAAAGGAGTTACAAAAATAATTGGATTAATTACAACAACTTAGGGTAGGTTTAGTGGGAGAAGATGCGAGTGTCTGTGAGAATGGAAATAGAGGTGTAAATATGGGAGACAGCATGAAGTGCAATCAGTGGCATGTGGAAAGTGATTGGATACAGCTATGCCATTGTCCTTAGCTTACCAGATGGTTACCAGTTACCAAGGGCACTTTGAAATCCCTGATTGCTACACAAAGCTTCATGCATCTTCTTTTTTCCCTCCACTTCCCCATCCTCACAGACAAACAGGATACACTGGGTAACACATATACAATCTTCCTGCATTTCCATACTTTTGCATATGTCATGATTTTGAATTTTTTACTTACTGTGACACATTTGTTCTTCTATTGTCTATCATTTCTGAAGACCTGCTCAAACCTCAAACGTGACCTCACACATAGATTTTTTCCTAAGCCTATTTCTCTTGCCCTGGCATTCTCCTGCATTTAGTGCTGTCAGGACTTGGATGCTATTTCCTCATATCTCATAGAACACATATTTATCTTATTTTATAAAGCTAGCTAATGACACTGCACACCCATTAGAATAGCTACATTAAAAACTTGATACAACACCAAAAACAGGTGAATACTTTTGGTACTACTATAAAACACAGTCAATCTGGAAAAGCTGGGTCATTTCCTTAGAAATGTCATGACATTCACCTACTATGCAACCACAATGACCTCAGTGAGATATCATTTAGAAAAACACCCATCCCCTATGGGATTAAAACTGGTTCAAATGGACATAAAACATTCCACCATTCAGCATTGTGACAAGCATCAGTAGGTCTTCTGTACATTTATACATGAATTAGTTGGGAATAAAGGAAGGCAAAGTCAAAGATGGGTCACCTTTCAGTTCTGAAGTGCTCTGGAGATGGTAACAGATGCTCTGGACACAGGTACAAAGTGCATGCATGAGAGGGAAGGTGCCCAAGCCTCCTCCTCACAAGCTTCTTAGCTTCTTAATCTCTTGCTCTTTCTTGATACCCTGAATTTGAAATTTTAAAGAGCTACTCATACCAAAATATCTGGCATGTGAACCCAAATATTTTGATTCCACATTTTTCTAACTTAATAACAAAAATTTTGGGTGTACTTCTATGATTTAAGGTTATATGTATCAACATTTTTTTTTAAAAAATGGTTGAATTCTCATAGTTTATTTTCTAGTTATTTATATTAGACATTGAAACTAAAAACCTGAATTAAAACAGACTCAATTATCATATTATAAACAGTTTCCTCTCCATTTTATGACTTCAGCTTCCCTACTGTCGACAAACTTGATCTGCTTTTTACATTTAAGATTCTTCATCAGAGAGAACACCATATGTTTACCCTGAAATCGAAGGGTTTAGGTATCATTTTTGCATAGACACATTAGAAATGGGTGTAAGAACACTCGATATGAAGTTATAACATTTGTAAATTGAAAGTTATCCAGTTGTATGCCATGGTTCTGTGTTGCTTCTCCATGTCACTTTGTGGGAAATAAATGATGGTAAAACTAGCATAGAGGTTTTAGTATCAAAGATCTCAGAGGGGTCTGAGGTCATTGTTTACTCTGTCTTTGATCATAATGGTCTCAGATTAACGATCAGGCCACGTCTAAGCATTCACATTCCATGAGCCAGTTCTTATTATTTATTTGTTTATTTGTTTATTTATTTATTTATTTATTTATTTATTTTAATCTCTTGTCTATTCAAAGACTTCTTTTCTGTGACTGATTGAAATGGCATCTATTGGCTGAACTACATTTTACTCAATTTTTAAGAGTTGTCTCTTGTGTTAGGTAACACAGTAGGTTTCAAAATCATCCTTTAAATTTGTTCCATTTTCTCGGGGCAGGGCTATAAGGAAAAGAATAGAGTAAGCCCCCAGAGCACAAGGGTACAGCAAAGCCTGTCCCATGCTTTCTTCAAGAAGTGCAGACTTATTTTGCCTTTCTCACAGAATTTAATTTGCTTTCTCCTGGAGTTTTCCTTTGGGCATGTATTTATTTAACTCTAAAACTTTGTCACCAGGAGGATATGCAATTCCCATATAGATTTCACGAGTTCCTGGCTTGTGCACATGTTTTATGTGTTAGCAAGTTTTTTGTTTGTTTGTTTGTTTTTGAGGTCCTGAACCCTGGCACTACTTCTGCCACACTGTGGGCTCTGGATAAAAGCTGGTTAAATGGCTGAATTTAAGATTTGCCATTACTGATAGAGATTTATTTCTTTTTTGGGGGAAAGGAAGCAAGCAGTGTGTTGTCTGGCCTAATGTCCTTGAAGGAGAGTGGAAACATTTTTTTTTTCTGTTTTCATTCAACTGATAGCCAGGCCATTGGAATAGTTTCCTCTTCTGGAAAGCCATTTGTTTCAGGTAACACTGACTTGCCAGAGATTCTCTTCACAAGGTCTTCTCAGGAAGAGCCTCATGTGGTTGGATCCCTAGCAGCAAAGTCCATGGAGGCCCTCAGCACGATGGTGTGTGTGTGTGTGTGTGTGTGTGTGTGTGTGTTTGAGGTGTGTATGTGTATGTGTCAGGTGTGTGTACATGTGTTTGTGGGTTGTTGTACCTGCATAGATATGCAGAAAACGCATGAAGATGTGGAATATCTTGCCCTATTACTTTGCACCATATCCCCTTGGGACAGGGTCTTTTCACTGGCCAGATCTGTGACAGCAGCAAGCTAGCCCTAGTGATTTTTCCATCTCTGTCCCCATAGTCATTGGGGTTTAATAAGGATCAGGATACACAAATAGGCTTAAAAGATGTTTATTTAGGGAGAAATAACTCACAACATAGACAGATGAACACCAGCAGGTTCTTGGTCCCAAGGATGCCTCTGGATGTACTCCTGTCCCCGTGCTGCAAGCAAGAGAGCTCTCCGAGCCCCCTCCTCAGTCTTTTCCCCCAGGTCATGTCCGGCCCTGTCTCCATCCCAATGGGCGTGGTCTAAGCCACAGGTGCCGACAAGGTGAATATCTCACTACACATAGTACTGGGGTTACAGGTGCCTGTGGTGACACCTTGCTTTTTACATAGGTACTGGGTAGGCATTTGAACTTAGGTCCTTGTGCTTGTGCAGCAAGCACTCTTATCCACTGAAGCATCCCTCAGCTCTGCAAAAAGTATTTTAAACATTTTTATTTACTGAAAATCAGGAATTCTGTTTTACTTCCCTGTGATTTATAGGATGACTCATGAATACTACGCACTTAAGCATTTCTTGAATTAAAGACTGAATGGTATTTTTTACTGTGACCCTTCATTGAAAATGTATCCTTAATTTTACTACTAGTAACAATATTTTCTCAGTGATTTAAGCTGTCTTATGCTACTATTATAGCAGATTTGGCAAATGTTATTGTTTTAGCATGCCTGTGTTCTAGTTAACTCAGGACCTGTCTTTATAACAAATAGATATCCAGTGTTTTCCAAACTGGGAATGACCCATCAGGAGATTGTGGGAGGCTCTCAGGAAGTCACAGGGCCTGCAACCACCATGCTTCAACAACAGCTGCTTGGGGAAGAGGCAAGGAACAATGACCCATCGTTTCCCATCTGCTTTCTCCCCTTGGGCATGCCCTCCTTTCAGAGTTGATGAGATACTGAAGGGCACCCAGAGCTACCCTGGAAGATGAAACATAAATGCACAGAATGACAAAGTTTAAGTGGTCCTGAGGTGACCCCACACTGATGCTGAGTGAATTCCCTTGACAAGGCAACTGAAGGGGTGCAGCACTGTTACTGTTTTAAAATGAGTGCAGCAAAAAGAATTTTCCCAGAGTGTTTCACTGGAGACCAAAAGGTCACTCAGATTTCACAGTTGCAAGTCATGAGTCATGTATGTGCTAGTCAGAATTTGTCTGAGGCTAGTCCAAGGGATGCAGAATTGGAAGGCCTGGCTTTGCCTGAGCAATTTTGTTCTTATTGTTAGCTGAAAACAATGTGGTTTAGTTTTAATGTTGAAGCTTTGGGATAAATCTATACTTCTGCAGACTAGGTTTCTGCTTATTTAACCCAGGGTGCTAAATTAGCCTTCTCTATATATTTTGCACATCTCATAGCTTAGCTTGAGCCAGGTTCATGATGTCTGCCATCTCTGTAGATAAGCTTTCTCAACACATTTCTAGTTTACCTATTCGTCGTGACTCCCACAGATGCCATGCAAAGAGTGTGCTTTACATTTTTGTTAAAACTAAACCTCTGTTTAGACACATTGAAACAACACAGACACTTCCTCCTCTCCCTCGACAGCCGCATGGATGTGTGTCACCCCACTAACTTCTCTTAGAATTGTTATCCAGTAGGCTCCTGTGGAATCTCTCTTATTCACTGGGGATTCTGGCAGACATATTACAGTCTTTCCACCCCGAGGTCACACAGTCTAACCTAATTTAATCAGTATTTAATTTGTTTTAGATTTATTTTATGTATGAGTGTATCATCTGCATACATGCTTGGTGAATGCTTGGTGTCCACAGAGGTCAGAAGAGGGTGTTGGATCACCCAGAACTGGAGTTATGGAGGTTATGAGCAACCATGCTGAGAATTAAACTTTTCTGCAAGAACAGAAAGTGCTCTGAATCTCCGAGTCATCTCTCCAGCCCCTAGAATGTTTATATAGATCATTACAACACTGTTTCCCCCACTCAAAAGCCAGCAGCCATTCCCTCTTCCCAGACAACAAATTCTATCTTTGTTTATGTAGACACATGCTTAGCTCCAGGAAATGAACATAATTAGTCTCCTAGGAGTTTTCATCCCTTGTCACCTATTGGGATCTTTCTGGGAGTTAACATTATGCATCATGAGGAATCATCTGAAAGACTCTGATGAAAGTGGGCTGAGATAAAGCACAGACACTGATGTTTTTTAATTTGTTAGTAGCTCTAATATTTAGTGAGGCATGATGATCCTGGCTTCTGTTTCATCACTACAGACTCAGATCCCATTGTCATCAGTCTATGGCTACACATGCAGTCCAATTTGAGATTTTCTGCCAAGAGTTTCTGAGAAAGCACCTTTCATGACAGAAAATGGATTTTCTTTCCTTTTTGTGTGTGTACATGCTTATGTGTATGCGCATGTTTTCAAGGATATGCATAGAGGCCAGAGGTCTGTGACAGGTGTCTTCCTCAGTCTGTTCCCGCATTTATTCATTTACTTATTTATTTGTGTATGTGTGTGGTGTTTACATATATTCACACGTGTGTGTGTGTGTGTGTGTGTGTGTGTGTGTGTGTGTGTGTGTGCGCGCGCGCATGTGGAGGACAGAGGCTAACACTAGATATCTTCTTCAATTGCTGTGACCTTTTGGAAAGAAAGTCTCCTACTGAACCAGGAACTCACAAGTTCAGCTAGACGGGCTGATCAGGAAGTTGCTGGGGTCCTCTTGTTTCTGCCTTTCTGTGCAGTGTGGGGATTACAGGCACATATCACTGTGCTCAACTTTCCATGTGGTTGCTAGAGATCTACACTTAAGTCCTCATGTTTGTAAGTCAAACACTTTCTTTACTGGGCCATCTCCACAATCTTGAAGATGGAAAATCTTTGCTCTTTCCATTTCTTCCTCTGTCTGTCTGTCTGTCTGTCTGTCCTTCTGTCTGACTCTATCTGGCGTGTTCTTAGCTTGAGTCTTTGAAGTAAGCCAGCTTACTGAAATGGCAGAGTGAGAGAGAGTAAAGATCATTTCTCTGACTTTACTGCTGACTATATGAAGTGACTAATGCCTACTTACCTTTGGGTTAAAGAAACACTAAGTATTCTTATGTTAAGGCTACTGTTTGTCAAGTCTTACATATTTGGCTTATATTTACAGTTCATCCTCTTTTGTACAGGACCAGATGGCAAAGGCTTTAGCCTTTGTAGGTCATGTATTTTCAGTCATAACTACTCAACACCACCACTGTGGCAGAGGAGCAGCCACTGACAACACACAAACAATCAAATGTAATGCTTTTCAATGAAATATTATTTATATAAGGGAGAAGGAAACATTTTATTTCTGGGATATAACCTGGCTTACATTAGCAGGAAAAAGTGACAGGACTGGAAGGTGGCCTATGCCTATAATTCTGGCACTTAGGCGGAGACAGGATGATCAAGTCCATCTTTGGCTATGTAGTGACTCTGAGGCTACTTGGACTTCTTGAGACCCTGTGTCAAGAGAGTAGAAAAAAGAAACAAAAAGAAGTGGTAAGGTATTAGCTTTTCTAGGAATAGCTACAGCATTGACATCCATGGGCAGGGTGTTGGTTCTTTTTGGTGGAGCAATACAGGAAATGGTTGCAGAGTTGGGAGTTAAGTGTATGGGAGGCAAATTTAAGTGTGTTGTCTTTGTGTCATCTGGACTCACAGGGTAAGAAAGAGGATTGCTAGGACACAGGAGCCCAAGACAGGGTTTACACTGAGGTTTAAGATGGTTATTAGAAATTCATCTTTTATAGCAACAGGGGATGTGTGTGACCCTAACAAACACAGGAATAGACCCAGCCACTCCAACACATGCCAAGTTAATGACAATTTGTTGCTTGTTTTAATGATTATTCCAGTTCTTTAATGTAGTCTGAGTGAGCCTGTTCCTTTCTTATCCCCAATGGTTAGTTCAAACCAACCAAAATCCTTGTCTTAGAGTCCTGTCCTTTTCTTTCAAATAGAGGCTGTTTTAAACTAGCAAGACTTGTGTGACATTATCATTTTAAATGTCTGTGTCATTAATCTTAAATTTTATTATTTCTCATTAACTGAGAACATATAAAACTTCAAAGGATGGTTCAAGGTCAGTAATTAAAACCGTCCAATGATACATAGAATGAACACAAAGGAGAGAGAGTGTGTGAGAGAAGGTCAGATACCAGAGTCAGCCTTGAAAACACTGGCGACACTGGTTTCTCCTTTGGCTTTCCTCCTAGGCACTTCCCCCACTTGCCCTAGCTTTGGCTCCCTCCACCAACCCTGCTTAATTTGATAGTGTTATAACTCATTTGTTCTCAACCACACCTTACCTTATTCCAACACTGAGTTGAGAACACTCAGCTTCCTGTTCCTTCCGCCCATGCCTGCTGCATGCTGCCATGTTTCCCAAACATAAAGAACTTTTATCTCTCTGGAATTATAAACCAAAGAAACTCTTTCTTCTATAAGTTGCTTTAGACATGGTGTTTTATCACAGCAAGAGAAGTAACTACAAAAGTGGGGGATTGAAAACTCTCATTATTATTGTGTCTGGACCTATGTGATCTTTTGTGCCTTTTATAATGATTTTTTTTTTTTAAACCAGAGGCCCCAAGATTCAGGGCATACACATTTATAATATTATGTCCTCTTGAGGAGCTGTTTTTCCTTTACAGTTTTATTTATTTCTTTTCTTTGGCCTTTGGATATCCAGACTGTGATATATTGTAAGGTGGTTCTTTTCTGATCATGTCTATTTGGAGTTGTAAAGTGTTCCTGTGTTTGGGTGTCTATTTCTTTCTCTAGGTTTTGTTAAGTTCTCAGCTATAATTTCATTCACAGCTTGCCTAAGCCATTGATTTTATGTAACTTCCTTCTGTCCCATGAATTCTTAGGTTTTTTTTTTTATGTGTTTGCTCTAGACTTCTTGAAGTTTTGGTCATGTTTATTGATTATGGTTTTCTTTATATATGTCCATATGTATTATTGCCCTGACCTAATCCCCCATGTGTGAGATTTATTCTCTTGCCTGGTCTTGTCTGCTCATGGAGCTCTGTTTGATAGACACATCCATTCATTCATAAAATTTCTGTTTAGTTATTTTTCAGTAATTTTATTTCTTGGCACATTTTTTTCCTCCACATTTAATTTTTTCTTTCATCTACTATGGTAACTTCCTGGTCTATGTGTTAAAACTAATTTCTTAAGTTTATTTTCTAACTATTTGATTACAATGTCTATTCATTTCAGTCCTCTTTTTGGCCATTGAGCCTTTACATTTTATAAAAAAATTATATTTAATTTGTTTATTTAGGGTGTGTGCATACGTGCACACACATGCCACAGCAAGTGTGTGGGGATCTGCAGAGAGAGAGAGATCTATCCAGCCACACCTGTGGCACCTGTGGCACTGATGTGTATGTAAGCATATGGTAGTTGGTCTGGGGTCCGGGACAGGCTTGCTCTCTCTTTCTCCCTATTGGGTCATGGAGGGCAGCCAGTGTGGATCCTCTGAGTGTAAGACCTGTGAGAGCGTGGTCCCTCATGCTCCCACTCAGGAAAAGCGCCCCCACCCCCAAATCACTCACGAGAATCTGTCTTGATGCAAACGCATAAGGTCCTTTATATTCCAGTATACTGGGGCCATCAGCCATACGGCATGCAGGGTAGGCATGCAGGGTAGAGGGCTGAGCAACCTCTGGTACAAAATTGAGACAGCTTTTATAGGGTTACAACAAAGCCCGCACATCTTGAACCAATCACCTCGTAGTATCCAGTGCGGACCAATTAATTTAAAGTATCCAAGCCTGTTCTTAGCCTCTGCTTTCGCACAGGCTTCTGGGTGTGGCGACAAAGCTCATTTCCTGTGTTCATTCACTCACAGGCTGTCGTAAACATTAAAGTAGGTGACCGTCAGCTTGGGATTTAAGACTCCCAGCTTCCTGGGGTCACTGAAGAATTAGGCTAAATTTTTCTATCCTAACATGATCAGGGACTTGTGGTGGTAATCTGCATCATGTGTAAGTGATTTCTCTATAAATAAAACTATATTAATCTATATCTGACCCAGTCCTGTGAATCTTGTGCCGTGCACCAGTGATCTACTTCAGGGATAAGAGAACAACTGGCAGGAACTAATTACCATGTTCCACCACCTGGTTCTGTGGGCTAGAACTCAGGTTATCAGGCTTGGCAGCAAGTGCCTTTGTTCGCTGAGCCATCTTGCTGGACCTGGTCTTTGAATCTTTTAAAAACTAGAGCTCTGGAATCTTTTTCTGTCATTTAGCTATCCAGTATTGAGAAGCTGTGAGTTTGGGGGGGATTGCCATACTGGTGTGTGTGTGTGTGTGTGTGTGTGTGTGTGTGTGTGTGTGTGTGTGTGAGTGATTCATGTATCTGTTTGGGTTTTGTTTGCTATCTTCACTGGGATTTGTACCTGGGGAAAAGGTGACTGCAGCATCATCTATCAGTTTGATGGAAATTTAAGTGTTAGCTGAAGAAGACACTGTGCTGATGAGTCTTGGTCTCTCCAAAGGATTTCAGATGGGGGTACTGGGGCTCTGGTTGAGATGTAGCTTATATAAGTAGCAAAGGGGAAAGGGAGTATTATGGTGTAAGATGAGACAGAGTGAGAATTGTGATGCAGTAGAGAGATACTAGATTTGGAGATTTGGAGACAATGAAAGATGTAGATTTTTTCTAATAAAATTCTAATTACAAGGTATCAATTGAGTACTTAAAATACAACAGAATATGTACTAAAGAAAAACCAACTAATTAAAAAATGAACAACATATGATGTATTTAAAATATGGAAAATAAAAATTGAAATAAAGTGTATGAATATTCACAAGGAAAAGGCTGAAATAGATGCAAGGCTCTCAGTCAGTGCTTCTGCCTGGATGGGGGAGCCTGGCTTTTGGGTTTACCTTAGTCCTACCATTAGGATGCTGCTCGATTCTTTTACTCCTATTGTTCTTTCTCCTTCCTCCCTGCAGGCTGGTGGCAAGTGTTGAGGCTCTCTTGGCTCTAGACTCCCTTACTATCGTTCTGTTGTCCTCACGACCTGTGGTTTGCAGTAAGTTGTTCAACTTGATTGCAGCAATATTTTTCCTAATGTGCCCACATACTTTCTGTGATTCTGCAGGATCTCTTGCTGCCCAGGGCACTGGTAGGGATGAGAGAGAAGAATATCCATTTCTCTGGAGCTGCACCTTGGGCACCTGAGCTTTTCTCTTTGGTGATTAATTCTTGCTGGTTGAGGTTATCTTCTCCTGAGTATGATTTCTGCTTGGGTCTATTTATTCTTGTGGTCCCTCAACCAGGCTGTTTGCTCCTTGGACTAGGATGGATGGGGTGTTTTGAGTGTTGGAAATTTTCAAATCCTCTGCCTTTCATCTAGCACTTGCCTATGTCTGTTGGAGACCTGCCAGCCTCCTATTTGGATTTCAGCAATTCCCAGCCAGGTGCTGGAGATCTTTACAATACATCCTTGGTGGCCACATGTTTGGTGCCATGGTAGGCCAGATGCAGCCTGGGGAGGCTGTATACTCTCTCTTCTGCTGAACACACAGTCTGTGCCCTTTTTCTGGATATGACATAGTCTTTCTTTCTGAAGCTCTTCTTCCTCAATTACCGTCTTTAGAATAATACTATTTTCTTTGTGCCCCTCTTGTCCCACTGAAGCAGGATCCAGTCTCTGTATTCCCTATCCTTTTCTTCTCATTTCCCCTCCCTTCCCTGCTTTTGGCCTTTCCCATGGTGAAGGTTTAGCTTACACAAACTTGTGTCTGCCCATAGGAGAAGTCAGGAAACATTAGCTGAGATCCTAAATTTGTTACCAACCTTCTTTTAATCTTTCTAACTTCCCCCTTTCTTGTCTATAAGATGAAGATTAAAATAGAACACACCCAAGGGTTTCCAGAAAGTGTAAGTGAATTCGTGGCTTACGAGTGGAATTGTCCTCAATACATGCCAGCTCTGATTCAGGCCATTACTATCTTGAGCCTTTTGTATTTACTACTGTGAATCTCACTGATTGTCTGTGAGCACCTCAAAGTCCTCTCACTCCCCCCACCATATGCATGTGATCTCTGCTCATTAGGAAAATGTCTGCGGTGGAAAGAAAGACATATGATGTATTGTATGAAGCTGGATGTTTGGGCTTGGACTGATTTTATTTGCCGGGTATGTTGTGTGCTGTCTGGTTATTCAGGGAACAAATAAAAGCTGAGCTCATCCTGTTGATTGAGTTTACTGCCTCTCTTATGATTTCCTTGGACATTTTTCATGGTTCAGGATAACTTCATTGCCAGCATCTTCTGGTGGAAGGAATTACTTTACTTATCTAGCCAGTGCAATCATACTATTTATCCAAAGAAATTTTGGAGGACTGAAGGTTCCTGTGCCCTAAAGTGTCTGGCAGACTTTCAGCAAGAAACTGCTTTGTCTTTACAGGCAGATCTTTATAAGCAGTGACCAGTCTGGAAGGAAAGGAATGGGGTTACTGTGCTCTAGTATGTGAAGAGTCTCCTACTGAGAACACTTATGAAAGGACACATTTGAAGGAAGACAGCAGTTACAGGAAACAGGATGCTTTGTCTCTGCTTCCTGTATCTCTCCATCTCATCTTTGCTTGGAAGATATTTAGCTCTGTTTATGAACACAAACATTTTATGTGATTCATTCATTCAGTACTTACTGATTGCTTACTATGACCTCATACTGGTTAAATGCTAAATGAAATACAATGCCAAGGGAGCCAGATGAGGTTCCTGGCTCTATGGAGGCAAAGCTTCAGTCATTAAGGCACAGGGAAGATGGGCCTGGGTTGCAGGTACTGGTGTATGGTCAAAACCCAATGCCAAAGCCATGCCAAAGGAACAGGGTTGTATAGCTTGCATTTATTATTTTAATTTCAGAGATGCCACAAGACAAAGGTCAGTTTTCTAGCATGTTTATAACCCTATTTTTGTTTTTGTTTTAGCATTGACATTTCTAGAGTTCCTATTTAACTACAAAGCCCTGACACAGTCTTTTCTGAAAGGAGCCCTTATAATGTGGCTTCTATATAAAACTGCTAAGACATTAGGCCTCCAAACATAACATATACAAAGCTGACACATATTTTGGAGGTTAGCTCAGTTTGCCTGCATTATCATTATGAAAAGATAATTAGAACAATGAGTAGATAAATATATGGAGTATGTAAGTCACTTTAGTTAGAGACAAACAAGGAGGGAGGAATGTGGATTTAACAAAATGTTGGCAAAGAATTACAAAAAAAGCAAGCCTTTTATCTAATAATTGCAGATGAAATTAAAGGTGGTTCTACACTCATCATGGGATTATAAACTGATGAATCCCTTGTAACTGAAGACACTGTTAGTTAAGACTTCCTTTGACATGCCTAGCATGTTGAGGGTCAGAGCTCAGCCAGTGTGCCTTCGGCATGCCCAGACAGTTTGCATTAGCTCACGTTAGTCACGTTGTTTAACATACAACCTATTTTAGAATAAAAGTTGTGGACATCTTTTTATTTATTGACTGTCATACTGATAGTGAAGCTCAGAACCGATTTGGGTATAATTAAGCACTGTCATAAAGTTAAAAACAGTAAATTGAACCATCATATTCAGGGACTATTACTTGGGGGGTGTAGAATAACAGGAATGAATCTCAGCACAGCTTTTTAAAGTTAGGCAATAAATTGACTGACAATTTTTAAAAAGCGTGGTTGTGGCAGTACATACCTGTGGTAGCACATGCTACAATCTGCACATACACACACAACTTAAAATAAAAATTTAAAATTTCCAGATCAGACTTATTTTACAATTTATCATTATGATTTTTAATTAATTACAACTTAAAACTTTCAACTGGAAAATTCCCAGCAACTCTCTTCCTCACTACTTCAAAAAAAAACCTTACAAAGAAAGTTTAAGATAAGAAATAGTTTAAAGTTTTTATAAAGCAGAATACAGAAAGATTTCTCTCTAGGATTCTATTATTTGATGTGTTTTGAGTAAGTATGGAAGTATAATTAATAACCTCTATTAGACCTTCAGAGGCAGCTCAGGGGAGAGTGTTGCTTCTTAATCCTTGAGATTGGTTTACTGTGTTTCACTAATCTCCAGCCTGCTCAGTTTACTGATAATCACATGTCTTTACCCCTTGGCTCCCAGCCTTTTGAGTAATTGCAAGTTGTAGAATTTGTGAATTTAAATAGTCACTCATTTACAATGCACATCCAGTTAGTAATAGAGAACTTAGTCCACTCCATGATACTTCACATTGTTAAAGAAAAGTTCAACTATATATCTACATTTTACTTGTGTTCTTGAAGATCCAGAGGGTCTTTCTCCTTGAGAGTCCTTTACACATGTACAGACAGCAGCCATCTACCATCTTTATTCTGGCTTAAGGTTACCACATTCTCTTCATTTAGGGTGTAGAGGACAGAGGAACATTTATCTTCTTTATTATAGCTATTTATGCCTATTCATATGTCCTAGGATCATATTAGCTTCTCTTTTAGGTGAAAGGCACATGTTGACGTCTATTAAGCTTATAATTGAATTAAAATCTTTGTGCTTCTCCTTCAGAGGCTTCTGGGATAACAGTTTGGATTTTGAATTAATTGAATTGTATCTAGTTTTGTCTATCTGGTGTTCTGGCCTTATAGCTTTTTGTTCCTGATTTCTGCCAGTAAGCATGTTTTCTTTCCTTAATTTAGCACTGGAGTCTGCAAATGTCATAAATACCAGTTGAATGTTTCTGACAATAGCACTGGAAATAATTCTGCAAGGTAATTAAATTCTCCATCATTAGACATCCTTTTTTTGGGCTGGCAATCTTTCATTAGTCAACCCTTGATGGCCATTTTCTACATATGTCCCAGGATTGAGTTCATGTTTGTCTAACTCAACTGCAAAGACCTTTATGGTAGTTATACTGCCCCAGGATAGTCCTTTAATTCTCTCTCTAAAAAAATTTAAAAACCCTGACTTATATCACAGCATACTTACGTACCTAGAATTGAGCAGTCAGGCCAAGAGATGAAGAACAGTGAAGAGCTCTTGCAGTCATGCTGAAGGGCTAGGGCTGTTCTTTGAGGACACAGAGACACCCTTGTAGTGGAGAAAAGAGGCTCCAAGCTTCTATGGAGTGCCGTGGTGGTGAGGGAGGGTGATGCCTTCCAGGAGGCGTCAACAAAATCTGTCAAGTCATTTGGAGTAGGGACTAGGCCTTCCTTCCTGCCTCTAGGTTAAAGGAGCATCCCTCCATGGGAATGTGCTCTCAAAGTCCTTTTGTGCACCATGGATACATCCTGGTCCCTTAGACTGCCCAGGCCTTCTAAGTGAGACCCATACTCAGGAGGTCTGAGTCTGTCCAATGCAGGATTCCCAGCTTTCAGTCTGGAGGCCCATTAGCTCCTCCTTGTTCAGGTCAGCTGTCTCTGTGGGTTTCTGTAACCTGGTCTTGTCCTCCCTCTGCATCTGGATTCCAGTTCTGCTCAATGTTTAGCTGTGGGTGTTTGCTTCTGTTTCCATCAGCTACTAGATGAGGGCTCCATGATGGAGGATAAGTTAGTTGTTGATCTCATTATCAGGGAAGGGCATTTATGGAAGCCTTCCCACTGTTGCTCAAATTGTTAGTTGGGGTCAGTCTTTTAGGTCTCTGGACATTTCTCTAGAGTCAGTTTTCTCTTCAAACCTGTAATGGCTCCCTCTTTTATGGTCTCTCTCTCCCCCCTCTCTCTCTTTCGTTCTCTCTTTTCTTTTTCTCTCTTCTCTTCCTCCCCTGACTCAATCTTCCTAGTCCCATGTGCTTTCCTCTCCTCCCCTTCTCTTTCTCCTAGCTCACTGCCCGCCCCCCATTCCCAATGTGCTTAGACATAGAGCAAACCAATCACTAGCCTATAATTCTCACTGCCAGAGAAACTAGGATACAAGGAGGAATCTAAGAGATTCTACCCACTCTCTTTAGAAAACAAGCCAAAAGACCCCCAACCAAAATCAAAACCAACCAACCAAACAAATCAAATAACCAAACATCAGAATTTTTTTTAAAGAGAAAGAAAGAAAAAGCAGAAAAAAACCATGCACACAAAAATAAAATCCATGAAGACATAAAATTGGAAACAATAGTATATAAATAAAAGAGCATCAAGACAAAAGAACTGACAGAACAAAGCAATATGAGGCAAACGTTTACAATGTACCATTAAATTGATTTTGTGCCAGTCATCTAATCTTGGGCATGGGGCCTACCCTCAAATGTGCTTAATATATGCAGTGAGACTACATTGGAGAAAACGAATTTTATAATTGTAAGCAGATATCAATTAGAGATTGGGATGGGAATGTCCGCTTCCCTTCTCAGCAACGGATTACACTGGCTTGAACCTGTGCAGGCACTGTGCTTGTTGCCATGGCTGTGTGAGTTCATGTGTTGTGTCTGGAAGACACCAGAGGATATGATTGGCTTCTGCATCCTGACTGACAGATCTTTTTCCATGGACTTGACTTCTGCTTGTCTTGGTCCTCTGCTTGTGAGCCACCTTGAAGTTTATCTATTTGTCTTACTACATAGCAACTTTTGGAATGTTTTGGCTTTTGTTTTTATCTTATTTTATCATTATCCTTTAGAGACTCATTTGTTTTCTAATGAAATACAGAAAGAGAGTAGATAAAGGTGGGAGGGGAGGAACTGGGAGGAGTAGAAGGAGGGAAAACTAATTACAATATATTTTATTAGAAAAAAATCCATTTTCAATAAAAAGAAAAACAATGAAGCTTTCTTTTATTCAGACAGAATCTTCCAGTTTCTATACTGGAAAGATCATTACTGTTATCTGAAATAAACTTCACTCTGTAATAGCCTTTCCTGCTGTCTTAGCGTTCTATTGCTGTGAAGGGACACCATGACCACAGCAGCTCTTATAAAGGGAAACATTTAGTTGGGTGGCTTACAATTCAGAGGTTTAGTTTCATTATCTTCATGATGCACAGGTGGCTGGAAGTGAACTGAAACACTGGGTGTAGCTTGATCATATACAAGACCTCAAAGTTTACTTTGAGACACACTTCCCTCTAAAAAAAAAAAAAAAAAAAAAAAAAGCCACCCCCATTCCAACAAATGCCACTCCCAGTGAGCTTACAGGGGTCAGTTTACATTCAAACTATCACAGCTTGGGAAATGTAAATTCAATTTTCATAACTTACCTCAATCTTATTTTTATTCTTATATGATTTAACATGTGAAAAAATTTAACCTCAAATACCTTTTTGAGGTTGAGAGAAAAGCAGATTTTTAAAAGATGAATGTTTCCACCCTACTTTGCCTTGTTCCAAAGCAAGATTTTCATGAAAGAAAACATCACCATTGAGATATTACACAAAATGGAAAAGTATGACTCACTGAAATTTTTTTAGCCTTAAAATGTGTTTTGTTTCAGTTTGTAAGGTTGACAGTACTTTCCTGACACAATGTATTCAGACAGGCACAGTTTAAGTCTTCCATTCAGTAACTGTTTCAGACTCTACTTTTGCTACACCTTAACTAAGTGATGAAAATGCCACCTGGTTTCCTGCTTTTTCGTCATCAATTATTCCTTACCAAAGTGGCCAGAGGCAATGGCCAAATGATTTGCAGCAGGATAGAGGGAGAGGGAGGGAGGGAGAGAGAGGAAGAGGGAGGAAGACAGAGATGGATCAGGCTTGTGATGACTGAGGCAAGGTGAGATGACAAAAGGGAAGACCCTGCCGTTGACTGATTGCCATAGTGTCAAGATAAGGACTTTTGCTTTGATGTGTGAAACACAGAATAATGCATCGAAATTTTTTAGCATGTAGGAAACCAATTTAGGCAGTTGTGTGCTGCATGAGCTACAGGGAACCAAGAGTTCAGTTATGTGTTTGAACTAAACAAGACATTGAAGCTAGAATAATGGCTGTGGAAAAGGTGATGTCTCAATGAGCTATCTAGATTAACTACTCTGGAATGTGAGGGATTGTCTAGACTTGGTACACCATTTGCTATACCTGTGAGGGATTTCTTAATTGGGTGGAGGTAGGAAAACACCCTCCCACCCTAGAGTGGGAAGCATCATTTCAAGAGCTGGACTTGGGATGAATGAGAAGGAGGAAAGCATCTGAGCATGGCAAACAGACACGCACTCTCCCTCTGCTCTTGACTACTGATGGGACCAGTAAAGGTATAACCACCTTTACTCCCCACAGCAATGAACTGTGACCTGGAATTATAAACCAGCTAAGCTCATTCTCTCCCAAGTAGCCTTTGTTGGGCAACAGGAAATGAAACTACAATAGATATAGAAATACTGTTTTCCATATCTTCTATTCCTCGGGTCAGGGGCTCTCAAGCTATCACAGGGCATTCTGTACTAGAGAGCCACTACCCAAGATGCCCTTCAGAACACACCCTGCTTTTGCACCAAGCTACTATGCTTGTTTAACATGTTTTCTTTCATTTCGCTATCCCAGCTGATTAGTGTGTCCAGTTTCATTTTATATATGGAGGAATAAAAAAACCGAACAAGTAAAACCCAATCCAACAGAAGCACAACTCAGGTTGGAAAAATTGAAAATAAAGATTTTGTAAACTTTTAGAAGTTGCACTCTTTTTAAATTTTTTATTTATTATGCTCTCATAAATTACATCTCAACTGCAGTTTCCCCTCCTTCCTCTCCTTCCAGTCCCTCTCCCCCACTTGCTATCCCCCTCAGATCCACTCCTCCCCCTTTCCCTTCAGAAAAGGGCAGACTTCCAGGAATATCAACCAAACACAGTGTAACAATTTGCAGCAAGACTAGGCATAGTCCCCTCATATCAATGCTGAGCAAGCAGCCCAGAATGAGGAAAAGGGTCCCCAAAGCAGGCAAAAGAGTCAGAGACACCCCCACTCCTATTGTTAGTAGTCTGACAAGAACACAAAGTTACATAACTATAAGATACATGAAGAGGACCTAGGTCAGACCCATATAGCCCTGACTGTCCCTTCAGTCTATGTGAGCCCCTATAAGCTCTGGTTTGGTGATCCTGTGGGTCATTGTCTTGAGGGGTCTTGACCTCTCTGGCACCTACAATCTCTCCTCACCCTCTTCCACAGGTTTTTCAGAGCTCTCCTTAATGTTTATCTGTGAATCTCTGCATCTGTTCCCATCAGTTGCTGGAGGAAGCCTCTCAGATGATGATTATGGTAGACTCAGGTCTACGGGTATAGCAGAGTATCATTAGGAAACGTTTCATTGATTTTTTTTCTTGTTCTGACATGGGTCTCAAGTGGCCACTCCCATAAGTTCTGCTCCACCTTTACCTCAGCATATCTTGTAGACAAGACAAATTGCAGGCCTAAGGCTTAAACACACACACACACACACACACACACACACACACACACACACACACACACACACTTCTATTAAATTAAAACAATTTTACATACCAATCCCAGTTCCCTCTTCCTCCTGTCCTCCCATGCTCCCCACCAACTCCCTCTTTTACCCCCTTCCACCCCCCATGGAGGTTGAGGTCTCCCATGGTAAATATTTAATATAAATAACAGATTGTTTTCTATTTGATTTATCCTTTAGACTATTTTCTGCTTTAATTGTTTTTCCTTTGGTTATTTCTTGCCTTTTGCCTTTTTATTCTGTCTCAATGGTTTTCTACTTTTATTGAGCCTGAACATTTTACTTTGATAATGCAAATCATTGTTAGAAACACAGCAGTGTTAATGGGCAACAGTACAAAATATTACTACTGTCATAGCCCCTCTTTATTAGCAGTTAATATTCTCAAAAAATATAACTTCATATTGAAAAAACCTACAGCACCAATAATTTCAAGTATTTATTATGCAATTTTCAAAACCATGAATAACTTAAAAGCAACTGGATTGCAAAGAAGTGGGAAGTCAAAGTCATTATCTTTTAAGCTTTAATTTTATTTTAGTCAATAGGTATTATTCTTTAGTAATTGTACCTTTATGCTTTTGTTTTTACCATCCTCACTTCCTGGTAATGGCTAATTTCTTTTTTTTTTTGTTTGTTTTATTTTTATTTTTCTTTCTTCCTTCCTTCCTCCCTCCCTTCTTTCCTTCCTTCCTCCCTTCCTTCCCCTTTTTCTTCCTTCCCCTCTTCCTTCCTCCTTTCTTTCTTTTTTTGTTTCTCCTCCTTCCTTCCTCTCTCCTCCTTCCTTTCTTCCTCTTTTTTCTTCCTTTCTTTATTTTTCCTTGTTTGTTTTCCTAGACAGGGTTTCTCTGTGTAACAGTCCTGGCTGTCCTGAAACTGGAATTGTGGACCAGGCTGGCCTTGAACTAACAAAGATCCATGTACCTCTGCCTCCTGAGTGCTGGGATTAAAGGTATGTGCCAGCATGCCTGGCAATAGCTAATTTCTTAAAGACAAATTGCCATTAATGAAATTACTATTAATTCCACATTCTTTCATACTCAGTTTTCAAGATCCTCCTTTCCCCTGTCATGTACTTTTCCTGAGAGATTAAATGTTAGCTATTTCTTTTCCTTAAAGGATGACATTCTGCTATGCAGTCATTAGACTTGCTTGGCACAGAATCTTTAGGCATGGCCTCTTACCATTCACAATAAATTGCTGGATTGCCCAGAGCTGGTTAGCCTGGGGTTCCATTTTGGTCCTCTTGTTAACTGTCTACTTTCTTCATTGGCCCAAAACTGATCTTTTGTTGTTGTTAAAAATAGTTTGCCTTGATAACAGAATACACGAGTGTTCAATATTCAGAGAATAACTCACTGTGGGATACCCACCCCCGGTTAATACATTTACAACAGGACTCCCGCACTTAGAGCTCAGGGAACATAGTGGAACAGGGGGCCAAAAGATTGTAAGAGCTAGAAGACCAGGGCATTTGCTACAAGATGGCATCTTCCGAAAGAGAGAGAGGAGGGAGGGAGGGAGGGAGGAGAGAGAGAGAGAGAGAGAGAGAGAGAGAGAGAGAGAGAGAGAGAGAGAATATGAAATGGAGTAGGGAGGAAGGAGGAAGTGGATCTAAAAGAAGTCAGAGTAAGAGTGTAGAATAGATATGATTAAAATATGTTTTACGAAATTCTCAGTTAGTAAAATATTATATGTTAAAATAATAATAACAAAAAACCCAAATGACTGTCCCTAATGTAAAGGAAGGAGAAATATGTAGCACTCTCAATGTTTGGGCTTTGTTTGGAGCCGATGCCAAGTCTTTAAATATAAACACATACATTTATGGCATTTAATACTGGTAGGATAACTTTTGTTTTAAGAAACTGTTCTAGCTTGCTGTTCCTGTGGGATTCCTAACAGTGTGAGTGGGGGGTGTCTCTGACTCTTTTGCTTACTCTTGGTTTTCTGTTTCTCCTATTGTGTTGCCTCACCCAGTCTTGATATGAGGGTTTATGCCTGTTCCTATTGTAGCATGTTATGCTGTTTTTGGTTGATGCCCCTGGGAGGTTTGCTCTTTTCTGGAGGGAAATGGAGAAGTGGATCTGGGAGGGAGCTGGGGGACCAGGAGAAGTGGAGGGAGGGGAAACTGTGGCGGGGATGTAATGTATGAGAGAAGCATAAGTGAATTAAAAAAGAAACTGTTCTTGACTTAGAGTTTTAAAAAAGAGTTCTTATGTTTTAAAGATACATAATGATACAGTCACAGATGAAGTGATTTTCTTCAAAATATTCTGGGAAGGACATGGGGAGAAGGTAGAATAGATGGCAGGAGATGGGTCATGAATATTTATGGAGCAGGGGGTGAATCATGGGATGTTATCAGTTATTCTAGTCACGTTTTTCTACCTACTTGTGTATGTTCAAAGTTCCATCTCCATAATAAAGAGATTAATCATGATGTTTAAGGATGGCAACAGTTAAGGGGAATAAAAAGACACACTCTCCTACTGTAGGTGCTAGGGGGAAATCATACTTAACTTCCGAGGTTGTGCATTGAACATTTAGTTTTTTCCTAACCTGAGTTATATTTCTGTTTCCCATAGCTGATTGAGGCAGGGCAGACAGTGAATTCTTTTTTTTTTAAGATTTATTTATTTATTAATAATATATACAGCATTCTGCCTACATGTATGCCTACACACTAGACAAGGGCACAAGATCTCATTGTAAATGGTTGTGAGCCACCATGTGGTTGCTGGGACTTGAACTCAGGACCTCTGAAAGAGTAGTCAGTGCTCTTAACCTCTGAGCTATCTCTCCAGCCCTCAGATAGTGAATTCTTGCCTGTGAGATAGGAGATAACTGACTGGGGCTTTTAAAGAGAGAGAGAAGAGAGAGAGAGAGAGAGAGAGAGAGAGAGAGAGAGAGAGAGAGAGAGAGAGAGAGAGAGAGATCAGAAAAAAAACATCTCCTTCCTCTGGGTATGGTCACAATTAGACACAATAACTGGAGCACTTGTAGCTATTTTGTGACTAAGAATAAGGTGGACGCCTAGCCTGAGAATAAAGTGAGAGCAGCATTGAGTGTGGTAGAGCAGAAGATGAAAATTGCCTGAATCTTTGATGATTCTGAGCTACAGAAGCAAATAATACTGAATGTTCCTAATGTCTTCACTTATTATTATTATGCAAAATGGTGAATGATTATTGCTTAACTTTTTGGTCCCTAAAGCAGACTTACCAAATAGACTATGTAAATACCATGCAACTTAGAAATCAAAGTCCACAGAGACATATAACCTACTTGTACATGTAAGCTAAGAGTTACTGTTCAATAATTTTCACAACAGTGCTTGTTTAATAACAGTGACAGATTGGACACAACCAACTGTCTATCAACAACAGAATGCATTAATAAAATACAGTATATTTATATAGTAGAACAATGCATAGTATCTAAATAAATGACCTAGCCAATACCCAGGATGTGTGTTGAATGAGGGGTGTTAAATATGAAAGCTTATATGTGACAATATGCTTCTATAAAAAAAAAACAAACTAAATCTACAGCTTGGTGATAAATGATTAACCAATAAAACTTAAAGGAATGCAACTGAACAACTACCATAAGCAAGAAAAAAGAGAGGATTGTTCCCTAAAGGAAAGAGGGAGGTAAGGAGAGGGCAGACATGCTTCAACTTTTTATCTTTCCTGTGTGATGCTTTTGAAGGGGCTGGCTTCATGATTTTTTTAAAAACATGCACATCTGTGTACTTTGGTCTTCTATAAGCAATGAAATTCTCCTTTCCTTCCTTCCTTCCTTCTTTCCATCCTTCTTCCCTTCCTTCCTTTCTTCCTTCCTTCCTTCCTTCCTTTTTTCCTCTCTTCCTTCCTTCCTCCTTTCCTTCCTCCCTCCTTCCCTTCCTCCCTCCCTCCCTGCCTT
This sequence comes from Cricetiscus sungorus, assembly GCA_030556225.1. Taxonomy (NCBI): domain Eukaryota; kingdom Metazoa; phylum Chordata; class Mammalia; order Rodentia; family Cricetidae; genus Cricetiscus; species Cricetiscus sungorus. The sequence goes on from JANBXA010000651.1 coordinate 127,204,613, forward strand.
CCTCCCTTTCTTTTTATAAAAAGTCTACCTAATAGAGTATAGGAGAGAAAGAACTGGTCATAATTTTAAAGAACCAAAAGTAAGATTTTCACACACTGTTTCACCCATATGTTGTCCCTATAAAATAGATGAGTTGAGTCAACCGAGTCCCTTCTCATTATAACTTTGTATTTTTCTAAGTGTGTTTATTACAGAATTTTCAGCAGTATGTGTTGAAATTCACAAACTGTACAGTTTATTCTCATGGACAAAACTTTGTGAGCTTGAAAATGAGAAAACACACACACACACACACACACACACACACACACTGAAGGTCAGCCACTAACGGCTCAGGCTCATACTTTGAGAACTGATTGCCAGCATGAACTCTGGCAGGGTCTCAGGAAACTCAGCTTTATTAACACACTGCCTCACTCTCACACTCCTCTGTTTCTTCTCAGTCTGAACTTGGCTTTGATTGTCCACTCGACAACCTTGTATTTGTACTTTCTGGAATGTTATGGAGTTTGGGATCTTGGAGCTTATACTTGATAGTTTCTCTAAGATGCTGTTACACTGTGCTTTACTGTGTGTTTGGAAACACTGTTTGGAGCCAGAGCAGTGTAAAGAGAAAGGAACCAATGGACACTTCTTCTGTGATGATCGTTTTCCTCTCATGCAGTGGGCTTGGGGTTGGAGAACACAGGTTTGATTGAAGGCATTCCTGGTATCACTTGGACTAATCTTTAGCTCATGCACCTACATCAATCAGATGTTTCTTAATGACAAGCAGTTCTGGATATCATCTTCTTGGCAAAGATAATGAATGAACAGTTAACTCAGGCAAAACAAATATATGAAAAGATCTGCAAGTGGCTGGACAAACAAAACAAATAAAACAAAACCAATGCTTGTTACTATTGGTCAAAGCTAGAGTGAACCAGCCAAGACAGTAAGGAAAAAGGCATTGAAATTAACAGAATTGACTTTGGTCATTACAGGCTGGCCATAGTATGGTCCTGGCACCTTCTCTATGTTATATCACTTTATATTCACAGATGCCTAGAATGTTTTTTTCAAGTTTAAAATTCCTCTGAATAAATTTAACTTCTTTTAATTGAGAGCCATAATTAAAGAAAGCCGAGTCTCCCTAGTTTTTGTTTTACATTTTCTTTTTAATTAACAAATGTTAGTTGTACATATTTATAGAGAGTAGTGTAAAATTCCAATATAGCATCATGTGAGTACTGGATCAGGAAAGAAGCATTTCTACATAATATAATATAATGGTGTGATACAGTTATTCATAGAATATGTAATAGGTTTTGAGAATTGTAGCTGCACTCAAATGACAAGAGAACATGAATTTTCTCCTTATGCATTTTTGCTGTATTTTGATGCCTAGTGTATAACTATTTTAAAACTTCCATACCTTTAGTTTATAGCAATTAGTAGTAAATTTTCCAAACTGTGGGATACCTTTTTGCATGTTGTGAATATGCTTTATTACCTTTGGTTAATAAGGGAGCTGCTTTGGCCTATAGCAAGGCAGAATAGAGCTAGGTGGGAAATCTAAGCAGAGATGCAGGAGGAGGGCAGAGTTAGGGAGATGCCAGCAAGCCGCCAGAGCAACAAGATGCACTAGAGAACAGGTAAGACCGTAAAGCATCATGGCAGAATGTAGACTAATAGAAATGGTTAATTTAATTTATAAGAGCTACTTAGTGATATGCCTGAGCTAATAGGCCAGTTTGCAACTTATATTAAGCCTCTGAGTGATTATTTTAAAAGTGACTACAGGACTGGGTAGGACAGAAAAGCCTATGTTTATAGTTTTTCACTTCTACATAGAAGAACAGATGTAACATTTGTCTTTGGGGGGGTCAAGCTTGTTGTAATTAACACAATATCCCTAACTCCAGCCATTTTTTTTAAAGCTGAAAATGACAGGATTTCATTTAACTTTTTATGGTTAAATAATGTTCACTGTAGATGTGTGCCCTGTGTTCTTCATGTATTCTCCTGTCAGTGGATACCTGGGTTGATTTCCCAGCAGATTGTGATGTTAGTTGGAGCCCTTGTTAGTTTCTCCCAGTGAAGTCACAGCAGAGGCTCTTGGAGATTTTGGAGATAATCCCATTTTCAGAAAACTTTTCTTCTTTCTTTGAGAGATAGCACTAAGCCTATTACTGGGTATTTATGGAAACTGAACATGTTACTATTTATGATGCAACCTGAGTTGCCTGTCATGAGCTGGACATCATCTGACCCACAGAGTTGTATGTGCACAGCAGCAATTCATCATCAAGTAGAAACAATATGTATACTGTCAGGTCCAAGTAGGTCCTGATGGCACAAGTATATTACATAAGGTATGTGCTGTGATTTGTTGACCAAGGAAGAGAAGGCTAAGGCTTGGTTTACTGATGGTTTCTATTTTATATGCAGGCAGTATTAAGAAGTGGACAGCTGAAGCACTGCATAACTTCTCTAAAGAAGAGCAGTGAAAGAAAATCTTTATGGTGGACAAAACTTGTGGCAGTACACATGGCTATACTGGAAAAGAAAATCAGCCATATTTATGATTGTATATAGATTCACTGGCTTTAACCAATGGTTTGGGTGGATGATTGAGGACTTGGAAGGAACATGATTGGGAAACTGGTGAGAAAGATACTTGGGAAAGAGATATCACTTGAAATGGACAAAAGATGTGTCCCATATAAATGCTTATCAAATGTTGACATCAATAGAGAAAGACTTCAACAGTCAATTAGACAGAATGACTCATTCTGTGGGTATATTCAATACCTTACTTTGTCCATCTCTCCCATTGCCCAGTGAGGCATGAATGAAGAGTCTATGTTAAAAAAGATGAAGACTGTGCATGGGCTCGAGAACATGGACTTCCATTCACCATGGCTAATTTAGCTACAGCTGCTGCTCAGTGTCAGATCTGCTAGCAGCAGAAATCAACACCTAGCTTCTAATATAATCCCATTTCCCTGGGTGACCACCCAATCATCAATGCTCTTGTACATTAAACCACTCCTCTGTGGAAATGGAAGCTCTTTGTCCTCATTGGAATGGATACTAATTCTGGGTAGCAATTTGCTTCCCCTGCATGTAGTACCCCTGTCAAAACTATTATCCATGGATTTACGTCCTCATGGTATTGTACACAACATTGCTTTTGACCAAAGAATTTGGTTCATGGTGAAAGCACTGCAGCAAGAACTCATCATGCTCATGTAATCCATTGAATTTTCATTTTCTTTACTATACTGAAGCAACTGGCTTGATAAAAGTTTTTTAAAGACACAGGTACAGTACCAACTGGATGGCAAAAGCCTGGAGAACTAAGGCAGTGTTCTTCAGAAGGCTATATACGCTTTGACTCACCGTCCTGTATATGGTCTGGTGTCTCCTATATACAGGACTCATAGGTCCAGGACTTTATGTGTGGAAATAAAAATAGCACTTAACTCTCTTCTCTGCCTGCCCCTGACCAGTAACCCGCTATCAAAATGTTCATTTACTGCTTCTGCAACATTATGCTCTACTAAACTAAACTATAAGTCTTGGTTTCAGAGGCAGGAAGAACAATGCACATTCTATTGAACTGGAAGCTAAGGCCTCTTTTTTTTTTTTTTTAACCTGGGGCTTTTGATGTCCTTGAGTCAACAAGGTGAAAAGGGAGTTAATGTGTTAGCATGGTTGATTAATCCAGACTACTATAAGGAGATTGGACCGCTTCTCCAAGCTGGAGTTAAGGGAGAATGTGTCTGGAAAGTAGAAGAACATGTAAGTTGCTTCTTGAGGTTACCATGCTGTTACGGGCAGTTTTTCCCACCAGCCTGGACCCACAGCCACATCAGCCCCAAATAACATGCAGAGATGCTGTGTTAGATATAAAGCTGTTGGCCTGTTACTAACATTTCTTAATGGCTAGCTCTGTCTTAAATATTAACCTGTTTCTATTAATCTAAGTATTTCCACGTGGTCTTATCTTATTGGAGAGAGGGTCTGGACCTTCTTCTCAAGCCCCTACATCTTGACTCTCTACTCCTACATCTCCCCAAATTCTCCTTGTCTCCTAGTCCTGCTTATCTTGCTTTCCTATTGGCCAACAGGGCTTTATTCATTAACCAATAAGAGAAACATACTTACAGAATGAGATCTCCTATCACCGTGCCCTGTAATTGAGGTCAATGGGAAACTATGTCTAGGGAAGATGGTAAATGCCTCAGACACTTCAGGAATGAAAACGTGATCATGTCTCCAGGTAAAGACTTAAGACCTTCTGTACTTGGTGAGGGTTGGGGGAACATGGAATGAATAATAAAAGATGTTAGTTGTAAACCATATCTAAGGCAATATAATCAATTATAGAAACAAAGATGTTTAGTTGCTATGACTATTTATGTCCAATTTTGTTTATGTTGTGCATACAAATGAATGTTCAGCAGACATTTGCATTTTATTTATTCTATTACTTTACATTATAATATCACATCCATTGAAAAAGTGTCTCTAGTTCCACATATTGTGAATCTGTATTATTACATTTAAATTATGATATGTTAAAAGACTTAAGAATTCCTCAAGGGACTTTGTCATTTGTTCTCCAGAGAAAGTAGTGTGCATTGGGTAGTATAGGGGATGGTTATATCACTCTAAGCAGAATTATGACCTGCCATCTTTAATTGTAAATTAAGCAGAACATAGGAGATGTGGTTGGGTGTCAATGTGACAAAGGGTGGACTTGGATTATTCTTGATTGGTGACTTGGGTGGATCTAGAATAAATTAAGAGGCATAATTCTGGACTGGTCAGTGAGGGAATTTCTAGTAAAGATAATTCAGGAGTGAAGAGGCTTCCTTGGAGGAGGTTGTACTACTTGGTGGCAGTCAAATGTGAAGAAGTCCAAGGAAAATGCAATGCTGCTTGCTTGGCATGGTCTCACTTCTGAGTATGTGTATCTATTAAATTGTTTGTGTTATTTGTGCTGTGAGTGCTCCATGAATCCTCCAGGCTTTCAGGGTTAGGTTGGAACTGCTGAACTATCCAGGCTTTGTGGATTGAGCAGCTACCTAGTGTGTAGATAGATGACCACTGTTGGATACCCAGCCATTATCATGTAACCCAATCTATCAAATTCTCTTTATATATGTGTATATTATATATAAAAGTAATATATATCCATTCTTTTAGTTTTGTTAATATATATAACCTTGACTAATTTAGTCTTTCAACTAAGAAAAACTCAGGATTGGATGCCTTCACAAATCTTTAATGAAAATTGAACACAAGTTCTTCTCAAACTATTTTTAAAAGTTGAAAGGCATAGATAGTATTTTTCAAAAAAGCATTCTGCAAGGCCAGCATTATCCCAATAGCCAAACCAGACAAAAATATCACCAAAACAATTACAGATAAATATCCCTAAAATATAAAGGCTAAGTCTTACAACACATAAATATTACTGATCAAGATGAAGCCTGACTTTAAGGGATGTAACATTAAAGTGGTAATAAACAGCTGGTGTGATGGTGCACACTTTTAATCCCAGCACTTAGGAGGCAGGAGTGGGTGGATCTCTCTGAATTTGAGGCCAGCTTGGTCTAGGGTGAGTTGCAGGACAGTCAGAGTTACAAAATAGAGACTCTGCTATGGAATAACTCTTTTGTATACTGTGAAGATTTGTCACTCAGATTGGTTTAATAAAAAGCTGATTGGACAGTAGCCAGGCAGGAAAACCAACTAGAAGAATTCTGGGAAGAAGAAAGGTGGGGTCAGAGGACATGCCAGCATTTGCAGAGGAAACAGGGCATGTAAAAATGAGGTAACGAGTCATGAGCCAGAAGGCAGATAAGAAATATGGGTTAATTTAAATATAAAAGTTAGCTAGTAACAAGCCTAAGCTATCAACCAAGCATTTATAATTACTATTAACTTTCTGAGTAGTTAATTAGGACAAGAAATGCCCAACTGCAAGACTCTGTCTCAAAAACCAAACCAAACAGCAACAAAACCCCAGCAATTAACTATACCACTACAATCAAAACATTTAATAAATCCAATACACTTTCATGAATGCTCTGAACAAATAAGGTATAGAAGGGATGTCTGTTATCATTATGAAGGGTATGTTTGACAAATCACAGCCAACAGTGTAGTGAGCAGAGAACAATGGAAGGCTGTACCTCTCTTTTACTATCTTAATGCGGAAATGTATTTCATTACTTGTGTATTCTTTATAACATTCAGGATCACAGTCTGGAATCTGCCTCACAGTCACGTTGAGCCTGGGAAAGAAACCAGATATCTGCAAGTCTTGGGTCCCTCTTTGCAAGAGAATGGTGAATGAAGTAGGCCCAGGGTGCTGATAACCCTTTCCAGTTCTAGTAATTCATGAAAGTCAGTACTTCTTTAAATGAATGATTTTGTTTCTATCCATTTTCCTTAAGATGTGAGCTAAAGTCTCACTAATACATTCCACACCAGGCCTATTAAAATTACACAAGACTTCAAAACCCGTGTCAAACCACCAAATGGCAATAAATCTCTTTCTTATAATAAGTGCTCATTCCAAATTGTGATCTCATGAATTTATGTTACTACTCAGTTTCTACAAGCATCATATTGGTAATATTTTGGCTTATAAGTCAGGAGAAAATTAGGAAATTATCAGCACTCTTTGCCTTCAAGTACAGTACTTACAGCAGGAAGAAATTATGTGCAAGAACTAAAATAGGGTCACTTGCATATTCTTGGAGTAAATAAAAGCACATATTATTCACTGTAAAAAATAATGGAAACCACAATCCCAAAATACTGACTACAAACTTTCTAAAGTTAAATTAAAATAGCAGAACAGTACTATAAATGACACTGGGTATCTTCAGAACATTTGCTTCCATTTGAAGCAAAACCAAGGGAGAATAATTGTATCATGTCAAATATAATTTCTTTCTGCTGTCAGATTAAGAAAGGTAGAGTGAGTAAGCTCTCCATTTTGCATATTTAGTACTTCTTGTTTTCTGTTCTCCACCCTTCTTCATCTTTCTATATTTCCCTCTTTCTGAATTCCTTAATATGGGTTATGAGCTGAGAAAATGTTTTTCCTTACTGTGACCTTGGATACTTCTATGGATGTAGAAGTTATCATTTGCTGCAGCAAGTCACTTTAGTGGTGCTACAGTTAATCTGTAGGAAATCCTATAAAAGTGCTACTCTTTGGGAAAAATATATGCAGCCCTAACTCCTTCCCCAATTTCTCCAAGATATTACTCCATTTTCCCATTCTACCCTAACTTCATGCTCTCTGTCTTTAATGAACTGCTGAGTCCAATATGTGCTGCCAGTATTGCTCATGGGTATGGGGCTCTACACTGGAGTACAGTCACCTACCAGGGCCACACTCCTCTAGAGAATTGACTCTCCCTTCTCTAGTAGCCATCAACTGTCTACAGTTTCCCAGCTTTGTTACAGCATGTTCCTCACCGCCGGCCTCCCGGTCCTGCCGCCAGTTCTGCAGCCACGTGGGCCCCAAATAACACTCAGAGACTCTGTATTTGATACAATCCTGTTGGCCAATTACCATTATTGTTTATGGGCTAGCTTTGTCTTAATTATTAACCCATTTCTACTTATCTAAGTATTTCCACGTGGTCGTCTTATCCCGGAGCAGCGGCAGGAGTCCTGCTTCTTCCCTGGGCTACATCTCGACCCCTACTACTTCCTCTCAGCTCCTCCTTTGGTCTCCTAGCCCCACCTATCTTGTTATCTCATTGGCCACAGTGCTTTATTAACCAGTATGAGAAACATATATACAGAATAACATCTCCTATCATCTTATATTTTAAAAATGCTTTGACTCAAAAATTTGAGCTTAAGGACAAGTTACTAGGGAAAAGGATTTATATTTTTGTTTCCACAGAAAATGAAAAGCTATGGATTCTTTCCAGACTTATGTGGTTTGATCAAGCCAGACCCCCTGAAACAATGCCCCAGATGATCCAACATTCAAAGCAATTGAGACAAAGCCTTGCAGAATACTGCCAAGATTTCTGTGTCTTCTTTGGACCCCCATGACAGCGCCCTGTACCAGCAGGAAATAGTTTGGAAAGAACAACGCCCAAATTCCAAAATATTGTTTATAAATGTTTGTTTTCATTTAAATGGGCTTGGTTATAAATGGTTATACCCATAAGCAATCTTTTTAAAGGTAAAAAGGGAATTATGGTATAGATATGAATACTTTGCTTTGAAATGGATTTTCTTTTATTGATATAATTTAAGGTCAATTTTATGATTTGTATATTTCTCCTCTTGTTTAGGTATTATGTTTATATAGCTCATTGGAAAATGTAATGTATAATTTAGTACAGATTTTAGAGCGTTACCTATGATAGTTAAAACTTATAGTTAAGTTAGTTAGGATTTCTAGATATGCAGAGATGTATTTGAGATGAATAGGCATTCTTCAAACCTTTCAAAGACCTACAGAATATAGCATTTAAAATGGTTTAGGGTTTTTCTTGACAGTGAGGCACAACTGCTCCTGGTAACACCACCTGCATCAAAAAGGAAGATGGACATTGAAGAAACTCGTTATGAAGTTTGCTTCTAATATGGCAAGACTAGCCATTTGGGCAAGGTACTGCTCTTCTGGACTGTTTGACTTTATGTTGTAGAAACTGGACATGCAGGGCCCACAAAGAAGTGACTGCTGATGCAAGATGGACATTGCTACAGGATTCCTGCTTCATGGAAGAGGCTGCCAGACAGCCAGACAGTCTACAGGACACAGAGAAAAATGACTGACACACTGTCAATACAGGTGGACAGTTTAAAGTTTCCTGCTTTGCTGAAGAGTCTGCCAGACACACTATGGCCTATGGGCTGAAGATGGAACATTACAGAAGAACGTCGGGTGACTGACCAGGCAATGCATTGTCTTTGTCATTTCTAGAGTTTATATATTATCCTTCTGTGGTCTTTGATGGAGTTGAAGACACGTAGTTATGGTTACAGTTTTCCTTAGGATTAAAGATAAGTTACATATAGGACTTTAGACTCACAAAGATAGGGTAGATGATATTTTCTTTAAGTGTTACAAAATGTTAATGGACTAAATATTGTTACCTGTGATTCTTATTTGATAACTGTTGTATGTTATATTTTGCTATGTTAAGGTTAAACCCCTTCTTTTACTTTAGACAGAAAAGAGGAGATGATGGGAGATGTTATTCTGTATATATGTTTCTCATACTGGTTAATAAAGCTCTGTGGCCAATAGGAAACGAGATAGGCGGGGCTAGTAGACCAGGAGGAGCTGAGCGGAAGTAGTAGGGGTCAAGATGTAGCCCAGGGAAGAAGCAGGACGCTTGCCGCTGCTCCCCAATAAGATGACCACGTGGAAATACTTAGATAAGTAGAAATGGGTTAATAATTAAGACAAAGCTAGCCCATAAACAATAATGGTAACTGACCACCAGGATTATATCAAATACAGAGTCTCTGAGTGTTATTTGGGGCACACGTGGCAGCGGGACAATAGCGGCAGAACCAGCAGCAGCCGGCGGGGAAACCTGCTGTAACACAGCTTTGGATAAAGGCTGTTAGGCCCCCTCCATTCCATGCTGGATATTGACTGCCTTAATCTCTTGCGGTCCTTGTGCAGGCAACCACAGCTGCTTTGAGTACATGTGTATGTAAGGAAAATACTACTTGGAAGGTCAAAAGAAAAATCAACTAAAAAAAAAAACACCACTTAATCACTGCCAAACCAAGTGCAGGAACAGAGTGAGACATTTCCTTTTCCTATTAATTCAATTATTAGGCACTACCTAGAATTTGTTTTCTGGTGCAAAGCACTAGTCTGTTTCTTGGTAACTTTCCCTTACTGGTCCTAGATCTTTCTCTATGTATGGACATGGAATGAGAAGTTTCTCTTCTATTTGACAAATCTTCCAGCATATAAGGATGAGCACGTATCTCAAATGTGCCACCATCAAAACTATGTTCTCAGCCAAAAGTCTCACGAAAGACAGAATCATGTGCTTAACTGAAAGTAACATGCGAGTTTGCTTCAACTCCAACTTAGTGTGATATTGGAGCTCTAGGAATAAAGCCACAATTTCTTATGCATAGCCTTCACTCCCTGGCCCCAACCCATTCTGTACACGCTGATTCAGTGATGAGATTCATGTCCTGGTACTTGGAGGACATGTGGATGAAATTTACTATTCCTAGGAATTATTTCAAGATGTTTTTCTTGAAACACCACAATATGCCACAGTGTTATTTACTTCTTTGTAAATGTGGTGGCCATTCAACTTAAACTATCATTTTTCCTTTTTACTATTATTTTTCAAAATTCAGATAAAGAAGAGCAATCGTCTGAAAAATTTGCCTTGACTGCTCCAGGCAGAACTCATTTGTCCCCTTCTCCACCCTCCCTAGGCTCTGTCCTTCATTCTTTCTACTCTATAAGGTAACTTAAGGGTGTGGGTATTTTGAGGACAAGGACCATGCCTTTTAAAATTTGTATACTCTCACTTCTTAAACTCTCAGAGTTGGCCCTTAATCAATATTAGTTGATTACGTGATGCCTAAAGAATGGAGACATGCTCAGATAAAGTTGAAAAGACAGAATGTTTTGGAGGACAGCCACTCCCGTAGGGAGAAGAGTGAAAGACAATGGAAGATGTGGTTGCCAGTGTTGCAGAAGAAAAAAGTAACTTACAATCTCAGATGATTCTGCTCTCTAGCACAAAGTATTCCAAAGGGAACTTGTGGGATGTCCCACTGCATAGTATGTATGTCACAGAGTGGGTGTCAGCATACAACATCAGGTGCACTTTGTCTCTCCAGGAAGCCTTCATTTGATAGAGACTAGAATTCTGGTCACATGGTTGTAAGCATGAGGACTTGTACCTATACTTTACTGTAGTTGGAATTACACTAATTGTTTTCATATCTTTTACTCAAAGCCTTCCTTTCAGAAATACTCTCTCATATTGTTTTTCTTTTCATTATGGTAATCTCTCTTTTTTCAATCCATTTCCCATTCTTTTGTCTTTCTGCTTGCAGAGATCACTTAGGTCTCTTAGTAGATTTTAGTGGGAAACTGAGGTATGGGTTGGGATTTCACTGCACTGGCTGTGTTCTAATAGCTGTCTTGTATGAGATTCTTCACCTGTGTCCTGTCCTATCATCCATCTTCAGTTACTCTTTACTCCATTTACCTTGTAGAAATACCAAGGAAGATCAGAACAGAAATCTTGCCTTTGAGGCAACATTTGCTGCCCCTGAACAATACCACAGCAATTTGGGAAGATAAGGAAGAAATACAAAGCCAGTGTCTTTCCATCAAAGAGAATTATCAAAACCAAGTGATTCCTGGGTATGCAGCAGCTCTCTTGGAGCAGCAAAGCACAGATGATGCTCCTGGTTTACTGTACTGTGACTCTTCCCTTGCTAGAGGACTTTATCAAGTGATAGGAATGCCCTTTGGTGATGCAACAAGGAAGCTAAGTGCCCCATATTGGAAACAAGAGCTCCTTTCCATTTGTAGGTACAATTAGTTATACAATTTGTTGGCAAGTGGATATGTACAAGACAGGAAACTAAAAAGTATAGGTGAACTTGATTCATGTGATTCAGACAAACTGATCCTCAGTGATAATATGCCTGGGGTATGGCTGCCAGGAAAGAGAACTGGCAACAGAGTTGGGGAGGAGGAGCTCTAAGGGGAAGCAAATGGGAAGGGATCAGTACATGTAGCTCATCCCGGTGTTATAGGATTGGGTTACTGTTTCTGAGTGATGTGTGGGACATATGTGATGCTGTTTCAATGTGAAATTGTACCCCTCCCCCAAGGCACCTGTTCTTGAACATTTGGTTCCCAGATGACTTCACTGACTTGGAAGTTTGTGGAAAGTTTAGAAAGAGGAACCTTGCTTCCAGAAGTAAATCTCTGGGGGAGGGACTTGAGGGTTAATAGTTCAGTTCTGCTTCCTGTTCATGGTGCTTCCTGAGTATCCATGCAATGTGACCAGCTCCTTCTGCCATGCCTTCCTCACCATCTCTTCCAAAATGCAAGGTGAAATGAAGCCTTCCTTCTTTGCATTGTTTCTCATTAGGAATTTTCTCACAGCAATGAGAAAAGTAACTAATACAATGTAGCATGTATCATATATGTGGAAATGAGCCATTATAATATGTATGCTATGTAATGATGTAGTGGAACACTGAGTTCTCTTTATTATCACAAATATTACAAATGTGTTGAATGAAAAAGCAGTAAGGGGACATAAACTGTGATACAACTTATTTACAGTTATAGAACACACCAAACAATTACACCTACTGCTTTGAGATTTATACACATATAGTAAAAGTATAAAGACGTTTACAAGGAAGACAAATATCAAATTAATGGTAGTGTTTATCTACAGCAGAGAGTAAGGATAATAGTTTTGGGAAGGAAAGACAGAGTAGATATTTCAATTTTGCTGTTAAATTTTTATTTCTTACATTCATGGAGGAGACATAAATAGTGGGTAAATACTACTTCCTAGAGCTCAAATAGTTTATAATGGAAAACCTTTAGAGTTTTAATTTTGAGTATCTTTGCCTTTGTATTTGACTGGATTTTTATAAGCACATAAACATTATACAAAAATGATAATCTTCATTATGGCTTTTCAAACGTGCTGGATTCTAGTTTTGTCATATGATGATCATTAATACAAATTGCAGTAACCTTGAACCCTTCAATACTGTGGCCAACATATGCCATTCATCTGTCTATTTCTGTATAGCACTTAGCATCATAGCATTTACTTGGACATTGACAGTGAGTCCATTGCTTTGGGTGGCTAGTGGTGATCTTGTAATTAGAGTAGGTTGCTGTGGAAAGTTGCTGTGTGAAGGAAAGATTTCATAATTTTATTTTTCTCTTATTTGTCTTTCTTGCCCAGGTTTCCCAGTTTTACTGTTGTGTTCCTTGTGTTTTCCCTTTGAACACCCTGGGACAAGATTCATCAAGTCTTTGGCTGTTACATAGCTTAGCCAGATGAGTTTAGATCATCAAGCAATAGGTGATTTTCTCCAGAGAAGATGAGAAAAGTTGGAAATGCCTTCTACATAGGGAATTGATTAAGTTCAGATTTTTTCCCACACTGGAACGATGCTGATTTAGGTTCATAGTCATTGCATGAGTCAGACACAGCTGGGAACATATTGTCCAGCCACACTGAGCTGCTCTGTGCTTGGGAAAGGTGGCAGACTGATGGTTCAGGGAAGAGAAATATTGGATTTGTCTAAGTGTTTAGACATTTTTTCCATGAAGGAGTTCTTTGGACTACCAACTCATTTTTACATGACCAGAAGGAACAGCTGTTGGGCAAGGGCTCATATTTTGTCTCTGTTAGTCATAAAACACAAATGGTCTTTAAAGTTGATAGGTCTGAAATATCTAGGGTAGATTCTAAACCATAGATTGTTGAAGTAAAGGCCACAGGGGCACCCGATAGGAGAGGGCTCCAGAAAGCCTCCAGGCTCACAACTTGAATGGTTGTAGTTCTAAAACCTTGGTAATTCATTTCATGAGAACCGGCTAGTGCTTATCCAACACACTACACAGTTTTCTCCACAGCTGTTCATTGCCATACATTCCTGATCCAAAATAAAAGTTGTCCAAAAGTGTGGAACACATTGACCCAATCTTTCCACTGGGGAAATGTCCTTACAGGAAAGATGAAATTAGTGTAGTGAGAAATTAAATATTTCTAGATCCATAGGGAAAATCTCTTTCCTATCTCTGTCAACAGAATTTTATTTTCATTATTTAAAACTTAGGACTGGCAAACAGATTTTCCAAAACATGTAACATTGATACTCAAAGTATTTATATGACACTTGAAAACAGGTGGTAGGAAGTTTCCTCTTAGACATTATGAGGAATCTGAGCCATGGTTGCAGACATAGGACAGAGCATGTGAAACACTAAGGGGCACTAAGCTGAGAAGCCCTGCACTGCCAGCAACTCATCAGAAGGCATGCTTGTAAGAACTCAAGAAAGAATGTGCTTAAATACCTTCAAATGCACATGATATCTAAAATGTGGCATTAAAGATAGTGTGTTAATATGTCATGCATTAAGACATGTGTTAAAATAATTTGAAATGGGTTGTTGGGCCTGAAGCTCAGTTGACAGAATATTTGCCTAGCATCCAGGAAGTTCTGTATTCCATCCCCAGTATAGCCTATAATTCTAGCTCGGTAGAGGCAGGAGGATCAGAAATGTAAGGTCATCTTCAGCTACATAGTGAATCTAAGACTAGCTTGAGCTATCTGAGACCACATTTAATAAGAAAGAAAGGAAGAAAGAATAAAAGAGAAGAAATGATTACATAAATGCATCATTCTGAAGAGGACAGAAGATTCGGTTAATGACCTTTCATCTCTTAGAGGTGAAGGGAAGATGTACTACTACAGTATGTTAAGACCTAATGTTTCAGTCTAGTGCAAAATCTGTAGATGCCACCTGGTTGCTTTCTGTTTGAAATTTCACTTTTGTATGTCTAAAGCAAAGCTGAATTCTCTTATAGGTTTGCAGTGAAGATCAATAAGGTAATATGAATCACTTAGTGTAATTCCTTGCACTCCTTCAGCACTCAATGAACAGTTTTTTTTACAATGACATATATACTTGATACAAATCAGATAAATCCAATCTTTAAAAAAGCAATAAATATCTATAATGCAATGAAGTACTATACATCACTTAGCATCCGTGTGAATTGTTAATAGTACCAAGCTAGACAAAGGTTTCAGCTGTTAGTTGAAAGAGCACAGAGCCTGAATCAATGAAATTTGAATTAAGATTTTTTTTCTACCAGGTGTAATATTTGAAATTTCTAGAGACCATGTTTTAATTATTTTTTTTATACAAAGACTTTGTTTTTTTTTTTAAATGAAAACAAACATTTATAAACAATATTTGGGAATTTGGGCACCGTTCTTTCCAAACTTTATTTTTAAGAAGGCAATTTGAAGTGGTTACTCTGCACATTCGACTATTTATAGCATTATGGAGGAGTGTATGCAAAATAGGGACTTCTATACTAATGAATTGTATCTTTGAATTTATATCTTTTAAATGTCAAAGTTATTCCTGCTGAGAACACGTAGCATGTAGCCCATGATTCTGAATCTTACAAATACAGTAAAAATAAAGCTAAATTATACTGTAGGGAAAGGAATGGAGTAGTAAAGAGGAAACCAGTGCATCCTTATATTTCTTATTTGTAGGTTGATTGGCTTTAGTCTCATTTTTCTCATTGGTGGTGTTAAAATTAGAAAGGAGAGTAAGATAATTTGTGGGAAAGATATGGCTTTCCTGGAATAGGGTCCATAGGAACCTGTGTCTTGGTGGGGAAGGAAAGGAAAGAAGAAATTATGCCTACTCAGATGTTAACCTTCTAACAAGTGGGCCCTGGGAGAGGCAATACTCAGAGATTTTTTTCTTTTAATTTTTTTTCATGCAATACAATATGATCATAATTTCTCCTCTGTGAATTCCTCCCAGATTCTTCTCACCTCCCTACTCACCCAACTCCATGCCTCTTCTTTATCTGTATTGAAGGATCTTAAAATGAATTTGTTAGGAAGTAAGAGCAGGAGGGAGAAAATGACCAGCCCTCTGTGGCTGCAAATATCATAAATAGCACGAAGAAGTCTACATTATTATTCTTTTTGAGCACAATTTAACATGAAAATTCTTTTAAATCAAGAGCTCCAAAGATATGTGAATAAGCATTGGTGAACTTCAACGCCAGGCATATCTATGAAACACTGACCATTTGTGATGCTGGCACACATCTAAGGTTTATATAAGGAACAGTGTTGAGGGAGCATCTGCTTGTATCAATTCTGTCTATTTACTTATGGTTTTGAGACAAAAGTATATTATTCAAGGTTATCTAGAAAAACAGAACTTATAGAATGAATCCCTCTCCCCCACCACCTCTCTACACACAGACAGACAGACACACAGACAGACAGACACACAGACAGACAGACACATACACACACACACACACAACAACACACACACACACACACACACACACACACACACACACACACACACTAGTTGGGCTGTGGCCCAACTAATCCAACAATGGCTGCCTATGAGTGGGAAGTTCAAGACTCCAGAAGTTGTTTAGTCTTTGAGGCTGGATGTCTCAGCTGGTCTTCAGCAAACACTGGAATCCCAAAGAAGTAGGCTCTAACACCAGTAAAAGAATAAACTGCTAGCACGGTAAGAGGAACAGACAAAGAACAAATGATTTCCTTTTCCATGTCCTTCTGTAGGCTTCCAGAAGAAGATGTGGCCCAGATTAAAGATGTGTCTTCCCACCCCAAGATCCGGATTAGAAGTGGACCTTCCTACTTCAAATTGCGTAAAGATCCCTCACAGGTGTGCCCTCATTTTTGGATTTAGTTAATTCTAGATGTAGTGAAGTTAACAATCAATGATAGACACTAAATTAATTTGACAAGATTTTATTAGGGAACTATTAGCCTAAATGGAAATTCCAGACTAGTAGTTTGTTCCACTCACTAGCTTGTTCAAATTTAGTTTTTTTTTTTTTTATTTATGTTAGCTTTTGGTGTTTTGAGATAGGATTTTGTGTAGCCAAGGTTAGCCTTCAACTAGCTATGTAGTTGAGGATGACTTTGAGTTCTTGATTTTCCTGCCCTTATCTTTCAAATATTTGTATTACTGATGTGTGCCACCACACCTGGTCACATTTAGTTCTTCTTAAAAAAGTGTGTGTGTTGCTGTCTCAGGGTCTTCTCCCCTTCTCCTGACCTTTAGTCAATTGGTTTCAGGTGGGCCCTATAGTACTTCATGTATCTCTTAGGCAGGGAGACACAACTCAGATCTTAGTAAGTCTACAAATTGTGTCCTTGGTTATAGACACGGTTTTATAGTTGAGTACAAGCCCCAAGGGCAGTGGACATTCATTAGAACATGCAGGTGCTGTTGAGTAGGCTTGCTAAACTGGCACCCATCCTCCCTATCTTCTTATTCTGATTCAGAATTAAGCATAGTAGGAAAAACAAGGCTATGAAGTTGAGACATAGTGTCCTAATGACATCATGTAAAACACTGAACACAACTGTTCTGAGCTGGGTTCAGTGCCTTCATCCACACTGTATTTGCCAACAATGCCAGCTTTGTGGTTTATTTGAGATTGGAGTCTGTCTCTTCAAAAAAACCTTTTCTTCCCCATTTCGTCCTCTCCTTCCACATCTTGTTTCATCTTTTCACTTTCATTCCTGCCCTTTTTATACTTGTTTCTCTTTTTTCCCCTCTTGCTTTAAATAACGATGTATGTAAGAAATCACAGCAAGTAGGGTGAAACACAGGACTTTGAAAAGAATGGTGGGAAGGGGCTGGTGAGATGGCTCAACAATTAAGAGTAATGACTGCTCTTCCAGAGGACCTTGGATCAATACCAAGCACCCATGTGGTAGCAAACTGACTGTAACTCCAGTTCCAGGGCATCCAACACCCTCACGTAGAAGTACATGCAGGCAAAACACCAATGCCTTTTTTTTAAAAAAGGGTAAATGCATTATTATTCATTCTGTAGTCTGTTTTTATTTTAGGAACAGCACTTGTGCATAAGGATGCTTACACTGTTAGAAGTGTGTGATGGATGAGAGTGCTTATAGATACATAGAGAACAGTGTAGGTGCTGCCAAACCTTCATGAGTGTTCTTAGGCTAGAATGTTTATGTATTATGATAGAGACATGGGGGCAGACAGTTAACAGTAAAATCACTCAAGAAAAGCATGGCACTTATTACCTAATTGTAACACAAAACTTGGATAGTGAAACAGGGCTGTAACTACAAGGCTAGTTTGAGCAACATAGCAAGACCCTCTGTCTCAAAAACAAAATGTCTTGGAAAAAAGAAAGAGAAACATTGTGAATTGAACAAATACAAAATGTAAAGAAGATACTGCTTTGAGCAGGTCTGATGGAAATGTTGACAGAACAAAAGAAATTATCATAGAGAATTGGGGAGAGGAGGGTGGATGAGTTGAAGGATTTGGGGAATTCTATGCTGAGTTTTGTTCCTGATAAACTTGAGTGAGGGCTTTGTGAAGCACACTGGAACTCAGAGACAGCACACTGAAAGCAGCAAATCTGGCAGCCATCTTTTTATGTTGTTCTTTCATTTTTAGGAACACGGTTTCTCTTTATAACCCTGGCTGCCCTGGAACTCACTCTGTAGATCATCAGGCCAGTCTTGAACTCACAGAGATCTGCCTTCCTCTGTCTCCTGAGTGCTGGGATTAAGGCATGTATGACAATTGACCAACTGGAATTCATCTCAATGTGGACTCTGATGTTTCAGGACAGAATTTAGGACACAAACTTAAAAAAGAGATTGAGGGTTTTGGCTGGGTGGAAAATGCAACTTGGAAAAACGAGGAATAAGAAAATAGGAGAGTGAGGACAATGTTCAAAATGTAGTAAGAAACCTTGGCCAACCCAGGGAAGATTTAAATTTCCAGACAGAAAATCAATAGTTTCAAGTATTAAAACAAAGAGTGATGTGCATAACCGCCTCATCCAATATGTTAAGAATTCTTGTAAAATTTTCACAAAATGAAAACCCCCTGATATCAGAGTAAACCTTGGGGCCCCAGAAATAAATGTAAACAAGTAGAAAAATGAAAGGGTAAGACTGGACTGAATTTTCACTGCTCCTCCTGGAGAAGATCTGTAAACTGTCAGGGCTGGTTACTCCTACAGACACAGCATTGAACACATTGGGGGGGGGGCAAGGCTGCTGCCTTTGAAAAACATGCAAGGAGAAAATCAGGTTTGGTATGAATATGGCTTTAGGTCACCTATGCTGGCTCTGTAGACCAGCTGTGATGTTCACTGTCCATCTGCAATATACGTTCTAGAGCTCAGGGATGAACTTCATGATTCAAACTGTTGATTACAGTTTGAGAGTCATCAGCATTTAGTTTGCAACTCAGTACACAGGTTTTCTCCAACCATCAACATGTATAGAGTGAGAAAGGGCCAGTCCAAGGAGGGTCAGAATTTAAGAGCAACATTGAAGTGGCAAAGAACATCTGTGTAGTATGTTCTTCTAAGAGCTTAGGGAGGAACATATTTTGAGAAGTGAATGTTTCACAAAAGGAGCCACACTAAAATATAATGAATGTTTAAGAATGTTATAAAAAGTGAGTTGTGTCAGGCTTCATGATTAATATGATATGAAATTTACCAAGGGATGGAGTAGAGTGGTAAGAAGAAAACCAATTGTCAGTGGCACTTAGGAAGCTGGACGTGGGAGAGAGGAAAGAGAAGAATGGGATGTCCTTGGTGAGATAGGAGCTGAATACATGCTTGAGGTCAATGGAGGGATGGAGGAGTGGGTGGGGGCAAAGGAGGGATGGAGGAGTGGGGTAGGTTAAAGGAGGGATGGAGGAATGGGGTAGGTTAAAGGAGGGATGGAGGAGTGGGTGATACTTCAGCCTTCATTGATGATGTGCCTGCTGCTAGTGCTGCTCTTGGTGATTAACCTACTCCAAAGTTTATACACTTAATTTCTTTTGTGCTCTTTCTTAATTATGTGGGAAATGATAGCAAAACATTCCTTTTTAAAAAACTGAATCTGGACTACAAAGTCATTTCCAAGGTTTGTTTAGAGCTTGAATCTGATGCTGTTTTTTTTCCCAAGCTAGTTCTTCATAAGTCTTTAAACACGAACATTAGCTACTAAATGATTTCTGATTTTTTTTGCAATTGTTTTGCACACTGTCCCTGGTGCCCAATCTTGATTCACACCTGCTGCCCTTAGTTGATAGCAAAAATTGCTTTGCAATGAAGAAAAGACATCTGCAGAGATGCAGCTGTATTATGATGCAACCAAGATCCAGGAGCAGCAGTGAAGCCTACTTTAGAGCTTTTAAAAGTCACACCAGGGAACTGAAGCGATGACTGTTTAACATGTGACCATGATTCTCACTTATCACACTAAAAGACAAATCTACTGGGTTTGTTTAAGTGAGAAAGCTCAGAATACCCATACTTGTGGTAAATATGAGTCAATTTTTTTGCCAGAACATTAAATGGCATTGAACATTTATGGGGAGCATTAGAATAATTTTTTTTAAAAAATGTAACTATTAAATCCTGGCAATTTTTCTTGAGACACTTACCATAAGATGTCTTCCATGAGGTTAAGTTGGTATATGTTTTTCCCTGCTGGCCTCCCAGTCCTGCCACCATGGTCCTGCCGCCACGTGAGCCCCAAATAATACTCAGAGACTCTGTATTTGATACAATCCTGCTGGCCAGTTACCATTATTGTTTATGGGCTAGCTCTGTCTTAATTATTAACCCATTTCTACTTATCTAAGTATTTCCACGTGGCTCATGCCGCAGCTGGCGTCTTCCTTCTCTCTGGTCTCCATCTTGACTCCTCCCTACTCCTTCCTCTTTCCTCCTCCTGGTCTCCTAGCCCCACCTATCTTGTTTCCTATTGGCCATGGTTCTTTATTAATTAACAAGTATGAGAAACATATTTAGAGAATAACATCTTCCATCATCTCCTCTTTTCTGTCTAAAATAAAAAAAGGGTTTTAACCTTAACATAGCAAAATATATCATACAACAGTTATCAAATAAGAATCACAGTTAACAATATTTAGTCCATTAACTTTTTGTAAGAAGTAAAGAAAATATCATCTATCCTATCTTTGTGAGTCTAAAGTCCTATATGTAATTTATCTTTAATCCTAACTAAAGAAAACTATAACCAAAACTATCTGTCTGAAATGACGGAGACAACTCATTGCCTGGTCAGTCACTTAAAGTTCTTCTGTAATGTTCCATCTTCAGACCATAGGCCATAATGTGTCTGGCAGACTTTCAGCAAAGCAGGAAACTTTAAACTGTCCACCTGTGTTGGCAGTTTGTCAGTCACTTTTCTCTGTATCCTGCAGAATGTCTGGCAGGCAGCCTCTTCCATGAAGCAGGAACCCTGTAGCCATGCCCATCTTGCATCAGCAGTCACCTTTTGTGGGTCCTGCATGTCCAATTTCTACAACATAAGATCAAACACTCCAGACAAGAGAAGTACCTTGCTCAAATGGCTAGTCTTGCCATATTAGAAGCAAATTTCATAACGAGTTTCTTCAATGTCCATCTTCCTTTTTGATGCAGGTGGTGTTACCAGAAGCAGTTGTGCCTCGCTGTCAAGAAAAACCCTAAACCATTTTAAATGTCATATTCTGTAGGTCTTTGAAAGGTTTGAAGAATGCCTATCCATCTCAAATACATCTCTGTATATCTAGAAAACCTAACTAACTCCAAGCTTGACTATCATAGGTAACTCTCTAATCTGTACTTAATTATACATTACATTTCTAAATGAGCTATATAAACACAATACTAAAACAAGAGGAAAAATATACATATCACAAAATTGACCTTAAATTTTATCAATAAAAGAAAATCCATTCCAAAGCAAAGTATTCATATCTATATCATAACTCACTTTTTACCTTTAAAAAGATTGCTTGTGGTTATAGCCATTTATAACCAAGCCCATTTAAATGAAAACAAACATTTATAAACAATATTTGGGAATTTGGGCATCGTTCTTTCCAAATTACTTCCTGCTGGTAGGGGGCGCTGTCATGGGGGTCCTAAGAAGACACAGAAATCTTGGCTGTAGTCTGCAAGGCTTTGTCTCAATTGCTTTGAATGTTGGATCATCTGGGGTACTGTTTCAGGGGGTCTGGCTTGATCAAACCACATAAGTCTGGAAAGAATCCATAGCTTTTCATTTTCTGTGGAAACAAAAATAGAAATCCTTTTCCCCAGTAACTTGTCCTTAGGCTTAAATTTTGGAGTCAAAGCATTTTTAAAATATATAAATTGAATTAATCCAGTAGCATTTCTTTTATCAGTTGTTATTTTCTCAGCAGTCAAACAATTTAAAGACAACAGAATCGCATATAGTATCCAACATTTCTCTGTGCTTTCCATCTTTATGTGGCTTTTTTATTACTCTATTTCTTCTATTTCTATTTTTACATATTTTGAGACAGGGTTTCTCTGTGTAACTTTTATCTGTCCTGGAATTCATTGCATACCAGGTTTACTTTGAAATCACAGAGATCTGTTTTCCTCTGCCTCCTGAGTGCTGGGATTAATGGCGTGTGCCACCATACCCATCCATTCTACTTCCTTTTTTCTTTTTTAAACCATTGTATCCTGTTTCTTTTTCTCTCCCAAGCCAGCATATTTTTTAAAACACAGTGTAAATCTTCATTGCAGCTCTCGTACATACCAATGAATTGTTAGCAGAGCTCTTTAAAAGCAATGTGGGTTTTTTGCCGCTTATGCTAATTTTGGAAACCTCCCTTAAAGGAGCCGTGCAACTCTCTGTCTACAGCAAAACAAATTCAACTGAGAAAATGCTGCTACCAAGAAGTCTTGCTAGTCTCTGTTCCATTGTTTATAAAAAACTATTTTTTTAAGCTTTTGTGAAGTCAAGACAACTCCTGACTAGCTAGCTGTAATGGTGCACCTTCTTATTACAACCTGGCCAGAGTTCCAAATAGAACTCCAGTCAAGCATTTTCTGCCACACTATGAATACCTACATATGTCACAGCAAGTTCTGTTGAGAAATTTGGTTGCTAAACATTTTCTTCCTACAGGATCCCATGGAGCAATCATCATCCCATTTCAGCAGGAAGTAATCTTAAGATAACGACGCCCTCTCCCCACTCTTGGAATTTAGGGATAATATTCATCTTCATAGGGTTGGTTTTAATTACTTGGGGTTGGATATGGAAGGTGATATTTAGACTTGGTTATCTCTTTTAGGCAGGAATAGGGTATGGTTGGGAAAGGTATGGTTCAGAATGATATAGGTAGATTGGCCTACCTTCTTGTGAATTGTTTAGTAAGAGTGAGATGTTAGTATTTCAGCTTACATTGTTATATATTCTTATTTGTGGTAACCTATGTACTGGAAGAATTGTATATTATATTTTGTCATATTGTATGAAATCTTTCCATTTATGTTTTATGCACGTTATTCTTGCTATATTCTATGTATAAATACTTTGTTTCCATTCAATACATTTTGTATATTGATACAATTTGGGATATTTATCTTGCTGCCCTTTAGAGCTACCTCTTGTCTAGACATTTTTACTCTACCTCTACTTTAGGAATTTATATGTGCATACTTATATTGTTTAGGTGTGTATCCTTGCTTTACTCAAGGAAGTTTTAATCAGGTTTTTAGCTAAATTCCTGAGTATTACAGATTACCCTCACCCGTGTTTCCTTTACCTATGAGATTAGTCAGACATAGATGCTTAATCTCCAATCACTTCATAGACCTGCAGAACACAGCATTTAAATGTTTTAATATTAGTACTCCGTTGACATGAGACATTGTTGCTCATGACAGCACCATGCACTTTCCCAAAAGTATGTTGGACACTGTCGTTGCTCCTTCTGGAGTTCACCCTCACTTTGGCCATGGCCTCTTGGGCAAGGAACTGCCCCTACCTTGACAACTGATCTGGACATGCGGTCCTATGTGCTTGCAGGAGACAAACAGAAGACTGCTGAACCTTGCCAAGTCAGGGTAAGACAACCTTTCTTCATCCCTGCTTTTGTTGTGGTCTGTCAGGTACTCTTGGCCTTAGCCAAAACTGGCTGTACCAACAATTCTCTGAGACCTTGGGTGACTGTCCAGGTAACTTGCTGTTTCTGTCTTCGAGGCATCTTTTGGAAGTTGCCCATCCGCACTTCCTGTCTATCCTAGTATCGCTATTTTTCTTCTCAGATCTTGATGAGGTTGTAGATTAAACTATCACAACTATTATTCTCTCTTCCTAGTTAGATAGATTAGTTACTAGGCTTAAGCTTTCTAGCTTAGGATAACTCTATTGTAAACTCCATTATGTCTTCACCCTAGGACTAGATATGTAGGTTGTTTTGTTCTCGATTTTCCTTTTCTTAGAGCACACTTGTTATTCACTGTTTTGTATATAGTTTTGTATCAAACTCAAATCTTTTCTTTAGACTAAAAGGGGAATTGTAGCGAGATATTCACCTTGTCTGCACCTGTGGCTTAGGCCATGCCCATTGGGGCATAGACAGGGCCAGATGGGAGCTGGGAGAAAAGGCTGGGAAAGGGTCGGGCTGCTCCTTTTGGTGGTGGATGCTGGAAGGCTTAGGATCTGGTGGAACCTGCCGTGTTCATCTGCCTAGGTTGTGAGTTATTTCTCCCTTAATAAACATCTATTCGGCCTAATTGTTTATCCTGATCCTTATTAAATTGCAATAGGTATAAATATTTTTATGAGAATTAAGTAATCTATCTGGAATGATCTTTGAGATAAGTATGTTAATTGAAAAAGCAAAAGAAAAACAGAATTACTTTTGATATCCTATAAATGTATAAATGTTAAACTAGATTGTCCAAGAACTATCTTTTAAGCTGTCCCATAATTTGGGAATGCAGACTTGGTAGCAATAAACATGTTCAGGGAAGAAGGAACAGCTGGAAACAGTGCAAGCTATGCAGACTAACAGAACTTAAAGCTGTACTTTTTCATGGTTGATGATAAGGGCAACTTTAATACATAATTTAATTGTTATTATTAATATGTATTATTAATTATTCTTTATATATCTATAACTCTGAGGGTTTCCTTCATATATATAATGCAGTTTGATCATATTCACTCTATATTCCTTCCCCAAACCCCTTATCGATCCACAACATATTCACCTACTTCCCTCATCTTCATGTTCCATTACTGTTTTTACTCCTTGCTGGAATGTTGGTTGACTTGGTTTTGTGGAGGTCTTGAATATCTGTTTTGATTTAATAAGTGCAATGATCCTATTTTGTTATGCCCAGATTACACTATTCTTCTGTGGCATTCTCTCCCCTCTGCCTTTTTACAATCTTTCTACTTCCTCTTCCACAATGGTCTGTGAACCTCAAGGAAGGAGGGTTGATACAGATGTTTGTGACTGAGCATTCCACAGACATTTATTCTTTACATTTTGATCAGTCCTGAGTTTTTGCATTAATTGCTATCCTCTAAGGCAAGCTTTTAAATTAGGTGTGTGTGTGTGTGTGTGTGCATGTGTGAGCGCGAGTGCATGTGCATGTTTGTGTAGTGTGTATGTGAGCCAAAATATGACATTGGGTGTTTTTCTCTATTACTCTCCACCACATTTTTGAGGCAGGGCCACTCACCGAACCTCAGGCCAGATGACTGGCCAGATAGGTTAGCCAGCAAGCTCCAGGGTCCACACTATTTCTGTGTAACACACTCTCTCCAGTGCTTGGGGTACAGAAATGTCTATTGTGCTTGTTGGGGATCTGAATTCTAGTTGTCAACCTTGAGCATCAAGCATTTTATAGACCAAGTCATCTATCTCCTCAGCCCCTTAAATTAAATTTAACACAGGTATGCCAAGATGCAGGTCAGAATCGATGAAGCTATTGCCACTGAATCCCATTTTCAGATGTTCCATCTTGAATGCTAATACCTGCCTTTTGTTATGAACTGAATTATACAGACATTTACATATGTTGTAGTTTTAGCCCCTGCCTCCTCAGAATGTGACTGTATTTGGATAGGGCGTATTTAATAATTAACCAAGTTAAAATAATGTAATTAAGTTGGACCTTAACCCATTGTAACTAATTCCTTATAACAAGGAGTTGGGACATAGCCATGCACAGGGGTAAGGTAATGTGAGGGAGGTCAGTATTGATAAGCTGACTAGAGAGGAACCAGAAGAATCTAATCATGTTAGTACCTTAGTTTTAGTCATCCAGCCTCTGGAGTATGAGAAAGAAATGTCTGTTATTTACCTAAACAATGGTAATTTGGTCAGGCAATCGTAGAAAACCATTACAAAAAGATATTATATTTGGATTTTATGCAGGCATATGCCAGGTTATGACAAGATGCTTAGCCAGAAAAAAAAATGACTGATAAATTCACAGATGATCTTTATCATTTTCTTATTTCACAATTAACTGTCTATTATAATTGCTTGTAGAAAGAAAAGGAAAAATGGTATCTATATATTGACTCAGATGTTTCTGGGACTTTATGTCATTCTGTGGTTTATTTTGTGTGGGAATCAGTTTGGTGATATTCATCCAAAGCAATCCAATCCACAGAACAAAATGTATATTGCATATTTTATTAAAATTTCATTGATATCAAAGTCTGAGTCTCTCTCTCTCTCCCCTCTCTCTTACACACACACACACACACACACACACACACACACACACACACCTGGAAATCTGATCTCCACATCCATGATATTACAAATAATACACCAATAAAAAGTGGTGCAAGTATGTCTGGGACAGGTTGACTTAAGGTACTCAAGAATGGGATAGATGGATCATACAGTGGTTTTATTCTTTCTTCTGGAGAAACATCTGTACTGATTTCCACAGCCCCACAAGGGGCTGCACAAGTATGCTTTTTACCAGAATCATCTCAGGGTTTTTTCTTCCTTTGCACACTCTTTTTCTATCTTAGGAGTCATGGGGTCAGGGGTCTGTGATCTGGTTACTGCTGTAGACTAAGCCATCAACAGAGAATGGTAACAGTAGCCAGTATTTGCAGAAGACTTTCCATTCTTCACATTGTACAGGTGTGAAGTTGAGTCTCTATAATTTATAAGTATGGAAGAGTTTAAGCCTTCCAGTGGACCTTTGCTGCCAGAATGAATACCACCCCAGTGTGTGGATGATCAAACAGAAGGGCAGGCTTGGCTACATACACAGGTGACAGATTTCATATTTAAAAAAAGTAGGTTATATGCCTGTAGAGTTCACAGTCCTAGCTCTTAGACATTATACAGTACTGTTCTTTCTCAAGGAAGAAGTATGTCTTGAAGTTTTATTCATATTTGTGTCTGGATGCAATAATTAATTAAAATGTTCATTATATGTATTCTTTGTACAAGATATTGTTTTGTTTATACAAGTATAAAATTGTATATATTATACATTGAGCACACTTTGCCACATTTCTTATTCTTCTCTTATCTCTTCCTATTATTAACCTTTGTTCCCCTAGACAGATATTTTTACTTCCATGTCCTAAGTATGTATATATATATATATGTATATATATATATGTATATATACATATATTATGTATATACATACATTCCTATGATTCACATATGAGATAACATGATATTTGTTATTTGGAGACAGCCCCAGTTCACTTGATGCAATTATCTCTGATATATCCATAACTTCATTCTTTTTATGGCCCCCCCCCCATTCTCTGTGTATATATGCCACATTTTCATAGTCAGGCCCTCTGTTCTAGACTTGCTCTGCAACTTAGAAGTTGTCCGCAGTGCTTGCCTTGAAAGCCTAATGCCCTGAGTTAAATCCCCAGGAAATGCTCCTCACCCCTCCATACACACACCAAAAGAACATCTCCAAATGCAGAGGTGAGCATCTGTAGGTGCAGAATTGTTACAGTGAGATAAGAGGCAGAGAGAGATAAATTGCCTGGAAGTTTGCAGGTCAGCTAGCTACACCACACAGAAGAAAGTGTGTAGAGACCTTGCCAGAGCAGAGTGGGAGGAGAGAACTGACTTTGAACACTGTTCTTTGCCCTCTATATGCATATTATGGCATGCATCTGTGCTCGATCTCTCTCTCTCTCTCTCTCTCTCTCTCTCTCTCTCTCTCTCTCTCTCACTATTTAAAAAGCCTTTTCTTTTGTATGCGCCCAACCTCGACCAGCAAGGAAGACGCGACTTCAGGAAGATCTTCATGCAGTTTTAATCTGGATCCTTGAACATGCTTCTTCTGTCCCCGGGGAAATGCCCCCACAGGCTTAAATCCCCTTGGGCTGACTAACCCCAGTGAGCTACATGGACCCTCCAGATAGGCTGCTCTAATGCGAAAGCAAACAGCCCGAACAGGCTTAACCAAATAAGGGCATGTTTACACCAGAGAGCACTCACCATCCGAAGGTGGAAGGCAGAAGCCAGCGCCATCTTTAAGGCGTGGCACTTCGCAGCTCTCTATAGTTCCCCCTTTTTGTTTTAATAACGCAACAGGCAAGGGTAGTGGTCTGGTCTCCAGTAATGCAGTGGACATTGTAATGACCCTGAATCCTGGTAGTCAACCAAGTCAATGCCACACCCGTCCGGTATCTTTTTCCTGGAAGTGGGGCCTCAGACACCAACCCACATGCAACCACACTTACTCTTCTTGGAGTTGCTCACTTCCTGAGCTAACTCGGAGTGCAGTGCTAAGCCATACAACCTGGTGTGAAGGATCAATACTTGTTCATGACTGCGAGCCATGCTTGGGGAGACTGTCCTGCCTCAATGGCTGTAAATGCCTAGACAACCATAGCTGCAAGCCGCTTCTGAGCAAACCTCATCTTGCAAAGGCACCACAGGCCCACGAAGAAGATAAGCAATAATAGAACAACCATGGTTCCCATTCCTGCCCACTCTTTCAGATGATCCATGGTAATGGCGAACCATGGTGACAATCCGGCAGCCAGTCCCGCATCCACACGTGTCAAATTCACTGCAATGATGGCCACTTGCAGCTGTACCATTAAGTCATCAAAGTCAGCAGACCAATTTCCTAAGAGATGGCTAGAAAACTGTCATGACAAATTAGCAGCATGTGTAAAGTTCTCATACTGAACGCTGGTAACACACAAACCTGGTTATTTCATTTCACATCCCAATTGGGCCAGCTGTCACAAGGTATCAATTTTCTCCTGCACCAGATCAATTCTTTGGTTTACAATCATTAAACCTCCTTTTAGTTGAGCACCAATTGTGGATTGAGCATCCAAGGCGGTAGCCACATTCTTGGACAACTCATTTAGCTTAGAGGCTGTCTGCACTGATGTGCTCATAGCCATGGCAGCCGTGACTGAACCCACAGCTGCAAAAGAGATAGCTGCAACTATGGCTGCTGTAATGCCAAAATCTCTCCCTGCAGCCTCTACCAAATGGACCACAAAATCTGAAAATGGTTCCATGGGGCCTTGCAGTGTCTTAGTGAGGTTACCACTCACCTCTGCCTTATTTGGCTTATTTGGTAATGACTTCCATGCTTTTATGGCAATCCAATTTACTTGTTCAAAAACTTGTATTGGGTATCCTGTCTGTTGTTTGGCAAAGCGTCCCTGTCTAAGCAACATGTCCCTGTCCCATGCTGCATTTACGGCTGCCAGATTAGCTGCAGCCTGCTCATTGGCATACTCAATTAAAAAAGCTTTCCAATCCAGTTATGGTCCGGGGCTTAGGCATGCTCGAGTCAGCCCACTCCAATCACTAGGAGTCATGCAATGTCTATTTAGGCCTTCAACTTGAGCTACAGTAAAAGAAGCTGAAATTCCATAAGTTCTCATGGACTCAGCCAAAGCCTTGATGACCTTAAAGTCTGAAGGCTCTTCATATCTATTGCCTTGGGCATCCTGGAAAACTGGATAGGCCAGACTTAAGTCATTTCGTACAGCTCTCCAGACCTCAGGGCAAAAGGAACACCCTGTACCTGGGCCCTACCCTTCCTCACTCTGATAAGGAGAAGGCGCAGATGCATTGTCCCAGGAGGGTTTTCCTCCTCCTTACATAGACATTTCTCCTTTCCTTCCCTTCTCTGTTCTTTAGGCGACTGTTTCTGAACCTTTTCTAAGAGGGCTTGCAATTCTTCCTCAGAATCTGTTTCATCCGTACCTGACTCTCCTGTGCTCTCAACCTCTTCTGATCTTTCTTCTTGTAACATTTCTAGCACAGCTTTTCCTTTTTCCATCACCTCTTTACAGTACCTCTGGTCTTCAATACAGCTACATACTAACTTCCAAACAGGTCGGACTCCAGACTTTAGTGTCCCTTGTTCCCAAGCAAAGTCAAGATCCCTGCCTAACTTGTCCGAGCACGCTAGCATGAGGTCTCCTGAAACTGTGAACCAAGGTGCAATGGCATTGTACTCGCTCAGGAATCATTCTAGTGTGCTTTTGTTTATTTTAAGTTTCTTTGACAAAAGTAGCTCCTGAACAGCCGGACAAATTGGATGAGACTGAGAAGTCCCCATTTTGAAAATTTTACTTTCGGTTAGTTACAACCTCTCGCTCAATGCCTGAGATTTTATTGCCGCTTATTTCCACGGTGTTTAACTTTGTCCCAACTTACCTGGGACTTTATTGCTCCTTACTGGAGACCTTATCACCTCTTTACCAAGGGTCTTAGCTTGGTCCCAACTTACCTTGGGAACTTACTAGCGCTGCCCTGACTGCAAGAAGTTCTAATCTCAAGAGGAGGTTCACCATACGGGCCACCAATTGTAACGTGCCTGCCCTTGACCAGCAAGGAAGACGTGACTCCGGAAAGATCTTCATGCAGTTTTAATCAGAATCCTTGAACATGCTTCTTCTGCCCTCGGGGAAACGCCCGCACAGGCTTAAATCCCCTTGTGCTGATCAACCCCAGTGAGCTACATGGACCCTGCAGATAGGCTACTCTAATGCGGAAGCAAACAGCCTGAATAGGCTTAACCAAATAAGGACTTGTTTACGCCAGAGAGCGCTCACCATCTGAAGGTGGAAGGTGGAAGCCAGCGCCATCTTTAAGGCGTGGCACTTCGCAGCTCTCTATATTCTTCCTCTACTGGATGATCATGTGATTTCTTTCCATGAGTCCATTAATGTGATGCATTATATTTAATTATTTGCATAATGTAAACCATCCCTACACCTCTGGAACGAAGTCAATGTGATCATGATGAATGAAATTTTTGAGCTATCATTGAGTTTGGGTTGCAAGTGTTTTAGTAAGAATTTTTGCATCTGTGTTCATCAGGGAGATTTGCCTATAATTTGTCATTGTTGCATATTTATTTGATTTCTGTATCATTGTAATACTGGCTTCATGGAGCAGTTAGATAAATACTGGTGTTATTTCTTGTTTGATGGTCTGGTGGAATTCAACAATGAATACATGTGGGCCTGGACTTTAGTTTCTTTAATCTCATCTGTCCTCAGATCTGTAAATTGCTTGAATTTGGTAGGTTATATATATATCTACAAATTCACTTATGTAATTGAGATCTTTCAAATTAATGCTGTATAACTCTTTGAGGTGTTTCTTTATGGTTTTCTGATTTTTACTGGTATTTATTTTAATGATACCCTTTTTGTGCCTAATTTTTATTAATTTAGATATTTTTTTCTCTCTTAGTTTGGCCAAAGATTTGTTGATGTTGTTTTTCTTTACAAAGAACTGATTCTGTTTCACGAATTCTTTGTATTTTTGTTGCCATTCACTAATTTCTGATAGGATTTTATTTATTTCCATTTGTTGCTTCAGAGTTTATTTGCCCTTGTTTTTCTGAGATCCAAAATTATTTACTTGAGATCTCTTCCATGGATTATTTTTATAGCTCATTATTTGAGATCTCTCTCTCTTTTAATGGGGACCTTTTTAATCTGTGAAGTTCCATTTTAGGGTTGTTTTCATTGTATCCCAATGGTTTTAGTATATTGTGTTTTCATTTTCAACTGATTCTAGAAAATTTTAATACTTCCACAATGACCCAATCATTATTTAATAGTATGTTATATAGTCTCTGCAATTTTGCTGGTGTCCAGCAATTTCCATTGCTGTTAACTTTTAGTGTTATACATTTGTGGTTAGGCAGAATACAAGGACTTGTTTAAATTTGCCTATATTCATTAAGCCTTGCTTTGTGTCCCAATATATTGTTTTAGGGAACATTCTATGGGGTACTGAGAAGAATGTATATTCTTTAGTGCTTAGATGGAATATTCTATAGATGCCATTGTAAATATTTTTGAAAATTTCCAGCAGGTGTAAAATCTATCATGAAATAAAATAAGAATAGGATGCTGTCATTGACAATACCTCATAGTGTCGATTTGAGTAGTCTGGACTAATGAAATGCATAACCGATAAGGTTGAGTAATTTGGAGAACTCTTTGTTAACTTTATTGAAGAGTATAAGAAAATCTGGGAGTGGAAAGCAAGGATCAGTCTGCAAAATCTTTGTATCACTGATGGGTCTGAGTGAGGAAGTAGAGAGCTACTGAGTGAGGGGAGGAGGCCTGTGACCTGGCTGGTAATGGCTGTGAGAGCATGACCATGTGAATTCAGAAACCAAAGCCAGGGTCCAAGAAGAGCAAATGAACACCTGGCTTGGGGAAACCTGAAGGGAGATAACCCAGAAGATAGTTAAAGGCAGGGGCAGGATGCCTGGAATGCAGATTCCAAGAGTAAGAAAGGATCCAGAGACCTGTGCAAATCGAACACCAAGAGAAGATTAGGAGATTAAGTCAAAGCAGGTGGAAGTCAAGAGGCCAGCTTGGAACACATGTAGTCTGAAGCTGAGACTAGGAATAGGAGAGCATGGGACTCCCTGGAACAGGATGGGATGCAGAGAAGCCAGGTGTGTGGACTTTAAACAAACTGTAAAGGAATCGAGGACCTGGGGACCACTACTCCTTTGGGGAAAATAGATGTTTGTTTAGCTTCTTAAGATTTCCATGTTTTCTCCATGTCTATTTCTGTGACTTAACTAGGCCCCATCTCCTAAAACGTTGACCCTTCATTGAGAGGGATATTTAATGTTCTTTCTTCTGTGTGCTATTCAGTAGAGTGCCTTTAGCTCATACTCACTCTCTGGGGTACTATACGATTTGGGGGAAGAGATGAGGTAAGTGTTAAGAACTTTATATAGGAGGTTTGAAAAAGAAAGCATGAATAATCCATGCCTTCATTCTAGGGGTAAGATCATAGAAAACATTTAACTCTGGTTTGTGTCCTCAGTGGATCACACTTGGACACTTGCCATGCATGAACTCTTTGCTAACCCTGTCCAGAGGAGCTATGATAGTGAAAAAGATAGATAACAGCCCCTCCCACCTTTGGAAACTCCATTTCAGTGTGCTGAATTTATTTAGTAGAGTTTTCTTATTTTTGGTGCATTTAAAATTTAAAACTTCAAAATGTACTGGAGTTTAATTTTCAGACCTAAGTATTTTTCTTTTCAGATCTAAGTATTTTATAAATTACTCATTTAAGCCATTTTCTGGAGAGTAAAACTCTCTCAGCACAATCCCTAACTACATTCTAAATATTTGTTTTATAGTCTCAAATAGGTGCAGTATTCACCCATCATCAATGAAGCTCCTCTTTGCAACAGAAAACCATTAAAGAAAAGCATAAATGACCAAAATGCAGAATTGTGGAGCCCAGTCCCAGTGGATACATCTATAAGACAATTCCTACACCCAAGGCTCAGGAAAAATTGAGGAAGATGGGGCAGAAATATTATAAGAGCCAGAGGAGAGGGAGTATGCTGTGAGATTGTGTCTCCTAGGAATTTTAGAAGCTACAGCCATAAAGTCTCACCAACATGACTTCCTAAACATGAGCTGAACAAGGACAACAACATTAGACAAAGTGGACGGTGAAAGCCCACAAGGCCTCAAACCTGCACTGGGACCTACAGGCAAGTAAAGAATGCCGAGAGTGGGAGAAATAGTCTTCTCCAGGGAGGAGCACATCAATACATTACTCAATATGAAATGGTCAGTTCTAAAAACTTACGTACAAGTAACTATATAGACTGAACGGAATATATAGTCACATGTAACAACAGAGAGAAAAGGCCCTGAATTTTAAAGAGAGCAAGGAGGGGCATTTGGGGGAAGGTGGCACTTGGGGGAGAAAAAGAAAAAGTGGAAACAATGTAATTATATTATACTCTCAAATTTTTTTTTTAAATCATAAATCTCACATTCTTTAATAGGGAGTAGATGGATGTTCCTATTGTGATGGGAGATGTTATTCTGTATATATGTTTCTCATACTGGTTAATAAAGCTCTGTGGCCAATAGGAAACGAGATAGGCGGGGCTAGGAGACCAGGAGGAGGAAAGAGGAAGTAGTAGGGAGGAGTCGAGATGTAGCCCAGGGAAGAAGCAGGACGCCTGCCACGGCTCCCTGATAAGACAACCACGTGGAAATACTTAGATAAATAGAAATGGGTTAATAATTAAGACAGAGCTAGCCCATAAACAATAATGGTAACTGGCCAACAGGATTGAATCAAATACAGAGTCTCTGAGTGTTATTTGGGGCTGGCGCGGCTGTGGGCTCAGACTGGTAGGCTGGCGGGCTGGCGGAAACATACACGCCACAGGTGGCGCCCAACCCAGACTGGCGGCAGGACCGGGAGGCTGGCGGGGAGGAACATGCCGTAACACTATTGCTGATGGCTTTGTAAAGAAATTGCTTCCAGAACACAGAAAGAAGACACTGAAAATACCTCACTGAAAATGGCAGTCTGGGAGCATCCCAAGGTCCTGTTTCCCCACATCCAACACAAAACTAATCGCTGGTGTTCAGAGATTGGTTGAAATGATTCTCTTTTCTCCTCTGCTTTCTACTGTTAATTCTCTCTCATATTATCTGGCCGCTCTGTGTGTTATATAGGGCAGAGAAGGTAGGAAACACCTAGTGGAAAGGAACTTAGTTTTTAAAGATAATGAGCATTTTATCTTCCTGGAAAACAAGGACACAAGCTATTGTAAGCTCCTCTAAAGTGATTCTGCCTTTTCTAGTCTTCCCTCCCCCTCCTAGTTTACCACCTTGCTAACTCCACCAGGATTTGGATCTCCATCCCAAATGTGTTTTTCCAGGACAGAAACTCCCACATGCAAAATGCCTCATGACTGTGAGGGCTCTCAAAAGTTGTGTATGTAAGTCTGGCTGAGGTGACAGTATCACCGGGGGCTCTTGGTAGTCTCCAGTAGACTCAATCCTGCCAAGACTTTTCTATTGCCTTAGGTTGTTCAGGCTCTGTGTAACAGCTTCCTGCCTAAGGCAAATCTCTGCAGGGTCTTGTATACCAGGCACTAAATAACTCATAATTAAAGGCAGCAATAATATTGGGCTGGTTCTCAGTGTAGACTCGCAGTCAAACATTTCCCTTAAGAGTCATGGAAAAATCTCGAAGAAGTTAATTTGAGGAAATAGCGTCTTTCTAGGTCCATGTGACTCCACTTGGTGGACCTATTGTAGTTTTGAGATAATGTCGTTTGCTTTAGTTCCAGTGTTAGTAGCTGTGGGTTGTCTCAATGGGTTCAGTCACAGCCTCGCAGTGTGCTTTGCACACCATACTCATGTAACATCCCTAAATGAGAAAGAAAAAACAGGTCAGCTACTCTTAAGCTCTTACAAGTTCTGGGAATCACAACTTGCTGAGAACTACTTCTGGGAATTATTGACCTTTTGACAAATTGGCTATGAGAAATTTGGAAAGCTGTATAGGATTCTCTCATTTTGAGAAATATTAGAACTTGGAAGCTTAAGAAGTGATGGTTGTTGGTGATACAGAATGCAGTCATTCTGTCCTTGACTGGGATGCAATAGTTTCTGTCAATAAAGGATTAGGAATTCAGCGTAATGGTAGAAATATGAACAAGTTTACTAGCCACTATGGCCAAAATAATGTTTTGGTGTTAGAATTTTATGCCCTTGCTTAAACCAGAGTTATAAAACCATCTTCCTTACATGGGTCCGGCAAATAGTAAAAGAAGAAAGCATGAGAGAGTCTTGGGCACAAAGGAGAAACAGGGGCTTCTCATGTCCCTTTGCATATTTGGCTTCCATAAGCCACACTTCTACTCAAGTCTTGAATCATTGGTAGTTTAATTTTAAGTTTTAAAATCACTTATAATTACAATAATAGGAAAAAGCCAGAGACCTCATCACTTTTTATTTTGGTTATGTCAGATTTACCCCAAATTCAAGGCAGCACTGTTTACCTGATGAGACCTTGTCCTGCCAAGATTTTGAGTCATCTGTCTATGCATTCCAGGTATGTGAAACTTATTCTACATTGGAGCAAAACTGACTAGTTCAAGGTGTCTATTGCAAAGACAGCCTTGAACTTCTGTGGCAAATGGCAGAATCAGGTGAATGACTTCATCTTCTGTTTGATAAGCCATTTCTTATATTTTTGTTTGTGAGTTTAACCTTTAATGGCAAAGCGATCTCTCCAGCCCTTGATAAGCCATTTCTAATACAAAGTCTTTTCTATAAAATACCAACATTACAGAAACACCTGTAAGAAGCTATTCACCTATAACAAATATTTTAGAGGAAATACTTTACTGAATGTTAGAATAACTTTCTCCAACAGAGACAAAAATATTATTCTTTAATAGAAAAAAAGAAAGTAACCAAAAAGTTTGTATTTTGAGTGACAAGTTCTAATCTTTTTAATAAGTTGCTCATGGAACCATTTTGCTACTAAGTGTGAATGTTCATCATCCTTCACTTACGACATCTCTGACTTTAGGTCTAAACTTGGACACTGCAGATTACTCAGATAAGGAGTGTGACTGAACCACTGTAGGATGGCTGTGTTATTTTGAGTATGGTGTTCTAGATGAGTTTAATCATTGTGTGACTCCATCCCTTTCAGTATATATTTTTATGAGCTCCTTGTCACTCATACCCATGTTTTTTTTTATATGTCCTATCTAGTTTTCTGCCCTATGACAGGTGTTTGTTGGAGGGAAAGAACCTGCAGTAGAAGTCTACAGTCATCTGCAATTGAGAAATTCTGGGTCAAACAACAATTCAACAGATTTCTTTGCAGAAAGTCTCCGCTATGATCTTTAAGGTGTTATGCATATATTTGGAATCTCAAGCCCTCATTTTCTGGTGGATTATCAGCTTGTATCATCTAGAATATTCCTGTAAGAAGTTTAGGGAGCAGAATTCTAAGGATGCAATGAGATGCAATTGAATAAATCATAACCAGAGTGATTTCAGCCTTTTTACCAGATGGCTGTTCAAAGTTAAGCTCTGGGACAACTGTTACCTTCCTTTCCAAGCTTTATAAGAAAGGCACTCATTTGTCTAGTTGGCATTATGTAATCCTTCATAAGAGAAAAAGAACCAGAAGACCCTCACAGGAACATACTATCCTCTGGATTTAGAATGCAAAAGTTTAGAAGATTGTTACCTATGAATATAACTATCTGAAAAGGTCAGGGAATTCAACATTAAAAAGTTTAATAGTTATACATAGCCATATGACAAACTCTCTAGAAACTTTATGAATTAAAAAAAATCTTCTAAGTCCAAATACATGTTATCTTATAATTTCTGTTTCAGAGGAATTCAGGAGTGGCTTAGTTGGCCTGTTTTTGTGTCTCTGATGAAGAACAGTCAGAATGTGGGCAGAGATTACAATAATTTAAAGGACTTATTGAGGCTGGAAGATTTATTCCAATGAGACTCATGTAAATGCCTCCTAGCAATTTTCTGTCTGTGTCTTTCTGTCTGTGTCTTTCTGTCTGTCTCTGCCTCTCTGTCTCTCTTACCATGTTGTCTTCCCCTTAGACTGCTTGGGTGTCTTCCTAATGAGACACCTAGCCTTACTCTGGGTGAGCTAGACAGAATTAAGGAGAGGAAGCTCCACTGCCTCTTAAGACCCAGGCTATGAATTTGCACATCATCATCTTGCTTTATACCATTTGCTTGAAATGAGTCACACTGAAATTAGGGGAATTAGTCTTTACTTGTTATAGGGAAGAAAATAAAAGAATTGTGGACACTTTTAACAATCTTACTAGGAGCTTTCAGTAATAATGATATGAGAAGAAAGGGTAAAACAGGACTAGGCTTGGATAATTTCACTAAGACCAAAATTTTCTCCTCTTCTGCCTTACATGGCTGTGTGTTCAAGCTGGTTGCCACCTACTTTCAAAGCACCAGCGATCCTGCATAGTTACAACTTCCAGAATGACAAGTGGATCATGTTTTTCTTACAGGTCTTTTGAACAATACAAACTTTTCTAGAAGGCCTTGCTTACTTCCTTTTTGACTCCCCGACGCTTGGAATAAATGAATGAATCATAAGTGAGAGGAATCAGATTAATGATATGTCCCTGGGCTAGTTTGTCACCTGAGCTAAAGTCACAGTACACCTGGTTGGAATCCCCTTCAAAAAATAAAAAATAAAAAAGAGGAGAGTGTCTGTGGGGTTGGCAATGGCAATAAACGGGTAGCTAGCTAGCTACCTACTGGTTCTTGACTACCTTCTACAATGGTTTCTCAATTGCCATGTTGTAACATCACTTATGTAAAATATAAAAGCTTGCACTTAAGGCAGAAGAAGATCAGGTACAGAGAGATCCTCAAGAGCTCTTGAAATAAAACTCACTTCAAGGTGTAAAAGGAGTTTAAAAATGTCATCACAAAATAAATCTTTAACAAAATGCATTATTGATTAAAAAAAAGACATCAAAGACCAAACTAAATTATCCACTTATAAGAGTATCATTTCATCATTAGGAGTCACAAGAAGCCTGTGTTGTCTGTCATTCAGTGTTATTAACAGATAGGGTGCATTTTTTTCTAAGAGCCCCTACAATTTAAAGGCAAGTCCAGAGATGTGTAATAATTAGACTGTTTGTTTTGAATCTCAGTTCTCCTAGTTGTTGTCACTCTTTCTATCTCTATAGGTCTTGGTAAATTGGAACACTCTGAGCCAGGAGGCCCATAGGCCTTGTTCTTGCTTCTCTAAGCTCCTGAGACTTGCATAACTAGTCTTGGTGATGCCAGTATTGCCAGTCCAAAGTCTGTCCACGAAGTATTATGGCAAACTCAGCTTGATGCTGGTCCAGCCTTTTCAAGGAGTTTTGAAACTGCTTTGTAGTTCCTAGGATAGTATTCGACCATTTGTTCACAGACTCACTTCTTTAGCTTTGAGTTTAACTAAGGCTTCAGTTCCCGTAATTCAGGAGGCAAGCAGAGGAATGATTTGGCACACAAAATCACCTTGGAAAACTGAGTAACACAGATGTTCCAATTCACAGAATTAATTCTCTAAGGGTTTTGTCATCCCTGAAGATGTGTAAAGATCTGAGTTGTGGGTTTCTTGTTTGCTATAGAATGCAGTATCAGCCATGCACATGCTATCAAAAGAAAGGGAGATTTATTTTAAACTGATTTGCCAGCAATCAAAAAAAAAAAAAAAAAAAAAAAAAAACCTAACATGCAAGTGACCAGTGTAAGTTTCATGGAGCATGTGATGCAGACGGGTCATTGCCTGGAGCCTAGACCTCTGTAGAACTCTGTACAGTGGTTTGTTGGTCCTGCTACTGAAGCCCTGTGGCTTACCGCAGTGGCCTGTGAAAAGCCAAGGACTCTGGGACTCTCTGGCCCATCAGCTCTCTGTAAAATGTCTTTGGGAAATTCCTTTGTACATGAAGCTTTGTTTCTTATTGGATTAAACACTTGCTCTCAGTAGCACAGCACTTTATAAAATATGCATATATCAATATTAAATCCTGTGTTTTGCCAAGATTAATTTGGAATTGAGGGCATTCTAGAGATCTTTAAGAAGTTACCAGGAAAAACTTGTAGAAACATATGTATAATTAGAACTATCAGCACCGTTTGCCAAGTGATTGCTTTCATCTTGCTGGGAAGAGGTGAGGTAGCGGTGTTCACCATGGCACCATGTTAGTGTTCACTGGCACAAATGTCAGCAATATTTATGCCTTTATTTCTGGAAAATATTTTCTCTAATAATTCAAAGAGCGCCAAGGCATATATTTCTATAAAGAGTGTTTAAAACTTGTATATTCTCTGGAGAGGACATAATGAGTTTCTACTTAGTATGCACATTCTTTCCTACTTAGGTCACCTGTGAATGTACCAATGGTGTAGGGTTCTCTTATCAGTGCCAGCCTAAATTTCTTAGAGATTATGATGCTCATGAGGCAGCTTGGGATGTCACGGCTTACAGGGAAGCATCATGTGAGAGACAAGGAAAATTGTTCCAGCAAAAGCCTTTAGAGGAGGCAGCACAACACATATGCAGGCCTCAGCTCGTGTACACACAGCCTCCTGTGACTTCTGCAATCCGTGGTCAGAGGTTAGGTGAGTAAGACAGCCACATAGGTGAATATTCCAGTACATATCAGGTCAGGAGGCTTTTATTTCTGGTAAAGTCTGCTTTGCCCAGTTTGAATCTGGAAACTTTACTTTCTTTTTCTTACAAAGCCAGACAACTTTTGAAAAATTAAAAAGAAAAAGCCTAAACCTCACAGCCCCTGGTGCCCACCTCTAGATGGCTGTTCTTGTTTTAACTTGTGGTTTGGAACTGCCCCTATTGTTTCATTCCCAAATGGAGGCTGAACCTGTCTCTCATGATAAAATCTGAAAACTTAAAAAAATAGTCCGCTCTTTAATTTGTCGTAGTAAAGGCCATCACTTCTAAGCAGTTCACAAGTAACAAGTCATTTAATCTTCAAATAACCTTGGGAAGTACACACTACTATCGTAACAGTCATACAGTTGAGGTGACTGATGCACACAGAGAACAACATGGTCATAGTCACACAGTCACTGGAAAGGCCACTATTTGAATTCAGAGAGCCCCCCACTCCCTCATAGGCTTAGTCGCCATGCCTGTGTGCATCTGCCAGGGTTAAACATTCAGGATGCTTTACATTCATATTCTGGAGCTGATGCTTCAGAGAGATGGTAATAGACTCCATCCAGGGATGGTGAGGACCACTGTGGTACCGTATGGACTTTCTCAGGTAGTGTTCGGCGGCAATGGTGGCAGTGGCAGCATCGTTAGCACCTAGGTTCTGGACTGGTCATGTGCCTTACAGTCTGAGAAAATCAAAGGGGGGTTGGGGAAGTAGAGACCTACTAGTCTTGAACTTTTGATGTAGCTGAGGCTAACCTTAAACTCCCCATGACCTTATCCTTAGCATCCAACTGCTGAGATTACAGGAGTGCACAACCATGCTTAGCCCCATAGCTATCATCATCATGACATGTATTTATTTAATTTAACAATATAGATACAGTCAATTTGCATCCCATGGTGTTTGCAGCATGTAGCTCCTGCATGTCATATTACACAGCACATGTTCTTATTAGTTGCAATGAAAGGCCTAGCATGAGCTTTTAGAGGTGCAAGTTGGGGAATCCTTATGTTTCCAACCTTCTTAGCTTTTAGTAAAGTACCTGCCCGGTGAAGGAGCTCAAAACAC
This sequence comes from Cricetiscus sungorus, assembly GCA_030556225.1. Lineage (NCBI taxonomy): Eukaryota > Metazoa > Chordata > Mammalia > Rodentia > Cricetidae > Cricetiscus > Cricetiscus sungorus. Next base: position 127,245,832 of record JANBXA010000651.1, read on the forward strand.
ATTAGTTGAATGAATAATGAGCTACCACACAACAAGGGTTAGTGGATGGCAATTTCTTATAGATGCAACCATTCTCAGCTTTTACATTCAAATTCATAATGACCCAAGGTATTGCTTATAACCCATTAATGCATCTCCAAATCAACTCAGTGGTTGAGCTAGCATTACAAGGAAATGGTATTGACTCAATTATACAGAAAACAATGGAGTTCACTGCAGATGGAAAATGGAAATAAATGTTGATTCATAAATATTTGTTTGGATGTGTGTGTGTGTGTGTGTGTGTGTGTGGTGAGAGGTGGAATGGTGTAATCATGGGGCTGAGAATGTTTGGTGTGTCAGAAGAGTAGACATAACCACTGTTGGCTGAGAGTGGGAGGAAGGTGTGGGAGGCAGGTTCTGAATTTCCTCCATTATCACCTATATCATAAACTCAAGGTTACTACAACACACAAGAATATCTAATTATATCATGGAAGGGGAAAGAAGGCCACAGTTTACATTGCCCATCATCTACACTGTTTAAGGCAGGAAGGATTGTTTCTCAGTCCTCCTTCCTAGGATATAAAATACAAAGGCCAGGGAAACTTATAAGTTGGTGTGCCTAACTAGTCCTGCTATCATACAATTTTTCAAGGTACATAATTACAAGCATTTTTAAGTTTATGGTTTTCACAAAATCTACAATATGCCAGAGTATTGCCATCTGATAAACTTATCTTTTCAGTACTTTCCATCAGTGTCATTAATATGTGTGTGTGTGTGTGTGTGTGTGTGTGTGTGTGTGTGTGTGTACACGCAACATGCATATCTTACTCTCAATCCCTAAGGAAAGGGCACACTTAGGTTACCAGTTCTGCACTTGTAACCTGTTCTTTCTCAGACCCAACTGCAGGAAAGTTTTGTCCAGAGAGCAATCCATGCTGATGCTGAGATAAGCAAGAATGTCAAAGCCATACCCATGAATCTGCTTGGGGAATTCAGGGAGAGAAACATCAGGACCTGCTTGCTTTTGAGATATTACTCAAGAGGCCCCATGTGTGTGTGGCATTGCCCCTTGCTTACAGTTTCACCAAAACTATTCCAGCCACTTTAAAAAATCCTAGCCATGTCTCAGAACACATTCCTGAGAGACTGGCTCTGAGATAAGAATTTACATGCAAGTAATTTATTAAAGAAGTCCTCCCAGAGAATAGCAAAAGACATGGGGGAGGAAAAACAGGTATGGCTTCAGGCGAAGGTCTTGGAGACTCTCTTTCTCCTTGGAGCTTTTCCTACTGAGGCCAGGATGCTGCATTTTCAGCATGCTGAACCATCAGTCATTCTGGAGATTCCAGACCTCAACCTCCAGCAGCCTGACTGCAACTCTGCAGCTGGGGGAAGTTTTGGAAGAACAGATTGTTAATGATGCCATAGGAGACACTGGCATACCAAAGATGCCAGCACAGATTTGCAGATGAGGGTAAGGGAACTCTAAGGCCTTCAGTGGGTGTCACAGCATGTGATGAAGTTGGTTAACAGGACATTCATTCACACAGTTCAAGAGACACAATAATGGGAGAAGTACAAGATGTTTACAGAGCTGGAAGTGTCACCTTCTGAAAGGAACAGCTGGGAGCATGCTTACACTCATCTGGGAAGAAGATGTGTCCTTTAGTTTCTCAAGCTCTCTAACCACGTAAGGAGGGAGCCCTTAGAAGCTGTTCTGTTCTGTGAGCAGAGATGCTGAGATGTCCTTCTCACTGTGCTCCCTCTGGAGATGAAAGAGACAGGCTCAGCAAACGCTTTGTGCTGGCCTGTGGATCTGGAGTGGAAATGTGTTCCTCCCACCTGGCACCAACCCTGGCATCCAACTGCCATTTCTACCATCCTTTCTTTTCTTTTGTTTTTTTTTTTTAATTTTCCAAATTGACTCAAATCTAAAAGTACTGGAAACACCAAATAATTTCACTTTGCATTGCTTGGGAGGGATTGCTCTATCTTTATTCCCCCACTCAAGCTTGGTGTGCTTTTACCTTTTCAGGTGTATTATGTAACTTCAGAGCTGTTGTTATTTCAGGATGAAATCTCTTCTATGTCACTTACCCTGACTACCTCACCTCTGTACCCAGGGCCAGAAATGGCAAAACAGAACTGAGATTTTCCCTAAAAACAGATTTTTAATTTTAAAAAGATAATTAGAATACATGGTATCAGATATCATTTTGCCAATTTCAAACAAGGTGTGTATTAGTGGATTTAGTAGACCCATCTTCCTGCCTCCCTTTCTCTTGTGAAGTAGGAAAGCTAATCTAGCTTTCTCATTTTTCCTGTCCTTTGCCATCTGGTGCTAAGTGTCACCTGGATATTTAGAGTTTTCTTCCTTCCTGGTTCATAAGGGCCGGGAACTAAAGACTCATTTATCAGATATTCACATTACAATTCATAAAAGTAGCAAATTTACAGTTGTGAGGCAGCAGTGGAATAATTTTATGGTTGGGGGGTTACCATAATATGAAGATCTGTATTAAAGGGTAACCTTGTTAGCAAGGTTGAGAACCACTAATTACCCATTTCAGCTCTCCTCCCTTGAACCCTCTCCATGCCCCCTCACACTCAAGTTAATAGTCTCTTTGTCTTTATTATTGTTTTCATATGTATGTATGCATATGAGTATATATATATATATATATATATATATATATATGGGTGGGTAGATAGATATAATGTATCCAACTTGTTGAGTCCATTTTTATTGTGTTTTATTATATAGATATAGATATAGATATAGATATAGATATCTGGTATGTAGAGTATCTGATATGTGATCCCTATGAAAGAATCATTCAGTACCCAAGTGGGTCACAACCCACAGGTTGAGAACAACTGGGCAAGAGGGATGAAAGGAAAAGAGAAAGTGATATAATTCTATTTCAAACAAAATGTTGTTTTACAAAATAAAATGAATTTTGTATTTTGTTTTGTTAAAAAAAAAAAGACCAATTTATCTATCAATCTTAGGAGATGTCTATGATTTGAGTAATTTCATCTTGTTATTACTTCAAAATGTTCATCCCTTAAGTTTCCTTTATTCAGCCCCCCACCAACCCCCAATCCCATCCCTCATCCACTCCCCAGGGAGGGTGAGGCCTTCCATGAAGGAACATCAAAATCTGTCAAGTCATTTGGGGTAAGGCTTAGATCTCCCCCTGTGTCTCTAGGCTAAGGGAGTATCCCTCCATGGGGAATATGCTCCCAAAGTCTGTTCATGCACCAGGAACATCCTGGTTCCTGGTTCCACTGTCAGAGGTCCCTTAGATGCCCAGGCCTTCTAACTGAGATCCATGTTCAGGGGGTCTGAGTCAGTATAATGCTGGTTTCCTAACTATCAGTCTGGGGGTCCATGCGCTCCCCCTTGTTCAGTTCAGCAGTTTCTGTGGGTTTCTCCAGCCTGGTTTGCTCATCACCCTTCCCTCTCTGAAACTGGATTCCAGGAGTTCCGCTCAGTGTTTAGCTGTGGGGGTCTGTTTCTGCTTCCATCAGCTACTAGATGAAGGTTCTAGGATGGCACCTATGGTGTCATCAGTCTCATACTATAGCTTACGTGTGCATTACATCATCAGTTCTCTATCTATTTTGCTCTTTTTCTTTTGGGGGGCACCACCCAGCTCTCAAATAAATCAAATGTCAGTTTATACTTTTTTATAAATGCCTGTCCTTAGCTTGGCTTATTTCTTGCCAGCTTTTCTTAATGTAAATCATCCCATCTATCTTTGGCTTTGGGGACTTTATACCTTTTCTTTCCTTTTTACTCTGTGTCTGGCTGGGTAGCCAGGTGGCTGGGTGGCTGGGTGGCTGGGTGGCTGGGTGGCTGGGTGGCTGGGTGGCTGAGTGGCTGGGTGGCTGGGTGGCTGGGTGGCTGGGTGGCTGGGTGGCTGGGTGGCTGGGTGGCTGGGTGGCTGGGTGGCTGGGTGGCTGGGTGGCTGTCCTCTGAAGTCCTCTTCCTTCCTCTCTCCTTCCCAGACCCTCTTCTCTCCCATATGTCTCATTATGTTTATCCTCTCTGCCTGCCAGCCTCACCTATTCTTCTCTTCTGCCTGGCTATTTACTGTTGAGCTCTTTATTAGACCATCGGGTGTTTTAGACAGGCACAGAATTAAAACAAGTGCAACATAAAAGTAACACGTGTTAAAAATATTTTTTCATACTATATATTTTTGATCATATTCTTTCCTTTCCCATAACTCTTCCCATATCCTCCTCACCCCCCTATGCACCCAAATTCCAGCTCTCTTTTTCCATTAAATAAAAACAAAAACAAAAAAACAAAATGAAAATCAAAGTAGAAAAAGCCCAGAGACATAAAACAAAACAAACTAGGTTGTACTGACATTAGTTTGGTAGTGATATTTTGGAGTTGCTTTTTTTCTGTTATATATTACCCATTCAGTAAATGCCTCCCTCAGACATATAGTAATAAGTGTCTGTGTGGTAGGTCTCACAATATATAGACTGTCCAGATATTAATATTTTGAAAACCTTTCCCCCTATTTATTTATTTATTTATTTATTTATTTATTTATTTATTTATTTATTTATTCAAGTCAGGGTTTCTCTGTGTAACAGTTCTGGCTGTCCTGAAACTCTCTCTGTAGACCAGGATGGCCTCAAACTCACAGAGATCCTCCTGCCTCTGCCTCCCCATAGCTGGGATTGAAGGTGTGCATCACCACTGCCACTGAGTTTTGAAAACTTTTTTTAATAAGATAGGCATGTCAATGCATTTTTGTAGTGACCAATGTAGACAGAGTTGTACTTTTACAAGTTACCTTCAGTGCCATCACAGAATTTGAATCTGTCACAGTCACTGAAGACAGATTCTCCAGCTCCACAGATCAGTGCCTTAATAGGGCCAAGCAACATCATGTCTGGACTCATTCTAGGTAAGCGCTTTAAATCTGAGCATTTATCATATTTTAATACTCTTTTTTTCATTGATTTTTAAGTTAGCATACCAAGCAGTGGATTTCATTATCATATTTTCATGTGTATATGACATTATATTTTGTTCTTGTTCATTCCAGTACAGAACCCCCTTCTGTTGGTCCCCTGCTTTCCTCCAAATAGCCCTCTGCTGTACTTCATTTCCTGTGAATTCCATATCCTGTCTTCTCTCCTTTGTTATTATTTCCTCCCTTCTCATGGTCCCCTACAATAATGTAGACACACACACACACACACACACACACACACACACACACACACACACACACACACACACACACACACACACACACACTCCTGGATTCTCCATATAAGAGAAAACATGAAGTACTTGTCTGTTTTACTTTGTTTAGTATATGATTTTTCAATTCCTGTCTTTTTTGCACAAATGTCATTCTTCCATTCTTCATTTTTTTTATGTCTGAAGAAGTCCATTGAGATATGTATCACATTTTACATTTATCTTGTGATGGTCATCAAGGTAAAATATATTTCTTAGCTATTGCAAACCCTGTAGCAATAAACATGAATGAGTATGTGTTTCTCTGGATGTTGACTTAGAGTCCTGTGGGTAAATACCTAAGATGTACATGGTATAACAGTGGGATATGGTAGTATTCCTTTAATTTTTTTGATAACACTTCTCAATGGCTTCCATTCTGACTCCATCAGTTACATCCTCATAATGTCTAAGGGTTTCTCTTTCCCCTGTCTTTGTCAACATTTGTTGTCATTTATTTTCTGAATGAAAATCTTACCTTTAGATAATATATTAATGTTCATAAATTTATTCTATGGAGCCATTTCAAGTGTGTGGATATTTTTGAGTTGCTCATCTCTTACGATTTTTTTGGATGTAAGAACACCATGCTAAAAGTCCATCACAATAATCATAACAGCCAATTAGTTTCAACATGTTGACTCTTTGTGGTGTTCCCCTGAGAGAATTCTTATTATGGTAAAAAAAAAAATAGCATGCATTTATAGAGATGTGACTGTCAAGTTTGAAATTCAGTCTACATTTATAAACATTTAAAATGCTTCTGTGTCAAAGATGAACATGCTATGCTGTGGTACTGAAGTGATTGTCTGTAAACTGTGTAGGAAAGCAGAAGTATAAACTCTTTCAGTATTATAATGATGACCAACTTGGCTATCTGGGGATAAGTAATTAGGTAATGGGAAACATGATACAAATCTTCAGTAATTTATATTCTCATAAATATGCATTATATGATAACAGTTATATTTTGCACACTGAAACAACTGACTAATTAAGTCATCCTCCTACATGACATGAACGGAAGAAATCACAAACAAAAACCTGTCCCAGGCATTTAATCAGCGTTATCAACTTAGTCCATGGGAGGGAGATTTCAGGGTCAGAATCACAGGGTAACAATACAGTCACAGCGGTGGAGCAATCTGCATCCAATTATGTTCACATGTTTGTTAGAAAACTGTCAGATGAATTGCTCCAGCCAGACCTGTTATCTAGATCTGATAGGAAAGGCTGTGAGAAGACAGCTTGCCACAGAGGCTCTGAGAGACATTTGTTAGGAAAAAAAAAGCTGGAATGCATAGATGGGATACAGGTCATGTGCAAGCCATTAACAAAAGGATACAGGGGATTCGCATGAGAAAACTTTCCCACTGCAACCTGGGTTCAAGTTTTTCCTCTTTTTGGTTGTTTAAGATCATAAAGGTTTTGAAGCATGTGAGACTGCTTCCTGTGGGGAAATTAAAATTTTCAAAGGCTATCAGAAGCCCTAAATATATTAACAGATACAGATATAAAAGTGCTGTTTAGGACACTTAGAATCAAATGCTCCTCAGATGGGTGAATTAGCACTCTAGCTTTTATTCTGCATGTCTTTTGACCGTTGAGTAAAGGAAGCTCTGTGTTCATTTTCAAACATTATTTTAGATTCCTTTTATGTTGTGGTATTGTAGCATTTGTACATTGAGATTTATCATTTTATGCTATTAAGTTTAACTTTGTGATGGGCTTAGGGATAGTATTGAACTGATACTTTTTTCAGCACATAGAACAGAAACTGGCATTATAAAGACTTGCTGTTAGACAAATAATTGGGGAACATTAATTACCAATGTTGACAACATTAGTTGAAAAAGATGACTGACATTTTTGTTAGAATGTAGCAGTCACTAAAGTTTGTTATTCCTTACCAACTAGTTGTCACTCATTTACCCAAATCTGTTAATTAGCCTATTATATATGTGGAATATATTTAGATACACACAAACAATACTATTTTTTCAATCAACTTGAATGTCCATGTATACTAACATTTATTTTAGTGCTAGGGACCAATGAATACAACATGGTGAGGATTCCTACAGTTATAGTACACAAAGAATTCCACAGAAACTTTTGAGAGGAATCTGACACTTACTCTAGCACAGTTTTAAACCACTTTCTGAAAGGTAAGTGAAGTTTATAGATAAAAATGACCTTTATGGTTTTAAAAAATAGAGCATTGCAGACAGATTGCTAAGAAATGGAAATAAAGCATAGTACAAGAATGACTGGTTATTGAGAATATCTAAAAATTATTTTTTCCCTTAACAGACTTAATTCACTTTATTTCTCAGGCATAAAAACCCTATGTGGTAGCCACAGCTAGAGTTGGTGTATTATGAACATAAACTCTGGTGTGGGTTTTCACAAAACTTACAGCACTGTTAAAATAGTCAATTTGCTATTGACAAGTGAAATAGATCGATGGAACAGAAAAGAATCCCTAAGCAGACCCAAATACTATCAATTTATCTTTGATGAGAACCCTTGGCCATTTCACTGTGCTAGGACAAGTAATGTCTGCTGTAAAATATGAATATGATACTGTCCTTACATTTTAACAAAATTAGTTCAAGATGTTAAACATACTAAATGTAAATGGATAAACAATAAATGACAAGAAGATAGTAGGAGAACCCTTAGGTGGTCCTGAGTTAGCAGATGGTAGAGTAAGAAATGCCAAATGCATTATCATCTACATAACAAAATTTGATGTTAGAGTTCAATGAAATTAAAAAATAATATTCCTGCTCAACAAAAGATAATATTAGAGAATATACAGTTATTGAAGTAGGAGAAAAATTTTGTAAACTATGTAATTTATAACCAAAACATATGAAGACTCATTAAAGTACAGTTGTAAGAAGATAACCGGATTTTAAAAGTGGGCAAAAGATATGGATGTTTCACTATAGAATATATATATGTGTCAAATAAATGTGTGAAAGATAAGTATGAAATGTGTGCCATGTAATCAGAGAACTGCAAATTAAAGCAGCAAGGTAACTGCTCACCTGGAGGGGTAGCTGAAATCAAAATGCTGACTTATCACATGTCGACAAGGGGGGTGCACAACACATGCTCTCACCCTTTGCTGGTGGGAATGCAGAATGGTTCATCCACTTTGGAGGAGAGTTTGATAGTTCCCTACAAAGAATATTAATAAAAGGGAACTGTGCCAGAGAAAAGACTGAATATATGGGACTTCTACAATTTGTTAAATTTTCTATGAATACCCAATGACACCAAAATATTCTCCCACTTACATAACTATTTTTGAAATGTAAGTTCAGTAATAATGGTCTGATTAAAATAGTCAGTGGGGACTGGGCAGATGGCTCTGCATTTAAGAGCACAAGCTGCTCTTTCACAGGACCAGAGTTCAGTTCCCAGGACCCAGGTTGGAAGGATCATTACAGCTGGTAACTCCAGCTCCAGGGGATTTGGCACCCTCTTTTGGCCTCTGTAGTCAATTGCATACAAGTGTATATACTTGTGTGTGTGTGTGTGCATGCACGCATAGTAAAATAAAATGTGCTACATAGTTATTTTTATACATAGGTAGAATAAATCGGAGCAGCTGAAACTTTGGAATGTCAAGAAATAGAAGCACCCAGATTTCTTAGATTTTTGGCTTGTGATCTAATCATGGTTCTGGAGATAAGAATAACCTGAATTTTGCAGGTAGAATAAACTTGGCTTTTGTGAATAATATTTTATCTGGACAAGCTAAAAAGAACTTTCCACACTCATCATGTATACTTTCATTTTCTGTCACTCCTCCTATATTAAGAGATGAACATGATATATACATATATGTTCATCTCTCTATATATATATATACATATATATATGCATATATATATACATACATACAAGCATTCTTGTATTTTGTTCTCTTTAGAAGCATCCACAAAAACTCTAGGTTCCCAAATTTCCATCTTTGACCTAAATTTATCTTCCTGACTCTGAAGTAATACAGGGATCTTCAGCCATCTGGGCTTTCTCTTAGGATGTCAATACCATCATATCCAAACCATTTCCCCTGACACACTCTACCTCTGGCTTTCCTTCTCAGCTGAGGGCAAGCACTCAGGCCAAAAAGTTCTCATATTTTGATTTTTCTCCTTTCCTTATACCCATCAGCCGACCCGGCCCATTGGCAAATCTTGCTGTTTCCTCTGGGTCAGAGAACCCTTTCACATGAGTCCTCTAAGATCATTGGAAAACACAGATATTTATGTTACAATTCATAGCAGTAGTGAAATGACAGTTATGAAGTACGAACAAAAATAATTGTATGGTTGGGGCCCCCACAACATGAGAAATTGTGTCAAAGGATCGCAGCATTAGGAAGGCTGAAAACCATTGCTTTATTTAGATCTTATGACAGTTACAAGATGGTGAAAGGCACTGGTGCTCCAGTTCTGGATCAATGAGAAATCAGACACTTGCACGTAATCCTTAAAACAGGTTCATTTTCACATGTCTCATAACTATGACCTGTAAATATCTGATTTCAACTTATCATCGCTTCATAAATAACGTGATGACTACTTCATGTAACAGCCTCCCTTCCCTCAGACCACACTAAACTGGCAATGATCTTAGGCCCACACCCATGGGGATATTTGTGCATCCATAAAAAATGTGTAAAAATAAAATTCTTCAGGAAGTCTGGGTTGAGAGTATGTTTAAAAGCTAAGTAACAAAGGAGGATCTTAAGAGGATACATGGGTTGCCCTAGGAAGAAGAATTAGATGAGATCTTCTGGGCAAACTGGGGCTAAGGGGCAGTAAAGGGATTGGGATGGGATGTGAGAACATGAGGGAATGGGATGGTGGCGTTGGAGGGGGGTGAAGTGGAAGAACAAAGAAAGAGATATCTTTATAGAGAGAGCCATTATGGGGTTAGGGAGAAACCTGGTGCGAGGGAAATTCCCAGGAATCCATAAGGATGAGACCAGCTAAGACTCCTAGCCTTAGTGGAGAGGGTGCCAGAACTGGCCTTCCCCTGTAACAAGATGGGTGAATACACTGTCATCATAGAGGCTTCATATAGTAATTGATGGAAGCAGATGCAGAGATCAACACCTAAACACTAAGTTCTAGGAATCCAATTGAAGAGAGGGAGGAGGGAATATATGAGCAAAGGAGGTCAAAATCATGAAGGGAAAATCTACAGAGGCAGCTGAATCAAACTCAAGGAAACTCATGAACTATAGACAGACAGCTGTGGAGCCTCCATGGGATGGAACTGGGCCCTCTGCATGTAGGAGACAGTTGTGAAGCTTGGGTATCTGAGGGACCCCTGGCACTAAGACCAGGATCTATTCCTGCTGCATGAACTGGCTTGTTGGAGCCTATTCTCTATGAGGGGATGCTATGCTCAGCCTTAATGCAGCAAGAAGGGGCTTGGTCCTGCCTCAAATTAATGTACCAGGCTTTGTTGACTCCCATGGGAGGCCTTTCCCTTTGAGAGGAGTGGATGGGGGGCAGGCTGGCGGAATGCAAGGAGGCAGGAGGAGGGGAGGGAGGGAGAACTGTAGTTGGAATGTAAAATGAAATTAAAAGAAAAAATGTGTGTTGAAGAGTGGGACACATTTTGCCATGTATTTTTCTAAGCAGAGTGCAGAGTTCTCCTATAAATAGGTTTGTTTTGCTTTGTAAATATGGACCAAGGTTACTGAAAAGCTTTAGAAATGACACTGTACATCACAGTGAAACTGGGACTAGTGATAACCTAGAAGAAGCAAAAGATCTTGAAGGATTCATCTAGTTAGTCTTCATTGATGAGACAGTTGCTGCTTCTTTTCTAAGAGTCTTGGGCTGTTTTCTTTGCTCCACATGGCACACACAGAATCAGAATACTGTGTATTACCAAATTCACATTTCCATGCTGCGTCCTTGTTCAGTTCTTAACTTCCTTATGGCACTTGCTATGAAAGCAGAAAGTCATCCTTAGGACTGTCGTAAATGATTTGCAGCTGCTGAGTCTTTACTCTTGCTTTCTGTTGTGGGGATTTGGATGGTATCTTTTCTCTAGACAGGGAGATCTGGCTGCAAGCATTAAAAATACAAAACAACCCTTCTGATGGAATTGGACTTCCTGTGTAATATCATGAGACTTGTTGCTGTGCCAAAGGCAGAGACAGGAAATCAATAAGGAGCATTTCCATGGCGGTTCCAGATTTTCTCTACTTTAAGGCTTACTTCAGCTAGATTTTGTCCTCACATAGCATAAAGTGCGCATTGTGGTGGGCTTGGCCTTTGTTAACAAAAGACCCATTAAGAAACCCCTATTTTCTTAGGGTATATGGAAACATGAGTCAGTATTTTTGGAGCATCTGTTTTTGTTTTCTGATTTTGTTCATAAGTACAGAGGGAAAGGGGAAATTTTAAATTATATTGAAGTCTAGGCACTCTTTATGATCAATTTTTGACCCACATTTCTCTTAAAAAGTAGAGCAAATAGATCTTTTTCAATGTGCTATAAACTCATCACCCACTAGTGTCTCCTTGCTTTTATGTGTGTTTATTTAGCAGTCTGATATTTTCTTCCAGTGTATGTCTTCACTCTAACATTTGGAGCTCAAACCTGAATGAATTGCAGTTATCTTGGGGGGTCTTGAAAGTGGGGACGAGAGGAGAGAGGACATGGAAAAGAGATTGACATGGATGGTACACTATAGCTGAGACCCATTGCCTGATGAGCACAGTACAAACAAAATGCAAGGTTGAATCTAAGTGAAGACTGATATTGACTGTCATCATTACCTCATGATTAAAGAGCAGCAGCCTGACTTCTAACCCTCAATCATGGCAGCATTTCTGGACCAAGACTTCTTGCTCTATCCAACCCTCACTCCAAGCCTATAAGGCACTAGTTACTATTTTATTTAGTGTTTCATCCCATGGTTACTATTTTATTTAATGAGATAAGAAACTGGGCTGCATCAGTCTTGCAAAGCATGTCAATTTTAATCATTCATATAGAGCATTTGCCTTTGGGTGTATATGGTTCTGTGGCTATTCTACCAAGACACTTCTTGAGTGCTACTATGAAGTAGCTAGACCAATCAGCTTGTGGGCTGTGAGGGGCTATTGTAATAGGTAGGCTCTTGGGTCAAACTGGAGCAGAATTTTATAAAAAGGTGTTAGTGTTTTTGTTGGGTCAGCATGAATCTCAACAGCACATTTTTAAATAAGAGCTTTCTTAGTAAAAACAGTCAGAGATGTTTCCAATTGGATTTAAATAAACTTGGTGGAAGAAAAACCAAGTGAACCTCAGACCACAGACCATCCTTCTGAATTTCAAGACACTGAAAATCTTTTCAATTTTTTTTAATTCCAACCAAATTGTGCAAAGTACAGGCTTCTGCTCTGCATTGTGAGGGGGCTGTTTCCACCCCAGCCTGCTCTGCCCATGCAGACAGACTTCAGCAGCTTACATCTATGATATACTGTAACAGTGCAAGTCAGCTTATGCAGCATTGACATCTTGGGTACTTGGTCAGGAGCCAGTTATGCATTGTGTTAGCCTCATTCTTGTTAGGCTGTGACTGTATGTGCAGAGATAATATGGTCCTGTCCATTCGAGAAAACTGCTGTGGGCAACAGCAAAAATAATGTGCCTGGGTTTAAAAGGTATCTGTTCCTAATAGTGTGGACTCAATTGTGGTCAATCTCCAATTTGATTCATATGTTGAGATCCTAATCTCCATATCCCAGAAACCTGAAAACGGGATTTATTTCTGTTATTTTTAAGTATGTGTACATGTGTGTCTGTACATGTGAGAGGAGGTGCCCTTAGAGACCAGAGCTGGAGTTGCAGGCCCTTCTGAGTCAGCTGACATAGGTACAGGGAACCGAATACAGTGTCCGTAAGAGCAGGGATTGCTTTTAAACACTGAGTCACCCCCTCCAGCCCTTCTTACATATTGTATTAATATCTGACTTCGGCAGACATGGCAGCAAGTGATAAATAATGTATAGCCATTCGGACTTTGTCAGTTTTTCATTGTTACCAGGGCAGATTCTTGGCCTTGACTCTGGTTTAGTCCTGGTTCCCATCTTCTTGTTCTGTGTTCAGGCCCCAGTGTGAGCACTCATGACATGAGCTGTCTGGATGCCTCCAAGTCCTGTGAAGTTATTCTCCATGGTGGACGTCTGAAGTTCCATCCTCTGCTCTCATCCCTCCTTGTTGGGGTCCATTCTGATTCATTTGCTCGGGGTGGGGTGCTTTTTCAGAGTAGTCATCATACGGGAGTCCTAGGAGCTCCTCAGGATGCAGTCCTCAGAAGATGGACAAGAGATAAAGGTGAGGCACATGGGGTTGTGAGGCTCACGGCACAGGTGAGCATTGCAGTTGTTGGAGGGAGAGCAGAAGAGTAAGAAAGGAAACTGCGGTGGTAGTAATACCGGAGAAGCTATACCTTTGTGAAATCCAGGCATTGTTACTTGTGCCTGTAACCCCAGCACCTCAGGAGGCGTGGAGACAGGAGTATCTTTGCAACCTGTTGGCATCAGTTTAGGACAGAATCAGTGAGAAATCTTGTCTCAAGGGGTAAGAAAGAGTGATGGAGCAGGCTACCAGAGTCCTCCTCTGGCTTCTGTGTGCACACTCAGATAGGCACCCTCCCCCACCCCCACACAGGCTGCCAGATGTCCTCCTCTGACTTCTGTGTGCACACATGGGTACTTATCCCTACATACACACACAAGCACAAACACCCCTACACAAACACATGTTTCCTAAACAAGGCATTTATAAAATAATAAACAGTAAATGAAATTTGATTAGTATTATGGGTACAAATAGTCAAATAAGGCAGTTTCTACCACAGTGCTTGTGCCTTTGTCTTACAGCCTTTCAACAACAAATAAAATGATGGCTAGTTTATTACTTTATGTGAGTAGAATGGCTTTCTTTTGTTTTGTAAAGTGGACGAGTTGAGTGTTCACTGCCCCAAACACCACTTTTCTCCTCTTGAGCCTGTCTGTGAGCACCATACTTCCTTGTGTGGCTATCTGAACTGCTTTGGTACTCATGGTCCTAGGTGATGGGAGGCTGACAAACTGGTACCTATGCTTTACTCTCCCCCTTTATCCCTGTCACTATGCTTGGCTGATGAAATCTGCATGTGAAACCAAGAAAGCAATGCAAGATAGAGTTTCTCTTACCAACTGAAAATTGCTTCTACTAGCCAGAAATACATTAAGAGTTAAGCTAAATGCTCTAGAAGCAACAGCTATCTTTCCTTGGTTGCTTCTTCACAGTGTTTGTGGATTGAAGCATTGCTTCATGCACAATGTGAAGAGATACTGGAGGACAGCCTGTGAATAATGCAGTGTTCTAAGGAATTTTATCTGGGCACAAGTCATCATATGTACTGTTGTGTGACATTCTGAAAGGGGATTCAGAGCAAAGTAACTAGGATCTTCCTTTCTCCCTCCCTCCCTTCTTCCCTCTTTCATTCATTCATTCATTCACTCATTCATTCATTCTTTCTTTCTTTAACAACAGCTTCTGGCAAAGAACATTATTCTTTTTTTATATTTGTCTCAAAGGTCCTTCATTTTAAAATGCTCTTAGAGGAGGTATTATGTTAAAATTAAATAGTGACTGGGATGTTTATGAAGAGAAAATTCTAAGGAGCTTCATAGCAAGTAAGTAAACTCAACAGGGGACATTATCCCTCAGTTTCTTCTCTGTGACTTTTCCTGTAAGGCTCAACTCTTTGGGCAAAGTTCTGAATAAGATATTCCCCTTCTGAATGAATGGCTGGTGAGGTTGTTTCCCTGACCCCTACCCCCCCCACCCCCCACCACCAGTGGCATCTTCATTTTTAACAGTGTTTGGAGTTTAAAGTACAACTTTTGGGTTACCTAATTCTACACAAGGGTGGATGGACATCATTGTTTTAGATCTGTTGTGCCAAGTCTATCTGAGTCATCCTCCTTGAATTGCTGTACTAGAGGCAATTGAAAACAAAGACAGCTATAAAGCTCTTGCTCTGTGATGAGTGGCCAGAGGAAGGCAACCGAGACAGGACTAAAATGGGTCAGACGGTTAGATAATCAGGCTTTACAAGATTCTCCCAGACTGTTCTTCCTGGAAGAAAACCTTCTTCTTCCCTCTGCTCCAGAGCTGTTCCACCCTGACAACGTGGTATTCTCCAAGGGTCATCCCATCCTAAGTCAAAGAACCAGGTAGCTCAGCTAATTCTTGCAGTACCAGCTCCAAACAAGCCACCCTAAAGTCTCTCCCCAGACTCTTGGGTCTATTATAAAATATACAAAGCAAGGAAGAACTCTAATGGGAAAAAATGCTTCTCACATTAAACATGTAGCTAGAAAGGACGTCAAAAGAATCAAAGTCTGTGAAGTACAGTATGATTTTACACTTTAAAAAAGTGGACTTTTTATTTTTAGTTTCATATAGATCCAGTTTTAACAGATCACACATGCAGTGTTAATATCAGCAATTCATTTTAGCATTAGGAGTGATAAGAAGAAGAATATATGGAGAATTAAAATTGTGTGGCCTGTGCTTTAACACATATCTGCATATCTGAATGTGAATGTGTTCTATCCTGAGATTTCATGGCATCTTGAATACCCGCAGGCAATTAGATCTGGTGCAAGCAGGTGACCCTACCCACCCAGCTCGGTTCCTGAGAACCCCCACAGTGACAACAGTCCTTTACCATCTATCCTTACTCTGGTGGGTTTTTTTTTTCCTGTCTCTAATTAAACCTTTTTGACATCTTGGTTTGTAGAGAGAGAGCTTGTTCCCGTTGCCATGGATCATCTGAAAGAGTGGGCAGGAATGGGAGCCATGGCTGTCCTCTTGTTGCTTATCTCCTTTGTGGGCCTGTGGTGCCTTTGCAAGATGAGGTTTGCTCAGAAGCGGTATGCAGCTATGGTTATCCAGGCATTTACAGCCATTGGGGCAGGACAGTCTCCCCAAGCATGGCTCGCAGTCATGAACAAGTATTGATCCTTCATGCTCAGGTTGTATGGCTTAGCACTGCACTCTGAGTTAGCTCTGGAAGTGAGCAACTCCGAGAAGGGCAAGTTTGGTTGCATGTGGGTTGGTGTCCGAGGCCCCACCTCCAGGAAAAAGATACCGGACGGGTGTGGCACTGACTTGGCTGACTACCAGGATTCAGGGTCATTACAATGTCCATTGCTTTACTGGAGACCAGACCACTACCCTTGCCTGTTGTGTTATTAAAACAAAAAGGGGGAACTGCAGAGATCTGCGAAGTGCCACGCTTTAAAGTGGCGCTAGCTTCCGCCTTCTACCTCCCCACAGGTGAGCGCTCTCTGGCATAAATAAGCCCTTATTTGGTTAAGTCTGTTCAACCTGTCTGTTTCTGCGTTAGAGTAGTCTATCTGCAGGGTCCATGTGGCTCACTGGGGTTGATTAGCTCAAGGGTATTTAAGCCTGTACAGGGGTCCCCTGCTCTCTTGTGGATCAGAGGAAACATGTCTCAAGGATTCTGATTAAAACTGCATGAAGAAGATCTTCCCGGAGTTGAGTCTTCCTTGCTAGTCAGGGTAGGCGCGTACATGTTAGAGTGGAAACAGAAATCTAAGCCAGCCTTTCTTTCCTCTGCTTTTCTGATTACTTATTAACTAACCCCTGCCTCAGTCATTCTGGCCAGTAAAACATCATTTAAGTAAAATATCAAGTGTCTTTTTCAATATTTTCACTTTTATAAACCATTACTATGATAATAGCAATAAAAGACAATTAGTTACCAGAGAACAAATCAGAGAAAACAAGCAAAAAAAATCCCTTAAGTTTATTTAAATGCATATTTCCCTCACTTGGACTTTATATGAGTTTTTATGTATGTAAGACATTATATATTAGCTGTGTTGTTATTTTTAATTTTGGCAACTGTACTTGAGTTAAATACTTTTACTTTATTCAGCTTAGGGATGCACAATTAGCCTTATACAGGTTAATAATGTTGATAAATGTTATTAAATAGTGATGTGACTAGATGCTAACTGAGGATGCCTTGCTTCCAGACATCGGGGGATGCTGGCTGGAACACAGTTTCTGAAGCCCTTCCCAGTAGCACGACCATGTGTCAGCCATACATTTGTTTGGGAGATGATGTAATACAAAGAAAATTAAGAAAGCTTTTTAACTACGCATCTGTGTCTGTGTGTCTTTGTGTGTAGTGTGTGTGTGTGTGTGTGTGTGTGTGTGTGTGTGTGTGTGTTTGTGTATGTGTTCTAAAGAGGGGTAGTCACTCAGGAAATGCCCCACCTTACCCAAATTGGTCATAGCTGTCCCAACAAGGCGCCAGGAGTTAGGACTACAATGTATCATTTAAATGGTCAAAAGCAACCTATATTATTCATTTATTTAATATTCCAGCCAGGTCACACTTACTGATGACAATTTAATTTAACTTTTAGAACATATTAATTTTGTGTTAATTAAGTCATTGGTTTTATCAAGGAAACTCACTTTTGATGTATTAATTATAAATCTCATGCTAAAGAATCTCAAGTGATGTGGGATATCTGTATTCTGTGAATATGTTTTATTACCATTGGTTAATAAAGAAGCTGATTTGGCCAATGCAGAATAGAGCCAGATGGGAAATCCAAGCAGGCATAGAAGGGGAAGAAGGGTAGACTCTAGCAGATGCCAGCAGCCACTGAAGAAGCAAGATGTGAGGTAATAAGCAGCAGACTTCATGGTGATACAGAGATGAATAAAAATGGGTTAATTTAAGTTGTAAGAGCTAGTTAATAAAAGCCTGAGCCATCGATCAAATAATTAATATAAGTCTCTGGGTGGTTATTTGGGAACCGTCAGGCAGTAGAGAAATTTCCAGCTACACAAAAGTGATCATGGAGAGATGGGGAGCTGTGGCTTAAGCTGCTCACCACTCCTGCATTGTTTGTGATGATCCAAGATCAGTAGTCTGTCTCTAGAGATGATGCTAAAGCTCAATGCCATGTGCAGGGTCTCACACCATTGATATTGAACTAGTCAATCACAGGTGTTGTAATATTGGTCCATGCTGACTCAGCTGCAGAAATACCTTTTTCCATCAAGAAATTCACTCACATAGATTTGCATTTGGTTAACACTAGGCTGTTCTTTGCCCCTGCCCCATTGGCTTTTCCTCTCTGTTCTGATGTATTTGAGCACACTTTGGTGACCTTATTCATGCTTGCTCCCATTTCACAAAGTATATCTTTTCCAAACTAATCTATTGCTCCTCAAAAATAGAGTCCTTGTAGTTCAGTTTGTTATTTCCTTACCTGGCTTTAGACTGAGCCTTCAGCCATGGTGTTATGTTGGATCATTCAAGTACTTCTATGTTTTCCTGGCTTCCTCTTTGGTAAATATTCCTTTCTTCTTTACTACTGTCAGTACAGAGTCCATATCTGCATGAGAGGCAAACATACACATGCATATAGATTTATACTTTTGAAATATTTCTTTTTGTCTGGGGTTATTCCCTCTCATGGCATTCCAGTCATTGTAACTGTATTCTTAGTGAGCTCATGTGTACTAATGAGTCCCACTATATATTGGCCATTTGCGATGTTACTAGAAATATTTGGATATTCTTCAATACAGTCATCTCAGTTATTATTTACCCTTTCAGAAATACCATACTTTTTTTTTTTGCTCAATTGATGGATCCTTAGGGTAGCAACCATTATTCATTTTGAGTGAAGAAAAATCAAGACTGTTATTTAAAAATAAACCACTAGATGGTTTTTCATTTAGAAAATTTTGTTCATGAAGCATGGTTAAAAAGTAAACTTCTGCACACCTTCTTTAGAGACTTCTGATGTCCAGGGCTTTCAGGAGCCAGTTGCTAATTTATTAATAAAACAGGCAACTGAGTCCTGTGGCATGATCAGGTGTGTCTGCCATCTCTACTTGATTGTGGCTAATGGCTGCAACTTGACACTTTCCCTAATTAAGTAGAGATATATATCTGTACATTTTGTGTGAAATTTGAGGTGATGGCTCACTGTTTTTGTAAAATAGACTTCATCTGTGATCTTAGTCTATTTAATGAGAAAAATCACAGGATGCAACTGATGTTTTATAGCAATAATAAAAAGCAAGATCCAAATACCTCCCTGCCTATATTCACCTTTTTTGTTTAGCAGCAACATCTACTAGCAGTTTAACTTATGATTTTCTAAACACACTGGATGAGAAAGTGACAGTTCTGTGACCAAGGCCTCTGGGACACCCCTGAACCCTGAGACCCTCTGGTTTGACTGTCTGTCCCTGTGCTGAAAAGGGCTGAGAACATCAATCTCTTCTAAGTTACCATCTCTAGTGAAGGAAGCAAGGATGTGAGCACTTGTTGTGGAATAGAATATTTGTTTAACTAAGCAAAGATGAGTTATATCTGCTTGTGTTGCAGAATAATTGTTTAACTATGTAAAGATGTTTTGCATTTGTTCATGCTGTTTGTTTAATTATGTAAAGGTGTGTTGCTTTTGTTTATGATGCATTTGTTTAACTATGTATAGCTGTGCTGCTCTTTTACCTTGCCTGCTTAAGGCATATGATTGGTCTAATAAAAATCTGAATGGCTAGTAGCTAGGCAGAGGATGGATAGGCAGGGCTGGCAGGCAGAGAGAAAAGGGAAGCCAGTCAGTTAGCTGGGGGCTTAGACAGACAGACAGACAGACAGACAGACAGACAGACAGACAAGTAAGAAGCAGAAGAACAGGATGGAGAGTACATAGATAAGGTAAATGAGCTTCAGGGCAGCACATAGATTAATAGAAATTGACTAATTTAGTTTAAAGAAGAAAAGCTAGCTTAGCTGAGAATTCATAATTGATAGGTTGCCCTTTCATGGATTTGGGAGGCTGACAGTTCAAGAAAGCCTTATGCAAGCACTTTCAGACTTTCCTTTCCTAAAATTCAGAGGGCCAGTGTCAGGGACTGAGAGTGGGCAGAATGGAAAGTGACTACCTATTATGTGCTGAGATTCTTTCCGAAATGATGCTTGGGTTTTTGAATTACATAGTGATAATAACTAAGCACTGAATCAAATATACTGGAATTCATTTAATTGTATATTTCAAAATGGCTCACACAGTGACTTTTATGTTACAGGATTTACAGTCAATTAGCCCAAAACTAAAAAAAGATACACATTTTTCTATAAGATGATATTTTCATAACATTACATTAAAACATCCCCATTTAGTTTTATGGCCATGTAGTATTTTGTTTTATAAAATTAAGTTGATTTACTTATTGAGTACCATAGTAAGGACATTTACTTTATTATCAATCCTTTGTGTTTATAAAAATGTTACAATGAATAGAATTACATATGTCAAGTATTGAGATGTGCGGCAAATCAAGGATGTTGTGATTATTTGATGGTCCTTCAAGAAGTGCAATGTCCCATTCCCTTGAAATTTCATGATATCCACGGCTGCTTGAACAATAGAATAAGAAACCATAATGTCCTAGTTTCTGAAACCAGGCATTAAGAGACTCCTTATTTCTTGGAACATACAGTTGGAGCCAGCAGCCAAGGTGTGAGGAAGTCCAAACAGTCTCCATGGCAAAGAGGATCCCAGATGGCATCCCCCACTGGGTTTCCAGTCAGGAGCCAGGACTGACTAGCCTACTGGCCATATGTATGAACCATCTTGGCGAAGAATAGCTGATGATCAGAGTAAGATTTATGCTGTTCAGTTTCTCACCAGCCCTCGATTATTACTCTACAGCTTTTTTCTTTTCTGATGACGCTGTACTCTTGAAATTTTTCTGCAAGTTGTTTATAAAATATCCTCCATCATCTCAGTATTGTTGCCCTGAGATGACACCACATCCTGGAGCCATGAGTCACAGGACTGAGACTGTCCTTATTTTCCTCACACCTCAGAGTGAGCTGCAGATACATTGGCTTACATAATGAAGGCGGTAGCCATGTTTACCTGGTTTCCTTGATGTCTCTGGTCATATGTCAAGAGCAGTCTGTTTCCTGCACCCACATGCATTAGCACTTATCAACTTACCTGGTACTAGAGACAAATTGGTCACCTCTTATGGCTGGGCAAAGAAAGGAATATAAGGCAGGAGGAGACAGAAGCTCCTAAAAGTCTGAGGCATCAGTCTGAGGAGCAATACAGTCTCAGGCAGTCAGTCTGAGAAGGCAGTCTAAGGACAGGATTGTCCCATTGATTTGAGGATTCAGTAGAGGTAAAAAAAAAAAAAAAAAAACCTAATGATTGGTTTTTTTACTTCTCTGGTCCTTCAGATTTCACCCCCTGATAGCCAACTCTGGGTTTTTATTATTAAGACCAATTAGAATTTATACAACATGGTTATATTAGGATGATCTTTAATCAGTATTTTCCTTACCTGCTGTATTGACTATCTTCCTATATCTAAAGCAAATTGTTTCTCAGAGTGGAACCAAAGATAATTCAGTGAAAAGCACTTCAAATTGTTCACAGAGGCAATATGACAGCTGCTGTAGTATCATAGTTTTAATCTAATCATAAAAGAACACAGTTATGTTTTTATGGCTCTTTTGCTATCAAACATAATACAATGGGAGGACTGGGGACTGCATGCAGGGAAGCCTGTCCCAGAGGTCCAGCCCATCCAGAGTCTGCCAGCATCCTAGTCCCACCTCCAACCACAGGAGAAGGTAAGGTTGAACCTGTTTCTGGCTGCCTTGTGGGGCTCTGCTCAGAGCCTCCTGAGGCCTGGGTCCTGCGTACACCTTGGAGAGATGGTCCTAGCAGACCAGCATGTCCAGAGTCTGCCAGTACCCTAGTTCTGCCACCACCCACTGGAAGAGGAGAGTCATGGGAGTATTGGACATGCTTGTACCCACCAGAAGAGAACCTTGATTCCGTACCCACCAGGAGAGGAAAAGACCCCACTGGTATACACTAGAAGAGGGGATGGACAGACAACAGTATAAGAACACAGCCAACAACAGAAAAAAACAATATGTCATTTACTACCAGAGTGTAGGGACTCCACACCAGAAAGATTCGAACATCCTAACAGAGATGAAGCAGAAGAGAACATCCCTAAAACAACTTCATGAACAATTCCCTAGATGAAGGGATCCTAAAAGAGGAAATGAGAAAATCCTTTAAATAAATGGAGGAAAACAGAAACCAAGAATTGGAAGAAACAATTCAAACAGTGCAAGGTTTGAAAGCTGAAATAAATAGAAAGAGAGAGAGAGAATGCTGAAAATAGAAAAGCTGGGTAAATGATCAGGAACTGCAGATGCAAGCATAACAAACTACAAGAGATGGAAGAGAGAATCTCAGGTGTTGAAGATACACTAGGAGAAATAGATTCATGGACCAAAGAAAATCTTATGTCTGACAAATCCCTGACACAAAATATCCAGGGAATATGGGACACCATGAAAAGGCCAAACCTAAGAATAATAGGTATAGAAGAAGGTGAAGAAACCCAACTCAAAGATGCAGAAAATATATTCAACAAACTCATAGAAGAAAACTTTCCCAACATAAACGAAGACATGCCAGTGAAATTACAAGAAGCTTACAAAATACCAAATTGAGTGGACCACAAAAAAGTGCCCTTGCCACATAATAATCAAAACACCAAACATACAGAATAAAGAACAAATATTAAGAACAGTGAAGGAAAAAGTCCAGGTAACATAGAAAGGCAGACCTGTCAAAATTACACCTGACTTCTCCATGGAAACTCTCAAGGCCAGAAGGTCCTAGATATCTTACTAAGAGAACACTGATCCCAGCCTAGGCTACTATACCCATCAAAGCTTTCAATCACTATACATGGAGAAACCAAGATATTCCATGATAATACCAGATTTAAACAATGCATATCAACTAATCCGGCAACACAGCAAGTTCTGGAAGGAAAACTCCAACCCAAGGAAGTTAACTACACCCACAAAAATATGGGCAATATATAATTCCACTATACCAACAGCCAAAAGAATAATGTGGAGAAATCCACACACAATGCCACCAACACTAACAACTCCAAATCAAACAGGAATTAACAATCAATGGTCATAAATATCCCTCAATATTAGTGATCTTAACTCACCTATAAAACGACACAGGCTAACTGAATGGATATAAAGACAGAATCCATCTTTCTGATGCATACAAGAAACACAGCTCAACTTCAAAGACAGATGTTACCTCAGAGTTAAGAGTTGGGAAAAGAGTTTCCAATCAAATGGACCCAAGAAATCAGCAGGTGTAACAATCCTAATATCTAACAAATTACACTTTAAACTAAAATCAATCAAAAGAGATGAAGAATGTCATTTCTTATTCATCATAGGAGAAACACATCAGGATGAAGTCTCAATTCTGAACATCTCTTCTCCAAATACAAAGGCACCCATATTAGTAAAAGAAACATTACTAAAACTAAAATTGCACATGAAATATCATACACTTATACTGGGACATTTCAACACTCCATTCTCAACACTACACAGGACCACCAGACAGAAACCTAACAAAGAAACAAAAGAAACTAGCAGAAGTTATGACCCAATTGTGTTTAACAGATATTTATAGAACATTCTGTCTAAACACAAAACACAAAACCTTCTTCTCAGCTTCCCATGAAACCTCTAAAATCAACCACATACTTGGAAATATAGCAAACCTCAATAGGTATGGAAAAAAAAAGTAGAAATAACCTCCTGTATCTTATCTGACCATGATGCTTTAAAGTTAGAATTCAACAACACAAATTTCAGAAACCCTATAAACTCAAGGAAATTGAACAATGCACAATTGCACCATTCCTGGGTCAAGGAAGAAATAAAGAAAGAAATTAAAGACTTCCTAGAATTCAACGAGAATGAAGGCACAACATACACATATTTATGCAATACTTTGAAAGCAGTGCTAAGAGGAAAGTTCATAGCACAAAATGCCCACATGAAAAAACTGGAGAATAGTCACACTAGAGAATTAACAGCACAACTGAAAGCTCTAGAACAAAAAGAAGCAAACTCACCCTGGAGGAGCAGACGCCAGGAAATAATCAAATTGAGAGCTGAAATCAATAAAGTAGAAACTAGGAAAACAATACAAAGAATCAATGTAACAAAGAGTTGGTTCTTCGAGAAAATCAAAAAGATAGATAAACCTTTATCCAAAGTAACCAAAATGCAGAGAAAGAACATCCAAATTAACAAAATCAGAAATGAAAGTAGGGGACATAACAATGGTCACTGAGGAAATACAGAGAATCTTTAAGTCATTCTTTGAAAACCCACATTCCACAAAATTCAAAAATTTAACAGAAATGGACAATTTTCTGGATAAATATTACTAAACAAAATTAAATAAAAACAGATAAGCAATTTAAATAGCCCTATAACACCTAATAAAATAGAATGTCATAAAAGTCTCACAAACAAAAATAAAATAAAATTAAATAAAATAATAAAATAAAATAAAAAAAGCCCAGGGTCAGATGGTTTCAGTGCAGAATTTAACCAGAAATTCAAAGAACAGCTAATACCAATACTCCTCAAATTGTTCCACACAATAGAAGCAGAAGGGTTATTGCCAAATTCATAAAAAGAGGCCACAATTACCTTGGTACCCAAGCCACCCAAAGACATAACTAAGAAAGAGAACTACAGACCAAAATCCCTCATGAACATTGATGCAAAAATAATCAGTAAAATACCGGCAAATTGAATTCAAGAACACATCAGAGAAATCATCCACCATAACCAAGTAGATTTCATTCTAGGGATGCAGAGATAATTCAACATATGGAAATCCATCAATGTAATCCACCATATAAACTGAAAAAAGAAAACAGCACATGATCATCTCACTAGATGCTTCGACATAATCCAACACGGCTTCATGATGAAGATGTTGGAGAGATCAGGGATTACAGGAACATACCTAAACATAATAAAAGCAATTTACAGTAAACCAACAGCCAATATCAAACTAAATGGAGAGAAATTCAATGAGATTCCTCTAAAGTCAGGAACAAGACAAAGCTGTTCACTCTCTTTTAATCTCTTCTATATTGTACTTGAAGTTCTAGCTAGAGCAATAAGACAACAAAAGGAGATCAAGGGGATACAAATTGAAAAGAAGTCAAACTTTCACTATTTGTAGGTGATATGCTAGTTTACATAAGTGACCTGAAAGACTGTACCAGAACACTCCTACAGCTGATAAACACCTTCAGCAAAGTGGTGATTGCAAGATTAACTAAAAAAAAATCAGTAGCCCTACTCCATACAGATGACAAAGAAGCTGAGAAAGAAATCAACATAATGGTATCAGAACTGGGATTGAGAACTTTCACTTAAAACTTAACAAAGCTTAAAAAATAGTTTTTAGAAACAAGGGAACAGAGACTAGCAAGACTTCTTGGTAGCAGCATTTTCTCGGTTGGATTTGTTTTGCTGTAGACAGAGAGTTGCTCTGCTCCTTTAAGGGAGGTTTCCAAAATTAGCATAAGCGGCAAAAAAGCCACCTTGCTTTTAAAGAGCTCTGCTAACAATTCATTGGTGTGTAAGAGAGTTACAGTGAAGGTTTACACTGTGTTTTAAAAAATACGCTGGCTTGGGAGAGAAAAAGAAACAGGATACAATGGTTTAAAAAAGAAAAAAGGAAATAGAATGGATGGGTATGGTGCCGCACGCCATTAATCCCAGCACTTGGGAGACAGAGTCAAGCAGATCTCTGTGATTTCAAAGTAAACCTGGTATACAGAGGAAATTCTAGGACAGATAAAAGTTACACAGAGAAACCCTGTCTCAAAATATGTACAAATAGAAGTAGAGGAAATAGAATAATAAAAAAGCCACGTAAACATGGAAAGCACAGAGAAATTTTGGATATTATATGCAATTCTGTTGTCTCTAAATTATTTGATTGCTGAGAAAATAACTACTGATAAAAGAAATGCTGCTAGATTAATTCAATTTATATATTTAAAAAATGCTTTGACTCCAAAATTTAAGCCTAAGAACAAGTTACTGGGGAAAAGAATTTCTACTTTTGTTTCCACAGAAAATGAAAGCTGTGGATTCTTTCCATACTTATATGGTTTGATCAAGCCAGACCCCCTGAAACAGTGCCCCAGATGATCCAACATTCAAAGCAGTTGAGACAAAGCCTTGCAGACTACAGCCAAGATTTCTGCCTCTTCTTTGGACCCCCATG
Organism: Cricetiscus sungorus; assembly: GCA_030556225.1. NCBI lineage: Eukaryota > Metazoa > Chordata > Mammalia > Rodentia > Cricetidae > Cricetiscus > Cricetiscus sungorus. The sequence goes on from JANBXA010000651.1 coordinate 127,272,361, forward strand.
ACAGCGCCCTCTACCAGCAGGAAGTAGTTTGGAAAGAACGACACCCAAATTCCCAAATATTGTTTATAAATGTTTGTTTTCATTTAAATGGGCTTGGTTATAAATGGTTATAACCACAAGCAATCTTTTTAAAGGTAAAAAGGGAATTATGGTATAGATATGAATACTTTGCTTTGAAATGGATTTTCTTTTATTGATAAAATTTAAGGTCAATTTTGTAATATGTATATTTCTCCTCTTGTTTAGGTATTGTGTTTATATAGCTCATTTAGAAATGTAATGTATAATTTAGTACAGATTAGAGAGTTACCTATGATAGTTAAAACTTAGAGTTAAGTTAGTTAGGATTTCTAGATATACAGAGATGTATTTGAGATGGATAGGCATTCTTCAAACCTTTCAAAGACCTACAGAATATGGCATTTAAAATGGTTTAGGGTTTTTCTTGACAATGAGGCACAAGTGCTCCTGGTAACACCACCTGCATGAGAAAGGAAGATGGACATCGAAGAAAAACATTATGGAGTTTGCTTCTAATATGGCAAGACTAGCCATTTGGGCAAGGTACTGCTCTTTTGGACTGTTGGACTTTATGCTATAGAAACTGGACATGCAGGACCCACAAAAAGGTGACTGCTGATGCAAGATGGACATTGCTACAGGATTCCTGCTTCATGGAAGAGGCAGCCAGACATTCTGCAATTCACAGAGAAAAATGACTGACAAACTGCCAATACAGGTGGACAGTTTAAAGTTTCCTGCTTTGCTGAGGAATCTAGAGACACACTATGGCCTATGGGCTGAAGATGGAACATTACAGAAGAACTTTGGGTGACTGAATAGGCAATGAGTTGTCTCTGTCATTTCTAGAGTTTATATTATCCTTCTGTGGTCTTTGAAGGAGTTGAAGACAGACAGTTATGGTTATAGTTTTCCTTAGTTAGGATTAAAGATAAGTTACATATAGGACTTTAAACTCACAAAGATAGGATTGATGATATTTTCTTTAAGTCTTACAAAATGTTAATGGACTAAATATTGTTAACTGTGATTCTTATTTGATAACTGTTGTATGTTATAGTTTGCTATGTTAAGGTTAAACCCCTTTTTTATTTTAGACAAAAAAGAGGAGATTTAGGGAGATGTTATCCTGTAAATATGTTTCTCATACTTGTTAATTAATAAAGCACCATTTGGTCAATGAAATAGCAAGATAGGCGGGGCTAGGAGACAAGGAGGAAAGAGGAAGTAGTGGGTAGGAGTCAAGATGGAGACCTGAGAGAAAGAAGATGCCGGCGGCAGCTCCCGGATAAGATGACCACGTGGAAATACTTAGATAAGTAGAAATGGGTTAATCATTAAGACAGAGCTAGCCCATATACAATAATGGTAACTGGCCAACAGGATTGTATCAAATACAGAGTCTCTGAGTGTTATTTGGGTCTGGCGTAGCTGTGGGCCCAGACGGGTGGGCTGGCAGATTGGCGGAAACATACGTGCTACAGATTGGCGCCAAACCTGCCGTAACACATTACCCTTTATAATAGCCACAAACAACATAATATATCTTGGGGTAACACAGTAACCAAACAAGTGAAAGACCTATGTAATCAGAATTTTGAGTCTTTTAAGAAAGAAATTAAAGAAGATATCAGAAAATGAAAAGATCCCCCATGCTCTTAGGTAGGAAGGATATAAACATATAAAAATGGCAATCTTGCCAAAAGCAATCTACAGCAATCCTCATCAAAATCCCAGCACAATTCTTCACAGACCTTTAAATAACAATTCTCAACTTTATATGGAAAAACAAAAGACCCAGGATAGCCAAAACAACCCTGTATAATAAAGGAACTCTGGAGGCATCACCATCCCTGACATCAAACTCTATTGTAGTGCTATAGTCCTGAAAACAGCTTGGTATTGGCACAAAAATAGACAGGTGGATCAATGGAATTGAATTGAAACCCTGATATTATCCCACACACCTACAAACACCTGATTTTTGAAGACGAAGCTAAATTTATACAATGTATAAAAGAAAGCATTTTCCTGGCATAACTGGATACTGGTGTGCAGATAGACCCATGTCTATTGCCATGCACAAAAACTAAAGTCCAAATCGATCAAAGACCTTAACATAAATCCAGTCACACTAAACCTCCTTGAATGAATTGGTACAGGAGACCACTTCCTGAACATAACATCAGTAGCACAAACATTGAGATCAACAATTTATGAATGGGACCTACTGAAACTGAAATGCTTCTGTAAGGCAAAGGACACAGTCAACAAGACAAAACAGCAGCACACAGAATGGGAAAAGATATTCACCAACCCCACATGTGACAGAGGGCTGATTTCCAAAATATACAAAGAACTCAAGAAGCTAGTTACCAAAACATCAAGTAACCCAATTAACAAGTGGAATACAGAACTAAATAAAGAATTCTCAATAGAAGCATCTGAAATGGCTGAAAGACACTTAAGAAAGTGCCCAACATCCTTAGCCATCAGGGAAATGCAAGTCAAAATAACTCTGAGATACCATCTTACTCCTGTCAGAATGGCTGAAATAAAAAACACCAAAGTCAGTTTATGCTGGAGAGGATATGGAAAAAGGGGAATACTTCTCTACTCGAATGTGGGTGCAAACTTGTACAGCCACTTTGAAAATCAGTATGCTGGTTCCTCAGGAAAATGGGAATTAGTCTACCACAAGATCCAGTAATTCCACTCTTAGGCATATACCCAAAAGATGCACATTCATACAACAAGGACATCTGTTCAATTATGTTCATAGCAGCATTATTTGTAATAGCTAGAACCTGGAAGCAATTTAGATGCCCCTCAACTGAAGAATGGATAAAGAAAATGTGGTACATTTATACAATGAAGCACTAGTCAGTGGAAAAAGAAACAATGGAATCTTGAAATTCACAGGCAAATGGATGGAACTAGAAGAAATCATCCTGAGTGAGGTAACCCAGTCACAAAAAGGCAAACATGTTACTTACTCACTCCTATATGGATTTTAAACACAGACCAAAGGATCAAAGGCCTACAATCCACACCACCAGAAAAAGTAGGAAACAAAGAGGACCCTAAGAGAGACATACATCGTTCACCACAGATGGGGAAAGGGACAAGATCTTCTGAGCAAATCTGGAGCATGGAGGGAGGGAAGAGAGAGTTAGGAGAAAGAGAAGAGGAGAAGAGTGATGGGAGATGTTATTCTGTATATATGTTTCTCATACTGGTTAATAAAGCTCTGTGGCCAATAGGAAACAAGATAGGTGGGGCTAGGAGACCAGGAGAAGGAAAGAGGAAGTAGAGGGTTGGAGTCAAGATGTAGCCCGGGGAAGAAGTAGGACGCTTGCCACGGCTCCATGATAAGACGACCACGTGGAAATACTTAGATAAGTAGAAATGGGTTAATAATTAAGACAGAGCTAGCCCATTAACAATAATGGTAACTGGCCAACAGGATTGTATCAAATACAGAGTCTCTGAGTGTTATTTGGGGCACACGTGGCTGGGGGACCATGGCGGCAGGACCGGGAGGCTGGCGGGGAGGAACCTGCCGTAACAGAAGAGGAGGGGAGAAGAGGATATGAGGGAGCAGGATGTTTGAGTAGGGAAGAATAGAGGAGAGCAAGAAAAAAGATACCATAATAGAGGGAGCCATTATAGGTTTAAAGAAAAATCTGGCACTAGGGAAATGCCTAGAGATTTGTAAGGGTAACTCCAACTAACAATCTAAGCAATAGTGGAGAGGCTACATTAAATGTCCTTCTCTGATAATGAGATTGATGACTACCTTAAATGCCATCCTAGAGCCTTCATCCAGTAGCTGATGAAAGCAGAAGCAGACCCCCAGAGATAAACACTGAACGGAACTCCTGGAATCCAGTTACAGAGAGGGAGGAGTAATGAGCAAAGGGGTCAAGACCAGGCTGTAGAAAGCCACAGAATCAGCTGACCTGAACAATGGGGAGCTCATGGACCCCATTCTGGTACCTGGGATCCAGCGTAGGACCGACTGAGACCCCTTGAATTTGAGTGTTAATTAGGAGGACTGGGCAGTCTATGGGGCCTCTGGTAGTGGATCAGTATTTATCCCTAGTATATGAATGAACTCTGGGAGCCCATTCTGCATATAAGGATACTCTCTCAGCCTAGACACATGGGGGAGGGTCTAGGCCCTGCTCCACATGATATGACAGACTTTGAAGATCTCCATGGAAGGTCTCATCCTCCCTGGTGAGCAGAACGAGGATGGAATGAGTGTTGGGGGACAGGGGAGTAGGGGAGGGTGAGGGAACTGGGATTCATATGTAAAACAACTTTGTTTCAAATTTAAATAAAAATATTATCATAAAAACCTAAGAAAAAACAACAACAAGAAAAACCTAACAACAACCACAAATAATACAATGTGATATTTGATACAGGTGAGATTTGCAGAAGATACATGGGACATAGAAGAGCCGAACGGATCCTAACCAGCCCTTGGGAAATAAGAAAAACTTCACTAGAAATATGTGCCTGCCCATATTCCTTCAGGCCATGTCCTCTGTTTCTACTGGTGCTTGGCATCTCCACCATCCTTAGGTATCAGCAATCAGCAGTCAATGCCATGACTTTCTAAATTAGGCATCCCACAAAGGCAAAAACCTGTGACAAGGACTAAGTTACACCATCTTCTGGGCATGTCACAGTTACTATAATCACAAATTCATAGCTGGTGTGGTTACTTGCATTAGGCCTGCACAAAATGTGTCCTGCCAACAGTCTGCCATTGATGGAGAGGAGGCTCATGGGACCACACCCATCTGTTTTAGTTAGAGTTCTCTATAGGAACAGAACTGATAGAATGGACATGTGTTAAAAGGGGATTTATTAGAATGGCTTACAGGAGGTGATCCAGCTTGTCCAACAATGGCTTATCCTGAAAGAAAGACCAAAAATCCAGTAGTTTTTCAGGCTGGATATCTCGGACAGTTTTCAGATCTTCAGTTTCAAAGAAGTGGGTTCTAATACAGTGAATGGATGACTTGACACAGGATAGGTGAATTTGCCAGCAGGAGTGAGGGCAAGCAGGCAAAATGCAAAAACTTCTCTTCTATTTTTTTCATGTGGGCTGCCACCAGAAAGCATGATGTAGATTTAGGGTGGGCCTTCCCACTTCAAATGATCCATTCAAGAATATTCCTCACAGAGGTGCCCATCTGTTTGGATTTTAGTTTATTTCACGTGTAGTAAGGTGACAAACATGATTAGTCACCTGGGAAAGGTGACTGGAAAGACAGTCTGGGAAAGCAACTGTCTTTAGTTAGGTATCCATTGGTGATTGCACAGGCTCCAATGAATAGTTCCAAACATGGTTACATAGACGGTCCTAATTAAACTAAATGGATCTTGAAACAAGAGAAAAAGAAATGAATCTGGGGAAAGAACTTGTGGAAACAAGGGTGAGTTGATGTGGCTGTGATGGAGATAATTGTGGGAGAGGTGAGTGTATTCAGAATGCATTATATACATGTATGGCATTGTCAAAGAACAAATTTAATAGCAATAAAAACAACAAAATGGGCAACCACTGCTCATATCAAGAGAATTGGGGAATAGACACCAAACACCCAGCTCTTCTAAAGCAGAGAGCAAGACACCAAACACCCAGCTCTTCTAAAGCAAAGAGCAAAACCACCATCATGGCCACTGGTTGAGAAAATACTTCCTCACCTCCACCTGCTGTGTCTGAGTTCCAGGTATGCCCACCCAGCAATTCTCCTTTCAGAGGAAGCCACATCTAAATGCATTCCAGGCTCCAACTTCTTTATCATTCATCTCCCGTCTTTTTTCTTTGAGAAATTCTTATTTTTTTTATTTTTTTTGGTTTTCTTGATGTTAAGATTTTTCCTGTCAGTTCCTAGGGTTTAGAGCAGAAATAGACACAATCTCAGGTTCTCAGAATGCCATCTTTCTTTCCTTCCTTCCTTCCTCTTCCTTCCTTCCTTCCTTCCTTCCTTCCTTCCTTCCTTCCTTCCTTCCTTCTCTCCTTCCTTCCTTCCTTCTTTCTTTCATTCCTTCCTTTCTTTTTCTTTCTCTCTTTTTCTCCTTCTTCTTTTCCTTTTTCCTCCTCCTCCTTCTCCTCCTTCTTTTAGACAGGATTTCTTGTTCTAGCCCTGGTTGTCTTGGAGATTTGTAGACCAGGCTGGCCTTGAACTCACAGAGATCCACCTGCTTCTGCCTCCCAAATTCTGGGATTAAAGTCATGCACCACCACTGCCTGGCTCAGAATGCCATCTTGACCCAGCCTACAGTGTGCTCATTATTTAAACGTTTGTGAGAACTGAACCATAGAATTATGTATAAAGCATGTTACAAATGCTTCCCGAGTGTTCATGATTAAAAAAAAAAAATCTTTATATTGGAATAGTGTTAATGCAACTGGTATATACCTTGTTCTTTATAAATGAGAGTGTCATATGCCAGTGAGGGGCATGAAATTCAGTTAAAATTCATAGTGTATCTATATTGTATTCAATTCATAATTACCTTGAAAAATGGGGAAAGGTACCCTTCACTTGAATGTTGATGGCAAGCTGAGTTTGGGACAGATAGAAGAAAAGACTAGATTCTGGGAGGCCAGCAAGAAAATTCCTGTACCAGTGTAAGTGCTAACTGGTGAGTCCCAGGATTAAAATGCAAATAGTTAGCACAGGCAAGAATGTATAATTGAAGAAAATAGTTCAAAGAAACACATGTCAGGTGTTGGGTGAAGTGTTGACAGTGACCATGGAGACATCATCAGTGTCTCCTGAGGAAGATGGGGGCATCTTCTGTGGAGATAGAGTTCACAAGAAAGGTCTTCTCTCCCTGAGTGTCCTCTTCATACTAGTGCCTTCAGTCGGTTATGATATCCCAGAATGCAGTAGAAAGTGACTTCATCTTGGGCAGCACTCAGGAAACTTCATTCCTGGATTCCTAGAAGGACCTTCATTACAGCATAAATTTTTCCCTTCAAAGTGGTTGTGCAACTTTGGTGTAATAAGATCTTAAGCAAGCCTCCAGAGCATTTGTCTGTCTTGAAAACTAGCACAAAGACCCGAAAGCTGAAAGAAAGTTGTGTGAACCTATACAGTCAAACTGATGAGAAGTAAAAATGTCAATAAAATGTTACTATGATCCATGTATTGATCCTCCCTTAGTCTGGCTCGTGTTCACTGTTCCAAGAATCCACGCCATGATACTGTTTGTAGAATGACCTGATTAAAAAAGCCTGGCCAGATAGTTGCTTGTGTGAGGGTAGATATTTTTGGACTTCTCAGTGAGATTCCTGGAATCTTTCTGTTTTCAGCATGGCCTGCTTTGACCTCCTCTTTCAGACCTTGGAAAAATAAGTAACTACAGGTGAGGAAGGTGAAGACAGGAGTGAGCCAGCAGGGGGCAAGGCTGTGCCTGGCTCTGGAACCCCTACAGATCTCTGAGCCTGTTAGTATTGCCCTTTTAAAGCTCGCCCTCCCACCTCCACTCCCTGTGCCCTGTGGCAAGTTTCTGGCTTTGATTTCCTAATTTATCCAGAGATTCCATAGACCTCAGCCGCCCTGACACACTCACCCCCGACGTACATGTTGCTTTTTACCCATCTTTTTTTCTTTTGAAAGTAACTTCTTTCCAGGTCTTTTATGGTTTCCCTTCCTGTGGATAGATATTTCACTGAACACTTAAATTATGGCTGAGATTTTCTTTAGGCAATTAGAGCTAGTGTCTGGCTAGTGTTTTGAGTGCCTAGCAGCCAAAGACAGCTATCTTAGCTTAGAATGACTCCTTAGCGTGAAGGTTCCCAAGTGGCACACTGTCTGAACTGTGATCCAATGTGTCAGGAATAAGTTGCAATGATCACTTTATCAGTCCCAGCAATTCACACTCTGTGTCACCTCCTCAGAGTGTGACTCTGGAAGTCAGAGGCTCATGAGTGGAAACTCTATCCACAGAGCTGGTGAGCAGAGAAGACATGAACCAAGGAGTCCCTTCTCAGCCAAAGCTTTCACTACTGTTTTTATTTTAATGTAATATTTTAACTGATTTTCTAAGAATTTCATGCATGCAATGTATTTTGTTATATTCATTCCCACTCTGCTCCTTAACTCTTCTCAGATCCCATCTAACCCCTCTCATCTTCATGTCTTCATTTCTTTCTCTTTAAAAAACAATTGATTTCCCCACAAAGTTCAATTTGAGTATGGGATCTTCTCTTGAAGCAATGGCAGCCTATCAGAGGGACAAATCCTTAAAGAAAAAAAAAACGTCTCTCCCTCCTCAGATGCCATCACTTGTCTATATCTCCATAGTTGGGGATGGAGGCTTGAGAGTCAGTCCCTCCACATTACACACTGTGTGTTGTCTGGCTTGATCACTTGCAGGCATGTGCTATGGGTTCATGAGGGCAGGAGTCCTTTTGTGTCTGGAAGACGGTGCTTCACTCTAGTTCTCCCATATTCTATCTCTTAAAGATTCTCTACTCCTTCTTCTAAAATGGTCCCTGAGCCTTGGAGTGATGGGTTGCAATAGGGATGCCTCATTTTGTGTCTGAGTACTCTACAGACACTTATTACTCTCCCCCCACCCCCACCCCCGCTCCCTCCCAACCCGACACACTTTGACCAATTGTGTGCTTCTGTGTCCACCATGACGCATTGTAGAAAGAAACTTCTTCAAAGAGGTGTGAGAGCTCATCTGTGGGTGGACAGGCAAGGCAAGAGAACAATTTGATACCATGTCCATTTAGAAAAATGATAGTGGTAGGTCCATGGCTTGGTTTTTGATGTATTGTTTATGTGCAGTTTTTCACTCTACTTCAGCTTTCTTGACGGGGAATGGGAATGAAGATGGGAATTTTTAGTAATAATCACTGTGGCATGGAAATGCTCTGAGTACTCCTGGTGATAGCTGATCTACAAATATATATATGTTAAATGAATATGGAAAACATTTTGCAGTAACAATGGTTGAAACTTATCTAGAGAAATCAGAAAATTTAAGCTTTTTAACTTTTATTTGGGGTAAGATATTTGGCTGGTTTATTCCCATTTTCAATACATAGGAAAGGAATGAATCAACTTTCATAATTGCAATCACCCCTTCTAGCTCTCAAAGCCGTGTGTTTTCTATTTTGTTAGTGCTCAATAGTGAGAGTTTTCCTGTTCCTCCCAGGCAAAATATGGACACAGATGTTCCTAGGATGTAAAAAATGAAACTCTTCTGGGTGGCCCAGGTGTTCTGAACTTGGTGGGAGGGAACTCAGCTAGGTAGGCAGAGAAGGGATGTTAAGAAAAAAAGATGTTTCTCCTGGGAAGAGAGGGGAGAGCAGAACTAGGAGGCAGAGATAAGAAATTTCTTTGTCCTGAGAAAGATAAATTTGTCATCAGCCAGATATTTTATTACTTACTCTGACCCTAATATTCCTATCCCTGGCTGAGGCCAGACAAAGAATTAAACACTGGCCATATTCAAGAAGCTATGAGGTTCAAGGAGCATTTATTTGGAATACTCCACTTTCCACTCAGTGCTAAGCTATATGGAACTAACACTAAGGTAAGTAGTTCAGAGGCAGGAGAGTCAAAGTGTGAACTGGAGAGCTGGTTTGGTTCCTGAGACTGTCCTCTTGCCTGTAATGTGTGCCACTTGTGATCACAGTAAAGCCAGTTCTATACAGTAAGCCTTACATATGGAAATGACAAACACTAGGTCATGAGTCCTACATTTCCTGTCCTCACTTCCTGCCCAGTTTCCCAACAGAATGTTTATGCCAGCTACCATTTGTGAAATGAATAGATAAGCTTTAAATTTTGCAGAAATTTCCTCCTACAGCTGTGTTTTGCCATGAGGCAGTGATATTTAACTAGCATATTTCCATAAACTAAAATCTGAGGTAAAATGACAAAGAGAGTAAATTGAAGCATAAAGAAAAAAGTAAGTTAAAGTTAAGAAATAGTGAAAAAGGCAATGTAAAATCAAGAAATACTAAGCTTGTATAAAACCAATTCAGCATAGAATAGATCATAACTCCATGTGGAAAATCTGAGTAATTGGTAGACCAGTTGGCCCATCAGGAAACTTTATTTTATATGTAAAAAAGAAGCTGGGGAGAAGTGAATCTTGAGCTTAAGTAGTTCATTCAGTGGCTCTTGGATGTGTCACCAAACCCATGAGAGCTGTACTAAGTTTTAATATACTATAACAGGTAAACTTGGATGTCTCACTACAAAGTAGGAATTAGTTTCATAACCTAGTCTTGCCTAGTGGTCAAGTGTTTAAGTGGAAGTTCAGAGCATAGGAATTGGAATTAAATCAACACTGGTGATAGACCTAACCTTTGCTCTTAGCCAACAGGTGTGTTGATTCAGACTAAAGTACAAAGCAACTGATTGAGAAGGAATTCATGATTTACATGCTTTGGCATAAGAGCAGGAGTTGGTTTGCTTAGTTGCCTTATTATGTATGCTAAAGAGAGAGACATACATGTGGAAAGGACATTGGACTGTGTCACAAGACACTGTCTTATGTGTGACATATCTCTCTTGATACAGTGTTCTTTTCTATAAAAACTTGCCTGGAAGAACCCATTTCTATTTAAATGACCCCCATGAAAATAGCTAGGCCTGGTAGTCTTTGAGATACTTGCCTATATAGGACACCATAGGAAGACAGCATTCTTCATGGAGACACCAAGATTTTTCCCTCTGGCTCCCCTTCCTTTAGTGGCAGAGAAACAGGAACAGGAGGCTGGGAGACTCACAAGTTGGCTCCAGGGTTAACTAACCCCGATCCACTCATGTCTGTTCAATTCTGAGATCCTTTCCAGTAACAGAGGAAAGTTCCATCCTGCAACTACCAAGTTCTTTCAACTTCCTTTCTTCCTCCAGGTTGACTTTGATGTTTGTTCATTTTTACCTGATTCCACATGCATAAAAGCACTTTGGGAGAGGTTGGTTTTGTGCTATTTACCCTGGTCCTGCAACCCGTAGGGATGGTCTTACACCTGGGATCAGGGTGGAAATATTTCACTTTTTAAATATTAATGAAATCAGTCTCTTCCAAGAATGTCTTCAAATTCCCTGAAGCTTCATAGATGGTGTAGTTTGCACTCAGCTGTTGACATTAGCCATTAGACTGTTGTACAAACAGTCACTGGTGGCCTGTCACCCAGGGCCCTGCTGGCTTCACATCAGAGAGAAGCACAGAAGTGTGAGGTCAATGAGCCCAGCAGGCATTTAACTTCTGGGTCTGGAAAAATTCTGATTCACAGAGGGATTTGGGGGTTGAACTAAAAGCTTGAAACTCAGTCAGAAGCCAGGAAAGGTGGTATTGATCAAAGAGTGTGTTCCAGGAGCCTCCAGGACTTATGATGAGGAAACACTATGCTGTCATTCTGTATTTATGGAAGCTGAGGCATGAAAATATAGTCTTGACCAAGGTCCCAGAACTAGTAAGTGTTGGCAGGCAGTTTGTCTTCAGACCTGGCGCTTTGAACCATTGTTGCTCATGACCCTGTGAACATGTACTCTATATGGGCATGCAATTTGGCATGGACACTGACTGGAACAATTTGGTAACACCTATTAAAACAAACACTAATGAACTAACTCAGTAATTCCACTTATTAGTATCTACCTTAGAAAAATGCACCCACTTATTTGCCACAGGGTATTAGTTTTATCATTGTTTATATTAGTAAAAATTATGCAGTGACTGGAGTAGTACCTATAGGGATATGGATGAATAAACAACAGCTTTTTACACTGTAGAGTAAGGCATAGCTATTACAAGGAGGACAAGACAAATGGAATAAGACAATTTATGAAAAAAATACCTATTTTCTCTGGATATCTGAGTTTGAGAAAAAAATTGGAAGAACACATGCAGAATAATAACAGCAGTTGTTTTTGGTAGAGGGCAGAGGAGATCATAATGGGGATGTGAATCAGAAAGGCTCTGCCCTTATCTGCAAAGTGTTCATTATGTCTTCTGTTTTATTATTCACTCTGACATTCACTTATGCAAATGAAAATAGAAACTGAGAGATGGATAGACGTAATTTAATTGAATAAAATGTTTTTTTTTTCATGTAAGATTTTAGCCTTAAAGAAAGCTAGACAATCCCAGTACTTGGGAGAAAAAGGTAGGTGGATCTCTGAGTCAGAGGCTACAAAGTGAGTTCATTGACATCCAGGGGTACAAAAAAAAAAAAAAAAAAAAAAAAGGAATTTAAAGTAATAGAGACTCAAAGAACCTTAGAGATTTCCTGGTCAAACCTGTTGAGCTTCAGGTTCTGACACCTCGGTGCACTCCCATTCTCCCATTCCTCACCAGGAGCTGTTCACCTCATGGTTCACTGCCATCTAGCATCCTGCAAGATGCTGCCTAATAGACCCAGTGAGAGGCTCTCATGTTCTGGGTGGGCTTGACATGTGAACTTTAACAGTCTTTGCATGAAGAATTGCTGATCTCCCTCTGCCATGCCCCCTGCGTTAACTAGTCTTTCTGAATTTTCAAAGGCTTTGTGACATGTTTCTTCCATACATAGTTAGCTTGAAGACAGTTTTCCTACATTTGAAACTACATTTTTGTTTGTTTTGAGTTACTGTGTGGCTTGGAGTTTTCCTTTTAATTCTTTGAGATTGGGGATGGGGAGGGTCATGTATGACTTTCAGTGTATGCAGCATCCCCAGAGGTGTGAGATACAACAGTGTCTTTTTCCTGTGTGGTTTTTCCAAAGGCACTGGATATGTACTATTTAATTGGCTATTCCATGTCTTCAGTTCCCTAGTAAACAGCAGACACAGCCACGAAGAGTTAGAGCGTCAGTGGCTAAGTCATGTGCAGGGGAACATCCCAGGAGAGAAGAGCTGCTCGCACATGCAGGCCTGACCTCAGAGAGATGCAGAGAAACACACAGACTCATAATAATCATAAAAACGTCGTAAGTCTGTATAGGGAGCAAATACCTTTTGTGGCCTTTTTCTACCCTCCTTTCTTCATACTCTAGTTTAGGTTGTGTTATCTTGGCTGGTTTTTAAGAAAAAAAAATTCTTGATTCTCATTTGCATAGGAAGAAATAGTAGAAGCAGCAATGACTTATTAACTGCTTACTTCTGTTCAAGGTTTTGTTTTGTTTTTTTAAAATTTCACTTTGTGTAATAATGAACTATTTTGTTTATAGGAAACCACAATGTAAAGCCTATAGTCTCCATACAGAAGATTTTTCCCTCCAAAGTTCTGCTGGTTTTGATGCCTCGTTTTAGTGCGCTGCATTTACTATAGTTGATGAGTTATTACTGCTATATTATTTTAACTAAAGTCTATGGTTTACACTAGCAGTCACCTTCTATGACACATAGCCTATGGGTTTGGATGAGTTCAGGACCAGTATCCACCATTATAGTACTACAGCGAAGAGTTTTTCTGTCCTAAACCCACTCTGTGCTTCATCAATTCGTGGCTGCCTCTCCCATGCCTGGTTCCTGGGGAACACATCCTTCTACCATCTGTAGTTCTTCCTTTCTTGGGGTGTCATGTATTATCATATTTAATGCTAATGTTAAAAATCAGGTTTCTTGAGGTAATAACCATTTTTGGTACCTGAAGTCTGTGAATTTTAACAAGTATATCCCAAGAAAATCCATCACACCTTGTGATAGTTGATACTGACTGTCAGCTGGGTGGGATTTAGACACACTGTAGAAACCAGTCTTTGGACTGACAGTGAAAGACTATCTTGATGAGGTTAACTGGAGTGGGAAAACCCACCTTAAGCGTGGGTGGTACTGTTGTATGGACTGGAGTCTCTGACTGAATACTAAAGAGAAAGGAAGCTGAGCAGGAACATTCAGTTTTCCCTGCGTTTGGAGAGTAAATGTCATGTGACCAGCCACCTGTTACCTCTTGCCTTCATGCTTTTCAAATATTACAGATTAAATGACCTGGAACTGTTAACAACAACAAATCTTTCCTTTTTCAAGCTTCTTTTGTCTGGTATTTTGTCACAGCAGAGATGGGTAACTCATATATTCTCTCTGTTTTGGGTTTATCATATAGATATTCACTGGTCACAGAACCACTGGAGATGAGACTCCTCTTATATCTTCTTAAGAAATGATGACTCAAGGCTCAGAGAGGCACAGCAATTTTCTCGAGGTGACTAAGTGACCAAAATTTAAGCCTCAGTGTTTGGACCCTGAAGCCCATAATCTTAATACTTGGTTAGACTATTTCAGTGTCTTATTTGTACAATCAAAGGACAGTGTATTGAGTCATGAAATGTATTATTTAAGAGATAATTCTGGATTTGCTAGTAAAATAATATGCTCCTCTCAAACCAGAATGCCCTTTTTCAGTCATTGGTAGTATGAAACTAGAACCCAGAACTCCAAACTTTAAATATGACATCAATACTTTTCAGTACTTTGAAAAATAAGACATATATTCTAGGCACAGAGGTGGAGCTGAGTGCAGTTGAGTGGTCTAACGAGAGAAACCAGAACTTAGACCCTATAAGCAGAGCTCTTTACTACAGTGACCAAGATGCCAATAGTGTCTATTGGTAACTTTGTATATCAGCTACTGTAGTGATAGAAACTAATATCTCTGGTATCTCACATTATCTTCCAGATAGGAAGCCTTATTATTCTTACATGTGACTATTTAAATTTCAAATGGTAGAGAAATCTGTTCCAGATTACATACCTAGTCATTATGATTAGAAACCCAGGCCAGGTGCTGTCAAATTCTAAAGTCCTTGTTCTTTGTACCTATCACCATCTATCTCTCTTAGGAATCAAGTTGGAGAGTGATGTGATAAGCTGTTGCGTCTACCTCAGCCAGCAAGGAAACACGACCATGACTCTTCTTCAAGCAGTTTATTCAGCAACCTTGTACATCAGCTTCCACCTCTCCCAGCCCCAGCAAGCCCTTAAATGTGATCTCACCCAATCAGCCCCTGCAACCTGGAGATCCTGGATAGGCCACAGAAGGAGGAAGCACACCAGATCCATCAAGCACTTCTAAATAAGGCTTGTTTACGGCTAAGCTTGAACTACCTGGCATCCAGCCAGGCTCCATCTTGGGGCTGTGGCTTCCCACAATAAGCTGCCTTTAGTGCCTAAAGTGGGGAGAATGTTTGCAGTACCTACACAGGACAGGTAATGGAGGAAGAGAAGGAAGCAGGACTCCATTCAAAGGACTTAATTGAATAGCAGTGACAATTATTGGAAGGAAATCATTGTTACTTGAAATAAATACAAACAACAGAACTCAGAGAAAGGATGGACATAAGAGAAGGAGGGAGTGTGGTGGGAACAGGGCAGTTAAAGTTTTCACAAGATGAGGAAGAAATATGACAAAACCTTAGAAAGAAAACAGGCCTGAGGAACTGAATCTTGTGGGTAAGGGAAGGTTGTAACAAGTCTATCTCTGGACAAAGTTGGTGTATTGGCTGGTTTTGTGTCAACTTGACACAAGCTAGAGTCATCAGAGATAAAGGAGCCTCAGTTGAGGAAATTCCTCCCAATTAATGATCAGTGGAGGAAGACCCAGCCCATGGTGGGTGGTGTTGTCCCTGAGCTGGTAATCTTGGGTTCTATAAGAAAGCCCTCTGAGCAGGGGGAGCAA
Organism: Cricetiscus sungorus; assembly: GCA_030556225.1. NCBI lineage: Eukaryota > Metazoa > Chordata > Mammalia > Rodentia > Cricetidae > Cricetiscus > Cricetiscus sungorus. The sequence goes on from JANBXA010000651.1 coordinate 127,288,036, forward strand.
GCCAGTAAGCAGAACCTCTCCATAGTCTCTGCATAATCCCCTCCTCCAGGACCCTGCCCTGTTTGAGTTCCTATTCTGACTTCCTTTGATGATGAACAGCAATGTGGAAGTGTAAGCCAAATAATCCCTTTCCTCCACAACTTGCTTTTTGGTTTCATTGCAGGAATAGAAACCCTAAGACAGTTGGAAGTGATGGCTAGAGACATAAATGGAAGTTTGCTGCAAGCATTTGAAGACATGAGTCTAGATAAAGATCAGGGTACAATGTAAAATTGGAAACCTCCTGCACTGAATGAAGTCATGAATCTATCAAAGGCAGAAATGTAGAGCAGAGCCTTGAGTCAGATCAACAAGCAGTGGTAAAATTATGAAGAGTTCAAAGAAGCAACTCAACTCAGTAGACAGTAGCTAGAGAAGAAAATTGAAGATAATAGATGGTCAATAAGTTAGAGATATATGGAGAGGTAGAATGTGAATAATAAATGGGTTATAGATAATATATATATATACATATATATATATATAGTTGACAGACTATATACAGAGAGATGATAGATGACAAATAGATAGATACAAGCTAAAGATAGGTAGGGAACTTGTCATGAAGAACAAATGTTAGCAGCTTATTGAAAAAATATCTCTATATAAATGACTAGAGTGTATGTTATTTAGGACACTAGTACAGATGCTCTGAGACCACTATTTGAAATGGTATGGGGCAGATACAGTGAATTCCAACTACTTCAGCCTTCTGTGCTCCCTTCTTAATACTGGACTTCCACTTTGCCATCTAAATTAGTTCCTTTTGTTTTGGAATACGTTCATCTTCAAGTCTGTAGAAAGGAAGATGAAAGGAATGGGGGAAACCCTGAATTTGCACACATTCCATAACCACATCTAACTGTGAGGGTATATGAGAAATGTGTGCTTCAGCTGATTCTGTGCCCAGATGGATTTCAGCTCTGAACACTGGCAGTTCTTGTGATGAATGTGAAGAGTTGCAACAACCTACAACCCTTGAGTTTTGCTAATTATTGACTTTTATACAAATGCTTACCTTCCTACCTCACCTTTTGCATCTTCTAATTCATTGTTCACTCAGCAAGTGGAAATGCTTTTCTAAATTGTTATTCCTCTGCTTAAAATGGCCATTGGCTCTCCATGATTAGAACCCTATCTGTCTGTTAATATTTGCTTCTTACTTCTGTCCCCCACATAATCACACCCAGTTTTCCTACCTCACCCACATCTTTTCAACGGACTGGAATGTGTAGTTTTTGATTATTGGTTTGTTTGTCTGTTTGTACTTCTGAAGTATTGTATTCTCTGTGCCCTACTCCCACCCCTTTTTGGTTTTCTTTCTCCACTTGGTTTGGATTCTTCCTGTTTTCCTTCAGATGGCATATCCTGTCCACCCTGGTGCTTTCTATGTCTATTCGCCACTGTATTTTCTATGTTTATGTATTCCAGAAACACCTTATATTCCATAAACTAGTGAGTAATTAGCCTCACTTTGATCCTCCAAGTGATCACTCTTTGAAGAGGGTGCCCTTACCCAGCTGTGTGACTTAGAGACCTGTCTTGAGCCAGAGCAGAGTAGGGATTCAAATGTTAGTGAATGACAGAAATCCTAACATGAACAAGAAAAGGACTCTGTACTGTTATTGCAGGTCCCTCTACTGCCTAATGACAGACCCTTTGATGAAAATGGCAGAACAAATGAGTTATTTTGACAAGGAATGCTGAAGTGTGGCATTTATCTCGAATTCTGAAACAGTACTGGGTGCTGTGATTCTATGTCTTGGCCTTAGTTAGATTGTTTTTAGCAATCCCCATTTCAAGGAAAGGAAAATTGCCTATTGTAAAGGAAGTATTCACAACCTATTATTTAGCAGGGCTGTAAGAGCTTATTTGCTCATTACCATGGCAACCAACAGAGCAACACTGTGTGGTAGTATAGTTGTCTAGACAGCACCAAATTCATCAGCACCTCCTTTTTTGTATGACTGATTTTAAATAGGCAGGTGTGTATCCAAGGCACCACTGAGAGAGAAAAGATTATTCTCTCCATATGGCTAAATGAGTGCTGGGGGCATCCTGAAAGCGTCTAAATGGTTAGCATTAAAATCTGCACTAATTTGAAAGCATTGGTGTTAGCCCGTGCTTTTTTCTTTTAATAAAGAAATAAAGAATTAGAAAAATATCCATATGGCCTGCAAACTATGTCTAAATATAGTTGACATGAAAGAAAGAGCTAAATTTTAAATTTTAAAGCAAGCTGTGTTCTGATCAGATTCTTCTGGACAAAACACCAGAAAGGTACTTAATCCTATAAACCAGACATGTATTCATGTGAAGGACCACAGCATTGTTTTCAATGCAGGAATTTGGGTATAACTCAATTGTCAGTGTCTAATAAATTCAGTCCTACTGAAAAGCATGATACTTCATCACTGAGGCAAAGCACTGCTTGGGACTCTCTTAGTCTTAAGTCTCTGGCAGTGCAGTAAATCCACTAGTAATAGTCCTCCAAGAATATTCTAAAATGGTCACATGTATGTGTCCCCTTGGAACTGACACAGCCATCTCAGTTGACCAGTTGAGCTTCTGAGTAGAGCAGCCTGGATATGAATAGAAACTGGTAACTGTGTATGCAGTTTATTCTAATTTGCTGCTAAATAACTGGAGTCAAACAGGGACATTTGGCTTAAGTCTCGCATTCATGAAGGCCATCAAATTTAGAAATTTGACCTTGCCTTCAAACAAGTATACACAAATAGAGACTGGATGACAGGATTGGAACCAAATGGCACTGAACTCAGGTCTGTTATTGCACTTTAAAGGGCATTGTAAGTTAGTATCGTCTACAAATACTATTGCTATTGCACAGAGAGCATAATTTTAACGTGTTTACTTTATGTATGTAAAAGTATTAATTTGTTAAATGTGTAGCATTTTTCAACACCCCTTAATTTTTGTTCATGTCCTAACCTTTAATGAGGTGCTATTTGGAGGTGGGGTCTTTCAGGGGTGAGCACATGTAAACTAGATCGCAAGACTGAAGTTCCCCAGTAGTATTTAGTTTCCTTATAAAACAGAAAGAAGCATGGGGCCTTTCTTCTTGCACTTAGGGAAAGACATGTGAGGACACAAGGGAGAAGACCCCTATCATAACTCTATCATGCTGGCATCCTGACCTCGTAGTCCTGGTCTCTGTAACTGTGACAAATGAATACTTGTTGTTTATGATGCTAGGTGATGTTACTCTACAATAGTATGAATTGAGACAACAAGTATGAGAAAAATCTCTGCCTTTGTTAATATGTGTTGGAAATATGATGGAATGGAGCATGCTATGGTCTTTCTCCAAGTTGTCAAGCTGTTGGATCAAGAAGCACCTTTCTGGGCCCCTTAAAACTTGTTATTGATTTTAGGACATCTGTTGGATGACTAATAACACCATAATTTAATTCATGCATCCACAAATGGTTAATGAATCTGAAAAAAGTAAACAAATTGTGCCTTCTAATCAAATTCTCTTAAATTACACATGAAGGCCTATTGGATATGATGTTAAGTTAACAAAAGAAATCTTATAGAGAAGGCAAATCCAGACAAAATATAGAGTTTAGTATTGTGTCATTGAATTGTAAAGATAGGAAGCCACAAGGGGCACGCAATTATAACTTGTTTAGAAAAATTAGGAAGGTAGTAAACTTGAACTGATGGACTGTGGAATATTTTTAAAGGACTAAATCAAAAGGGTGACATTTCCAAGAGAGCAGAATAGAGTTTTCAGTGTTCACCTTTCACAGAAACCTCAGTTAGTGTAACCATCCAATCATAAGATACATTTGTGAAAGTGAAGGAATTTAGGTAAGAGATTAGAACACTGCTGAAGAGAAGAAATAAAAACATTCTGGGGAGGGGGTATCGTCATAAGTGAATCACTCCTCCTACAAGACCACAGCATGTGGTCTGAAAAGAGAGATCCTCCACATACTGAAGAAGAACATGAACTATATTAGACATTATCCTGGAACACAGGGTACACCAGACTTTAAACTTTTCTTAAGTGTGTGCCACGTGGCTTCTTGCAGTACCAGGTACAAGGCAATTCTCTGAGAGCATGGGCTCCAGTCCTGCATAATTACAAGGTTAGCCACTTTGACAGCCTAATAGCCAATAATATACAAATATATGTAAACAGATATACATGTGGGAACAGTATAAAATAAAGAAAATATTACAAGAAAGGCTAAGTATAAGGGAATGAGGAAGGATTGAATGTAGGTAGTAGATACCAATTATGAAAGAGTATATAAAATAATTGATTTTCTAGTTTTAATTCTGTCATGTATTTTTTTGTTTTGTATGATGGATATGTGCATGAAATATATTCAATCCAGAAAGTGTAAAGTTTGATGGAAAGCTTCCATTTGAAAATGTATAGACTATTGGTTTAGTTAATTTTGGTGTGGTGTTATTTATTTACAAGTTTTCTATAATTTTTTTCAAGTGGGTAAGAACAAAACAACAGTTATGAGCTAGTCACTTTGATAAGCATGAGATCACTTGCAAACAAAATCTATACACATCCAAATATCCTTCACCATGAACAAGTTGCCTTCATTTCAACAATGCAACATATATAGATCAATATATTTAATATTTCACATTAATGAACTCAAAGACAGAAATCATGCAATTATCTCAACAGATGCAGAAATGCTCATTGAATAGCCTTCATCATACAAGCTCAGGATAAACCAGGTGTAGAATGAATGTATCTCAACACAACAGAGGGTTTATATGACAAATATCTAATTAGTATTAAACCAAATAGAGAAAATCTCTGAGCACTTCTTCTACAATCTATAATAAGACAAACATGTCCACTTTCTACATTCACTCACTGTATTCCTTAAAGTCTTATCTAGAGCAATAAGACTGAGATACCAATAATGAAAGGATGCTATGGTGGTAAACATTGATTTTCAACTTGATAGCACCTAGACTCACCTAGGAGGCAAGCCTTTGGGACACCTGTAAAGAATTATCTAGATGACATCAACTTCTGGACATACCTGTGAGAAATCATTTAGATTAGGTTAATGTAGGAATTCCTACTTTAATCATGAGTGAAACAATTTCATGGGCTGAGTACAAAGGAAAAGGTAAGCTGAGTATCAGCCTTCAACACTCTTCACTTTCTGACCATCACAAGTGTGACAATCTTGCCTCATGCTCCTGCCACCAAGATTTTTCTCATCATGATGGAAAACACCCTCTTTAAATTTAAACTGAAACAAACCATACTCCCTTGAGTTATTTTTGATTTGTATTTTGTACAATAGTTTGTCACAGCAATGAGAAATGTAACTCACATATATACAAATTGTAAAGGAAGAGGTCAATTTATCTCCATTTCCAGACAGTTAAATGATAAATGTAAAAGGCCTTAAGACTGCACTGGAACAAACTTTAAATTGATAAATGCTTTCAGTATGACAAAATCCAGAAGAAAACTGCTGAGCCAAGTGTAAGGGGGCACACTAGCCATCTTTCACCATCTTTCTTTTTCTTCTTACCTCCTTCCCTCCCTCTGTCCCTCCCTCCTTCCCTCCCTCCCTCCCCTCCTTCTTTCCTTTCTTCCTCTCCTCTTTCTCTCCCCTGTCTTTCTTCCTTTTCTTATTCTTTTCTCCTTCATTCTCTTTCTCCATCTTCTTCTTCTTTCCCTCCCTACCTCCTTCTCTTCCTCTCTCCATCCTCCTTGTTCTTCCCTTCTTCTTTTGGCTATGTTTTCAGTAACTCTAATTCTTAAGTTCACATATAATAGAGGAATGAGAAGGAATGAGAATGGACAGCAAAAATAGCTGTGATGTTTTTTGTTTTTTTCTTTTTTAAACAAATACAAGGAAAAACACAGGAATAATAATGCTGGCAGATCATGTAGTGGATTATTTAGTGCATCCCTAGGAAAGTCTAGAGAAACAAATCCCTATTTGGGTTGAGGAATGACACCTTCCCTAAAACATAGTGAAGATTTGGTTAGCAATGGAAATGGAATGGTGCTACAAGTAGGTATTGGATAGGCAAGCAATAGTGTGCACCATTTTCCTATTTACAAAATGGAGTTCATAGTGCCTATCAATAACTCTATAGTCTCATGAAGTTCAGAAAGGACAAATGTGTGAAAGGGATTTCTAGAATGTCATGTACTACAGTTTGCAACTAGAATATGACCCAAAGATCCACATGACATATTTGGTTCCAGTCTGCTACTATTAAATGCAGAGACTTTAACAGAAAGAATCTAACAGAGAGATCATTTAAGAAATGCATGGCCTTAAAAGATGTTATGGGTTGTTGTGGTTTGAAAGAAAATGGCCTCCAAAGGGAGTGCCACTATTAGGAGGTGTGGCTTTGTTGGAGTGAGTGTGGCTTTGTTGGAGGAAGTGTGTCAGTGTGGAGGTGGGCTTTGAGATCTCATATATGCTTATGCCATACCAAGTGTCTTAGTTCACTTCCTCTTGCCTGCAACTTCCTCTTGCCTGCAACTCAACATGTAGGTCGTTAGGCTACTTCTCCAGAACAATGTCTGCCTGCACACCATGTTGATAATGGACTAAGTCTCTGAAAATATAAGCCACCCCAATTAAATGTTTTTCCTTATAAGAGTTGCTGTGGCTATGGTGTCTCTTCACAGCAATAGAAACCCTATTTAAAACAGGGACCCTATAATCTTTCTTCTTTCTCTTTGCTATGGTCATGATGCAAGTGACTATGTCTTACCACATGCTCCCTGCCATGATGCACCACACTGCCATAGGCCCAAAGTGGCCAGACCAATTGAAGCCTTTGGCTTCAGTTGTTTTTATTTTGTAATTTCATTTTATGCATATGAATGTTCTGCCTGCATGCATTTCTGTTATCCACATGTGTGTAGTGCTCCCAGAGAGCAGAAGATGAAGTGGAATTCTCTGTGATTGGAATTAAAAATGACTTGGAGCCACAATGTGTGTGCTGGGAATGGAACTCTGACTCTGTAAGAATAGCCAGTGCTCTCAAATGCTAAGCCATCTCTCCAGCCCTAGAACCTTTTACTTTTATAAACTGATTATCTTGGGTACCTGTTACAGAGATACAAAACAGCATTCCACACCTTACAAGCTATTATGAATACAATATAAAAATATTACTCCATAGTGCACTAAATCACAGTAGGTATAAAATATATATATATATTTTTAGAGTAGTGAAATTTACCTTTGCTTCTGAGAAAGGCCCTTAAATGATGTGATGAGCTGAAATATAGTCTGATTCTTTTCCTTTTGAAATATATAGGACTGTTGCCATAGCAATAACAGTAACCATAACAGTAGATCACCAACACTTCATTACTATTTAATGACAGGAAGAGAAAGAAGAATATCTTGTCATTTTAGTTGTAGGGAGAATTTTGGTAAGAACATGTTGTGACTTGGCCAGGATCTGCACTCATAAGAAAACACTGAGAAAGCCAAACTGTCCGTTTTATAGCTTATTTCAAAGGGCCAGTGTTCCTAGGCATGGTGTCCTCATGTGTCATGTGGAAATTATGGGCTGGGCAGGAAAAATTCACACGCTGAATCATCTATGTCACCACCTAAGATTCTTGCTATTGTCTTCACCACACTGGAAACAAAAGGCTGACTGGTCCCCAGCTGGATAGAACTGTAGATTCTCTTAGAATTTTAAAAATCAATTTATCCTGCAGTAATGTGCTGAACGCTACTTATAAATTTTGTTAAGTATCGTTTGCCATGCTGGAGACTATTTCATTTATGAGGATGGATGCTGAGTGTCTTGTTATCTTAAGGAAGGGTTATGATTTCATGTATATTTGGTCAACAGAATTCATGCCAGTGACATCATCACACAGGAATATTCCAGAAAGTATTCCTTTAAAAGATGTATTTTCCTTAGATGCTATGCAAGCTACACAAGACTGGATGTAAGCATCCACATAACAATCCAGGTGTGATCCCTCTCAGGCCTGTTTTCCCAGCACTGAGGGGACCAGAGACAGGAGGCTTCCTGGCTGCCAGCATAGCTAAAACTCACCAGCTCCAGGTTCACAGAGAGGCCATGGTGTAAGGGAATACAGTGGGGGTAATTACAGAGGACACTCAGTGCTCTCCTCTGGTGAATACCACACACACACGCACACACCACACATACATAAAACAGTCAGTGGTGAGTATGTAATATATGTATAATAGTGGCCCTATAGGATTAGAATGAAACTGAAGGATTCCCATCACCCAGTACCAACATGGCCATCTCGGGGCTTAGTACAACGCATCACTCACTTGTCTACGGTACAGCTACATAAACAAACATGCTGTATAGCCAGTCATGTAAAAGCTCATTGTGTGCAAAATGTGCAGTGTGGAAGGAATGAGCATGTTTCTGGTTTATCAGTCTGTAATTTTAATCATTATTTTATAATACATTACGTTTCAAGTTTTTTCCTGTAATGGATGTCTAAATTCAATTATAACAAAATTTTAAACCATAAATTCATGTAATAAATTATTTCTGCAACCTTGTGCAAGCAAGTGTTGCTGTAAAACCTTTAAAAAAGACAGGAAGATCTCTATGAGTTCGAGGCCAGCCTGGTCTACAGAGCGAATTCCAGGACAGGCTCCAAAACTACACAGAGAAACCCTGTCACGAAAGAAAAACAAAACAAAACAAAACAAAACAAAAAAAACCAAAAAAAAACCAAAACAAAACAAAAAAAGAGGTCAGCAAAGATGTATTCACAGAATATGCAGAGCAATTGGGAACCGCTGGTTGGTATCTTGACACTTATTCCAGTGAGTAGGTGACTGAGTGTCCTAAGTCCGAATGCCTTCCAGCAGAAGACATGCAGAGCACTCACCCTGAAGGGCTTCTGGAAACAGGAACATTTCTACTGGGGTACTAAATAATCTATGTATTTTAAAACAAGATGCCATTTATGCCATCAACACCTTTGCATAAATGTGTTATAGCTCCTAACTGCACAAAGAGATCACGTGATATGACTGACCCATATTTGCCATTTGTGCTTGTGTAAATACACTCTATGATAATGAAACACCCCACATTGCGTTTCTCAGAATGTGTCCCTGCCATTATGTGATGCATGACTGCAGATCAAACATGGGTCATACACAACATTATAAACATCAATGATTTGATTGACTTTATTATAAGAAGTGGAAAGTTTGAAATTTGTTTTTTTACATTTTTTATTTAAATTAGACATGATCTTATCTTACATATCAATTCCAGTTTCCTTTCACTCCCATTCTCCCATTCGCCCCACTCACCCCCCATCCCACTCCTCATCCAATTCCCAGGGAGGGTGAGGCCTTCCATGGGGGAATCATCAACGTCTGCCAAGTCATTTGGGGCAGGGCCTATGCTCTCCCATGTGTGTATGTAGGCTGAAAGAGTATCCCTCCATGGGGAATGGGTTCCCAAAGTCCGTTTGTGCACTAGGAATAAATACTGCTTCCACTACCAGAGGTCCCATAGACTGCCCAGGCCTCTTAACTGATACCCATGTGCAGGAGGCTTGATTTGGTCCTATGCTGGTTCCCCCGCTGTCAGACTGGGGTCCATGAGCTCCCTCTTGCTCAGGTCAGCTGTTTCTGTGGATTTCCCCAGCGTGGTCTTGATCCCTTTGCTCTTTACTCCTCCCTCTCTACAATTGGATTCCAGGAGTTCAGCTCTGTGCTTAGCTGTACATGTCTGCTTCTGCTTCCATTAGCTACTAGGTGAAGGCTCTAGACTGGCATTTAAGGTAGTCATCAATCTCTTTATTGGGGAAGAGCATTTAAGATAGCCTCTCCACTATTGCTTAGATTCTTAGTTGGGGTCATTCCTGTGGATCTCTGGATATTTGCCTGGTGCCAAATTTATATTTAAACCTATAATGGAAGTTTGAAATTTGTAAGGCAGGCTTGCCAACTGGAATCTCTCAGGCAGGAGATACTCCTTTGGTCATGAGTCAGAATTTTTTTCTCAAAGAAATGACACTTTGAGCTTTAGTCTTTTCAACTGGTTGAATGAGAATCACTCACATTGTCAAATAGAATCTTTAAAGCTGTTATTGTTAATTCTTAGGCTCTTTCTAAAGTTTCTGCACAGCAATGCTTACATTAGTATTTGGTTGAATAAGGAGGCAAAGCAGCCTTGCAAAGCTGACATAAGCCAACTGTTAACTCTAGAACTTAGTTGTATTGTCGAAAATGGTAGCTGTTATTGAGCAGTTTAAACATTGCTTGTTTAAACTGGTGTGCTAGAAGGAAAAAAATCTGTGCCAAATCCAGAATTCATACTACAGATAAAAAGAATGTAAAAGATCTCATTAATATTTTATAGTGGTTACATGGTAAAGTGATAGTGTTTTAGGTAAGTCCTGCTTTTGAGTTGGGAACAGCAATGGGGTCTGCAAGCCAAAAGCAACGAGAAAGCTCGGTGTCAGGGCAAGCATTCAGGCTGGTATTCAGAGAAGAGACAGAAAGGGAAAGAAAGTTACACCTTTGTGTTAGAACACGGGAAAGTAGACAGACTTGGTAATTATCTGTAAGTAATTACACCAATGGGGGGGACTCTAGGGTGTGTAATAACATTATCCCATTTAAGGGTCACTTCTGTCTCCTTAGCTTGTGTTCAAGTAGATCAGCCTATCTGAGAGGTCTTCTAATCAGGAGATGGACCAGCCCAGTTGATTAATTCTCATGGGAAGGACAATAATATGTAGTATTCTAATGTTTGGGCCACATCAGAATGTGATATTATTAGCTAAAGCCAAAGGTAGAACTCAGAATCCAACAGAAAATTAACTCTTATCAGTTATCTTAATCTGCTCTAGACCTTTCTGTTTGTTTAGGCTTAATTGGATTTAAATTCAAATCTAGGTCTTTTTCCTTTTTTTCAGTTCCTCATCTTCAAAAATGGTATCTGTTTGGGAGCTGAGGTGAAAGGTGCCTGTACATGTGAGAATTGCCAATGAAAACATATGACACTGCTGTTTTAATACATCACACAGCAAAATATGCATCTTTCACTCGGTCATTAGGTATTTGGAGACTATGCTGCATCAATCTTGTTGCAGAGAGGAATTGCTTGGAATGAACCTCCACAACCACTACAGACACCGGCTGGGACACAGACGGTGTAGGATACTGTCACTTTGTCCAGAAGCCCTGGGAAGTACAAGAGCATCTCTTCCCTGTTCCTCTCACTTTTCCTATAATGCTGGCTTCTCTTTGAAATGATTTGTCTTCCATCCAATTCAATCAGTACCACTAGTTTTGATGTACAGGGCCAAAGGAGTGAGGGTGGGGCAAAAAGCAAAGTAGGGGAAAAATCTTACAACTCTGTGTTAATGTTTCCAAATTTATTTTGCTGAAAGTGCCTCATGTGACTTTGTATCTTAGTGTCTGCCCTGTCTTACCTTCTAGATTTTGCTAATATGTTCCTTTTACACAGAGAAAACACTCTCACACCCCTCCTTACCAATACCTAAAAAAAACTAGGGATAAATATAATTCTTTGTTGTCTAACTATATTTCATGTCTATATTTCTGTGACAGTTTTTTAATAAACATACACTAAGTATCAGTTACCAAAGTTTAATCATTTTATACATTTTGCAAGGAGAATTGCTATATGGCTCATAATTTTGTTTTTTTAACAATATTTTTATTAATTCTTTGAGAATGTCATGCAATATATTCTGAACATATCCACCCATCCACTCACTTCTCTCCTAACTACCCTCTCCACCTAATTTTAATTCTCTTATTGTTTTCCTCCCATGGAGTTCAAAGTGTACTGCCCAACTAGTCCTAAGAGAGAGAGGTCTTCCCTGTGTTGTGATCAACCTACCAGGAGTCACACCATGAAAGAAACTGACTGCCTCTCTTCGAGCAGATAGCAGATACAGAAGCTCCTCGGTTAAAGGTGGAATGTCAGGTTCTCACCTTCTGGCTCCATGGTCCCTGCTGAGATTTGGCTCCTTGAGTTTGCATAAGTCTTGTGCACGCAGTCACAATCACCATGAGTTCATATGTGCAGCTGCCCTACTGTATCCAGAAATCTCAGTTTCCTAGATGTTATGCACCACCACTGGCTCTGACCATCTTGGTTTCCTCTCCCAAGACTCTTGAGCATTGGTGTGTGTGTGTGTAGGAGAAATGTGATTATGTATGCCTCATTTATGGCTGAGCACTCCACATTCTGTACACTGGGACAAGTTGGGAATGGGATGCCTTCTTTTGAGTTGTTGATTACTTTATTTTTTCTCTCTGTAAACAACAGGGGTAATAAACATAAACTGCTGGATACCCGGATCACAAGAATCATTCTTATCCCTTTCTCATTGCATAAATTAGTTATGTCTAAACTCCTGCCTTCTCTTGAAAATTTACTATCAACTGTTTCTATTTGTTCCTTGTATGTATTTCTGCAGGAACTGTTTCTAGTCTCAGACAAGCTTTTCTATGAACCTTCTAGTCTAAAAATAACCACCTCTGAATATCCCTGGCATCCTGATGCACAATGATCTCTTTCTGTCGTGTCTAGTGTGTTTGCACAGGTCTTTCCACTCAGACTCCAATGGCCTGAATCTTTAAACACTCTTTCAATGACCTCAAATGCTGCTACCTGCTTTATCTCACCTCTTATGAGACAAGTCCAAAGCTGTCTTCCAGAATTGCGGAACTGGCTCACTTCTCTTTGTTTCAGGTGTTCTTTCCACATTTTTATTTTTAAGAAAAACTAGTGTTATTTGTTTTTTGGTTTTTGTTTGTTGGTTTTGACACGAGTTCTTCTTGTCTCAGGTCAAGCATTCAAGGTTCTGGGCAGCCTTGTAAGGCTCTTGCAGAGGCGGGGTCACCTCTTCCCTTTATAATTTCACCTTGAATCCAGTTGTATTACTTGTTGGAAAGTCTGCCTTACCTAAATTACAGTTTCCTTATGAGCAACTGGGTCTTATTAATATTGGTTTTATTAATATGGGTACTTGTACTGGCTGCCTAGTATGTCTTAAAAACTTTAACTAAATGAATAGATGAATCATTTCTCTATCTACAGCTACTGCACTGTGCTCAGGAAAAAAAAGTCTCAGGATCAGCTTAGACAGTGTGTTCCTTCTGTAGCCAGCCCTGGAAAGAGCACCATGACCTTGGCAAGGTTGTGCCATGTGTTAAATAGGAAATCAGCTACTTTCCTATTTGTATAAGACTCTGGCCAAAGGAAAGAAGGCTGTGTGTGGTGAAGGCAGCAAATGAAAAGACCTTCTGTGAAAGGAATGTTCCTCTCTCACATCTCATTCAGAGGTGGCATCTCCTTGGAATGAAAGACTCAGTAGAGAAGGGCTAAAGCTGATCTTGTCCACATGTGCAATGACAAGGAGACAGTGGAAATATTTATCTTCTGCTAAATTGAACTGGGAAAACAATAAATGCATAATTGCTCATCTTAAGTACCAATTCTTTCTACTATTTATTGAGAATAAGAACCCAAGTTAATAACCCTTGAAATCATCACTTTCCCATGACAGTTCACATTTTAAGGATGAACGATCTGAGGTCTAGAACAGTGTAAGGTAACCTGACCAAGATGCCATAATAATAATACACAGACTGTTGTTTGCAACACGGTAACACATTTTTTTAATTCATGATGCTAATTATGAATACATTAAAAACTACATAAAAAGGGAATGGCTGAAATAGCTGGACTGTGTTATGTATCACAAACATAGTTTAACATTGTAGATGTGCTTCCAAAATTGCTGACCTTTCTATATCCTCATAGTGGTATATGGTGTAATGTAATCTTTTTTGGCATTTAAAATATTATTAGTTTTGAAAATAACTATTGTCTTGGTTGTTGGGTTATGAAATGAATGATTATGCTTCTGGAAGGATGCTGGATCAATGGCAAAGGTAATGAGAGCTGAGGCATTTGCTAATTAATCCCGGGATTGGACATGCAGGGCGGCTGTTAAGAACTGAGGAAACCCTGCAATTTTATCGTCTTGTAATCTCACAAGCTGCATCATGAATGTTAGGGGAAGACACAGCAGTCCTGGGTTAGGATCATGTGCTTGCTTAGCAGTATCTGGGCTATAGGAATTTGTACTAGTTCCCCAAACCTCAGTTGCTATGGGTTGACCAAAGAAGACCAGTTGTTATCTGTACTCACAGTGGAGTGGTATCATAGGAGGGAAACCTCAGCTTAGGGAATTCTTCTAGTAGGCAAAAAGATTATGCACACTTTGCTCCAGAAAGAGAGGTACTAACTCTATTTTTCAAAGCTATCCACTGTACAGGCGTACATAAATGTCTTCAAAGGTCTGAAACCAAGTGTTTTTGTCCACAAGACATGCAGAGACAAGAGACCCATAGAGTGTTGTTCCTCACTGATCTTTCCTCCATTTCTGTATTGTGGTGGCTGCTGAAGTCTGTGCATGAGTCACTTCATTCACCACCTAGGAATATAACATGCGGGAAGAGGCCACACAGCATCCAATTAAGGCTGCCATTACCAAAATGTCAAGCAACATGATGGGGTCACTCTGTATTGGGGGTCTCAGATACAACTAATGGCACCAATCCCATAAACCAGTAGTATCTTCTGAAGGTAGTCAAGTGGATCTTTCCTTCGTATCTCTTGGTCTGTAAATGCAGTGCAGTGTCACAGGGTTGGTAGCTCTCATTCTATTGCTATAACATTGTTATGCCTCATTTTAGGAGCAGAAATTCCACTTTCAAAATAAATCGACACTCAACAATTACATCTTTACCAGGATTCCAATGTAAGATAGTGAAGAGCATCTTTATGAAACTTAATCTATTTACTCCTTTCTTTGTTCTTCATCAGACACTCAGAAAGCTGACTACAGTCTTTATGATTGAGGACAGAATTAAGTTTGAATTCTTCAGAACTCTTCTGGTCTGGCTGTCACCTGGAAGGTGGCCCAGCCAATCTGTCTTAAAGTTTCCTTCAGAAAGAAGTGTGCAAATTTTCAAAGCAGATTTACATAATCCCAGTAGTTTCATACTATTATTTCCCACAATGCAGCTGAGAGATAGGTTCTTTTTAGAGCCAGAAGAGGAAAAAGAAGTCATTTTAAAACTATTTTTATTTTTCATATTTTTTCAGTTCTGAGGATATTGAAAGCAGGGGGCCAGTCATAAAAAGGTAAGACCTGACCCTGGGATTTATCCCCAACTCTACTTCCCCTTTTACTTTTAAAGCAGGATTCAAGTTAAATAGGCTTGATCTGAATTTCACAGTAGCCTGGGCACAAAAATATCAATCCTATTGTCTCAGGTTCTCTTTTAGCAATGATTTCAGGCCTGTGCCCACCAAGACCAGGTTGTCTTGGAGTAGGTTCCTCCAACTTTCTATACTGTAGAATGCTATACTTCCTCTACTAAGAGGAACCAAAAAGCCCACTGAATATTTTAACAAGTATCCCATTGTTTTGAACATCTGTTGTTGAGAGGCTTTATTATAAAGATGACACACATTTTAATGGATCAAAATTGAAAGTAGAAAACATTGATTTCAAGGGCTATAACCCTACGGTTAAAATTGGCTGACGGTCTTCTAATAATGACACCAAAAAGTATGTCAGTGGAGAAAAACTACTACTGATAGAGGTGTATAAAAGGTCCAACACAATCAGTCTGCTGGGAGCAGGTCGAGTACACACTGCATACAGTGTAGTCTCATCTTTGACAAACAGGTCAACTCTGAGCAGCAGTCACAGGCATAGCCCGAAGCAGTAGTGCTGACAACAGACAGAAGCCATGCTGCATATCACTTTCCTATTCTGTGATTGTGGATGTACTGGCTTGTCTGGTAAGATCAGAGCTGTGAGCAGAAAGAGGCACAGCAACTTGATTCTAGTTGGTCTTGAAAAATAACAGGCTCTTAATGTGGGCTTCTATATGAGTAGCCCAGATGTTCGGATGAACAGTTACAATTTCTTTTCATATCCTCAAAGAAGAAATAGCCTATTGGCAATATCTCAAGACTCTGAAAAAGATAAAGCAAGATGTGTTAAAATGGATGCTAGCTAAAGTGTTATAAGAATGGGCTTGTATTGTTCCCATTGAAGACATTGATTATGCCTGCTTTATGTTCTGCATTGATAACACTGAAGCTGATGCCACTTGCTCTCAGGATCATTGAGCCATGAATGAATCAGGCCCAGTCATTTGGAGAAACCCCTGTGAACTATGAGGATTTCATTGAGTCAACAGCTTTGTGCTTCAGGCAGCAAACCTGGGAATAAGGTTTCCCTGGTGAGTTTGGCTGTCACTTCTTCATGTAAAGCCACAATGCTGCTTGGACAAGGATGACATTTCCATTTTACCAGTGAGGCTAGTTGTGGACTCTGAGCTGATTCAGAGCAGGATTGCCAGACTGGAGAGCTACAAGGTGTCCACTGATAGGATGCTCACTGCCTAGGAGAGCTCAGTAAGCCGGTAACTGTGTCCATAAGGTGTGCACCTGGACGCCATCTGAGGGAAGTGGCAAGTCTATTCCCAGTCAATATTCCTTTCTCCAGATATTGCAATCACAGAAACAAACCTTTCACAGGGTTAATATGGTTGTTGGACCTATTTTGAGATGGATACTGTAGAGAGATGAGCTAGAGTCAGCTGTTTACACGGTCCATTGCACTTCTCAGCATGCAGTTTTCCCCTGGTAGGATTCCTTCTAAAACTAATGTAACTGGGAGCTAAAGCATAAATCAATTGATTTCAAATGTTGCTTCAGATATAGAAGCAGCAAACACCACATACTGAATGAATTCAAAAGGCACACTATAAAGTCACACTATAGTATCTACTGTGGATCTGATCCAAGCCTTATTGGCATAATTCTTGTATACATTATCCTTCATAGAACTCAATGGGTGGTGGATTGAGCACCTGGATCTAATAGAGACAAATAAGTTCCCTTTCAAGACATAAAAGCATGTCTCTTTTCCTCAGTGGTATGTCTTGTCTTTTTTCTACTATTTTATCTAAGTACTAGAAAAAGGCGGAGACGGCAAATACATCTTGATCGTTCTTACTCTTAAGGCAATTTGGATAGGGAGGAAGAGAACAAGGGGCCTTGTAGCCTTAAAAAAAATCTAAACTTAAATATATCTTTGCATTTACTTTCAGTTATAGGTGTTGGGATGTGGCTTGTGGTTCAACTAAAGAAATTTGAACAATTTGGGGCTTGCCTAATGCTCTGTATGAGAAGGTGGGATCATCTCATGGATGGGATCTATAGTTGATAAACTAAATGACACTGCTATTAAATAATCTATCTTAATTCAGAGAACTGACTGCACCTTTTCCGTGATGACATCTAAGAATCCATGTGCCAAGATTAACCCTAATAATCTACCTCTATTATTTTTTGTATACATTTTATCTAGTGAATTGGCTTCATTAGCATTGTAAACACAAGCCACAACAACAAAAGCCAATAGAGTATACAACACCTAATCTATGTTTCCTCATGAACGTTTAGCCTCTGGTACGTTATATTGGAGGTGCAGGTAAGTTCAAAAGGATTCAGTAGCTCAGCAAATTATCAGATAGTTACCTACCCCTTAGCAGAGGTGTTGCGGCAGGTTTCTCCCCGCCGGCCTCCCGGTCCTGCCGCCATTGTCCCGCAACCACGTGTGCCCCAAATAACACTCAGAGACTCTGTATTTGATACAATCCTGTTGGCCAGTTACCATTACTGTTTATGGGCTAGCTCTGTCTTAATTATTAACCCATTTCTACTTATCTAAGTATTTCCACGTGGTCCTCTTATCGGGGAGCCGCGGCCGGCGTCCTGCGTCTTCCACGGCTACATGTCGACTCCTACCTCCTCTCTCCTCCTCCTGGTCTCCTAGCCCCGCCTATCTTGTTATCTCATTGGCCACAGTGCTTTATTAACCAGTATGAGAAACATATATACAGAATAACATCTCCCATCATCTCCTCTTTTCTGTCTAAAGTAAAAGAAGGGGTTTAACCTTAACATAGCAAAATATACCATTCAACAGTTATCAAATAAGAATCACAGTTAACAATATTTAGTCCATTAACATTTTGTAAGACTTAAAGAAAATATCATCAATCCTATCTTTGTGAGTCTAAAGTCCTATATGTAACTTATCTTTAATCCTAACTAAGGAAAACTGTAACCAAAACTACCTTTCTTCAATTCCTTCAAAGACCACAGAAGGATAATATATAAACTCTAGAAATGACAGAGACAACTCATTGCCTGGTCAGTCATCCGAAGTTCTTCTGTAATGTTCCATCTTCAGCCCATAGGCCATAGTGTGTGTCCAGACACCTCAACAAGGCAGGAAACTTTTCTCTGTGTCCTGTAGACTGTCTGGCTGTCTGGCAGCCTCTTCCATGAAGCAGGAATCCTGTAGCAATGTCCATCTTGAATCAGCAGTCACCTTTTTGTGGGTCCTGCATGTCCAGTTTCTACAACATAAAATCAAACAGTCTAGACAAGAGAAGTACCTTGCTCAAATGGCTAGTCTTGCCATATTAGAAGCAAACTTCATAATGTGTTTCTTCGATGTCCATCTTCCTTTCTTCTGTAGGTGGTGTTACCAGGAGCAGTTGTGCCTCACTGTCAAGAAAAACCCTAAACCATTTTAAATGCCATATTCTGTAGGTCTTTGAAAGGTTTGAAGAATGCCTATTCATCTCAAATACATCTCTGCATATCTAGAAATCCTAACTAACTCAACTCCAAGTTTGACTATCATAGGTAATTCTCTAATCTGTACTAAATTATACATTACATTTTCCAATGAGCTATATAAACACAATACCTAAACAAGAGGAGAAATATACATATCACAAAATTGATCTTAAATTGTATCAATAAAAGAAAATCCATTCCAAAGCAAAATATTCATATCTATACCATAATTCCCCTTTTACCTTTAAAAAGATTGTTTGTGGTTATAGCTATTTATAACCAAGTCCATTTAAATGAAAACAAACATTTATAAACAATATTTGGGAATTTGGGCGTCATTCTTTCCAAACTACTTCCTGCTGGTAGAGGGCGCTGTCATGGGGGTCCAAAGAAGATGCAGAAATCTTGGCAGTAGTCTGCAAGGCTTTGTCTCAATTGCTTTGAATGTTGGATCATCTGGGGTATTGTTTCAGGGGGTCTGGCTTGATCAAACCACATAAGTCTGGAAGAAATCAATAGCTTTTCATTTTCTGTGGAAACAAAAATAGAAATCCTTTTCCCCAGTAACTTGTCCTTAGGCTTAAATTTTTGAGTCAAAGCATTTTTAAAATATATAAATTGAATTAATCCAGCAGCATTTCTTTTATCAGTAGTTGTTATTTTCTCAGCAATCAAATGATTTAAAGACAACAGAATTGCGTATAGTATCCAAAATTTCTCTGTGTTTTCCATCTTTACGTGGCTTTTTTATTACTCTATTTATTCTACTTCTATTTTTACATATTTTGAGACAGGGTTTCTCTGTGTAACTTTTATCTGACCTGGAATTCATTGCATTCCAGGTTTGCTTTGAAATCACAGAGATCTGCTTGCCTCTGTCTGCCGAGTGCTGGGATTATATTTTCTTTAAGTCTTACAAAATGTTAATGGACTAAATATTGTTAACTGTGATTCTTATTTGATAACTGTTGAATGGTATATTTTGCTATGTTAAGGTTAAGCCCCTTCTTTTACTTTAGACAGAAAAGAGGAGATGATGGGAGAAGTTATTCTGTATATATATTTCTCATACTGGTTAATAAAGCCCTGTGGCCAATAGAAAACTAGATAGGCGGGGCTAGGAGACTAGGAGGAGGAAAGAGGAGGTAGAAGGCAGGGTCGAGATGTAGCCAGGGAAGAAGCAGGAAGCCTGCCGCGCAGCTCCCCGATAAGACGACCACGTGGAAATACTTAGATAAGTAGAAATGGGTTAATAATTAAGGCAGAGCTAGCCCATTAACAATAATGGTAACTGGCCAACAGGATTGTATCAAATACAGAGTCTCTGAGTGTTATTTGGGGCTGGCGTGGCAGAGGGCCCACGTGGCAGCAGGACCGGGAGGCCGGCGGGGAGACCTGCCGTAACACAGAGGAACAACAAAATGGACAGAATGTGAGCCCTCAGCTTGGGGACCTGCATTCTAGCAATCTGGAATTAGAATTAGATATCAAGTATTTACTAGGTGTTCATTTTCATTCATCCATGGTGACATAAAAGCAGAAGAGGAATAGAAAGAAGGGGGAGGAGGAAGTGGACGGAAAAGGGAAGGAGAAGTAACTTGATGGCGAACTGAGCTTCAATGTTAGAAAGAGCAGGTATAAAGGAGGAAAATATGGGGCTAAAGGTAAAAAACCTAAAGTAGATGTGAGAAATCTTAGTGGGTTCATAGACTGAGAAGCCACAGCTTACAGGCCAGTGGGTATCAAACTATCCTGGAAGAACAGGTTTAAGATAATCATCTCTCACTTGGTCTTCTGAAATCTTGTAGCTAGCTTCCCTGATTCCAGACTCCCCTGCCAATTCCTGCCTCGTGTGGCTGCCAGAGTTCCATTTATGAAATTCAAGTCTGGTTATGTCAGGATCAGCTTGCAAACCTTTCTTTGGCCTCCCACAGTTAAAGTACAAAGTCCAAGATCCTTTACATGACATTTTATGTCCTGCCCAAGTGCAAAGTCTGCTTTGCAATCTCATCTCCTGATTCCCTACTATGTACGGAGTGTTCTAGCAACACAGGATTGAATATGTATCTTCCTTCTAGATATACTTTGGTCTTTCATGCTTGTTTGGCTTAATTTCCTTGCTTGGAATGACCTTGTCTTTCTGTGCCTGGGAAAGTACAAGGCTAAGCTTAGCTATCTTTATAACACAGTTTTCTAACTTGCACACCATGTTTCCTTAATATCATATGCCCTTGCTTAGGACTTTATTCATTATAGGAGTCTACTATAGTCTTTACCTGCCTCTACGAACAGCATTTGTTGAATTAATGAACAGACTGAGCAGGTTATATTAAAGAATATATATGTGCATATACATATGTATATGCATGTAACAACAGTTAATTTAAAAAAAGCATGAATTTAAAAGATTGCAAGGAGGAGTGTGTGCGAGGTCTTGGAGGGAGAAAATGGAGAAAAATTTAATTATATTATAATTTTAAAAACAAAAGAAATAATTAAAAATAAAGAGAACATGAAGTTGGGAAGGACTAGGGGTATTGGGTGGATCTGAGAGGCATTGTGGGTAGGAGTAGATGAATGTTATCAAAGCACATTCAAAACATTATGAGATTATAGAAGAATTAATGAAAGTATTATATTAAAAATCATATAAGGACCCAAGAGTCTGATTATTTCACATTAGATACTTGGATCTTTTTTATTTCCAGTGTAATAAAAATAGTACTGTAATTATGTGGTCTAATCCTGATGTCTATTGAAGCTCTCAACCAAAGTTACCCAAGTGACAACAGGTGAACATTGTAAAGAAAAACAAATAGGTCACAGATGTACTGACTATGCCCTAACATCCGTTGCTGCTACTTGCTCCCAAATGTAAAACATCTCATTATCTTTGCTCTCTCTCTTTGTACATACTCCTGCTTTTATTTTTTCCTGTGGGTTAGAAACCAAATATCAAAAAGCAATAGAATGTTTGGATCAAAGCCTTAAAACATAACATGTTCATAGACACAACATTTAAAGTTCTGAAGGGATCTTTCCAAAATGTATTTACTGTTCCTCTGGTCATGAATCTAGTCTCTGGTGAGTGCACAGTATATTCAATCTGAATGACAACTAACATGAGCATTTCATGTAAAATTACAGTAAATGGATGCCCTAATATCCTTGTTGAAATGGTACAATTTCATGGTGACTTGAGTATTGCATAGCTATTTTGTTAAAAAAAAAAAAAAGTTGACAATGACCTTATCTTATTGTAGTATTGAAATGAAATTAGGTGAATTTTTGCATCCCTAAATACTCTTTCTGGCCTTATACTCACTTCCCTGGCACTAGACTGATCAGTAGGACATAAAAGGTGTATGTATCATTCAACTGGTAGCTGTTTTCAGGAGTATCCACTCTCCATGGCAGATGCTCATCAAACATGCATTTAAAGCAGCAAAGATTCTCACTATATGCAGAAGACATTGGTACTGAGTGTGAGACACAACTATTAGTAAGCCCTGGAGAAAGTATCCGTTTTCCATTTTTCTCTAGGGACTAAGGATGCACTTTTTGTCTTACTGGTCTTTTGTTTGTATATTATGGTTTCCAATTTTCTGTTTTTATGGGTTTTGTGTGTGGTGTGTGCTGTGCTTTCTCTTTGTTATTCATATTTTTGTCCTGTTTGTGGAGAGAGAAAGAAAGGTGGAATGGAGTTAGGTGAGTGGGGTTGTGCCTTAATCTGTGTTCTATTGCTATGAAGAGACACCATGACCACAGAACTTTTATAAAAGAAAGCATTTAATTGGGGTTTGCTTACAGTTTCAGAGGTTTAGTCCTCTATCAGCATTGTGGGATTCAGGGCAGCTGCAGGGATACATCTGTGACTTGTGCCAGATGGCATAGCTGTCCCTAAGGAGTCCAGAACAGTAAGCCTTTATTTCATTACTTTGCTAACCAATTACATAAATATTTATCTGTATTATCTGTATAATTATCTGTATTTATCTGTTTGCACAAGAAGTGACATCACATCTTGAGAACAAATATGAACACTTAAAATTACATTTGTAACTAAGAAACATTTCTAGAAATTTACTGGACAACCTCCTCTTTTTAATTTTACTCGTGGGATGGTTTTATTCCATCAAGAGATAGATTCATTTTTATTATTTTCATTGATTCTTTGAGAATTTCACACAATGTGTTTTGGTCATATTCACCCTGACTCCTCCCTGAACCCCTTCCAGATCCGCCTCCACCCTGTCAACTTCATGGCCTCCCTTTCAAAAAAAAAATGACCCATGAAGTCTAATTTGTGCTGCTCATATACTCCTGGGTGTGGACCATCCACTGGAGCCTGGTCGGCTACAGGGGCCACACCCTTAAAGAAAACTGGCTCTTCCTCCCTGAGAAGCCATCAATTGTCAATAGCTCCTTAGTAATTCAGAGGATATATTGAATTACTCTGGACTTCTGCTTGGAAATGTTTTTAAAAAATCAGTTTAATGACATTTTGAAATCCAAAATCTTTATGGCTCACTGAGGTCAGTTCAAACAGTTGTTAATAAGGGTTTATAAAGGCCAGAGTTACTTAGTTATTTTATTAACAATAAATTATAAGTCAATTTTAAAGATTTTACTCTTACATGTGAACCAGTTTAGGCCCAAGGAAAAACACCTAAAATAATATGACTTTGCTATGATCAAAAGGCAAAATTTTCCCTCCAATAAAAAGCAAATTATTTCATTTTCCTCTATCCCATTCCAGCCTCTCTTCCCAGATATTGTCATTGCTGAAATTACTGTTGATCATTCCTCTGACATATAATTGGTAATTGAAATATGTATTTACAGCTATTGTTTGTAGACTCCATACTTGTAAATCTGTCTGCTCATCAAGCTTGCCTGTACCACGAAATCAATAGTTATGGAGCTTTCTTCAGTCACTGGCAGATTTGCACTCAGTGGTGGACATTTTAAGTCTTTTGGACTTCTTGTGTGAGCTGTCACCCTGTGGTCTGTGTGGTGGCACATTTTTCACACTTGTGTGAGCTGTGTTGACGATGTATCCTCTTAGAGTGGAATCCAAGAGGTACTGCAGTGTAGTCTGGTGCTCTTAAGTGCAAGGAGGCTGCCATGTACCTCATGCAGAAAATATGTGTTAGATAAGCATTGTTAGGCCCGTGTTCCAGTGGTGTTCATCATAAATTCCATGGGACACACCTACAAGTGTCCTTAAATAGAAAGCATGTAAGAGAAAGCTATGTTGATCAGTTAATTGAAATATGATCAGAACATTTCAGGTTCCCAGCCCTATATTTCCCCTAGGAGCAATGATTCCATATTTGCCAATTCAATGTTCATGGAATATTTGTAAAACAGAAAAATAATGAGACTAAACTGTCTTTATAAATAATAAATGATGCTGCTGTTATTTCAGGTTAGAATCCTACAACATTTTCTATTTAATTTTTGGATACTTTCTTCATACAACACTACTTTTAAGATCTGTAGATAAAAGCTGGAGAGAGTTCAATATTCTTTTCTGACTTCTTTGGTCATCAGGCATACAAGTAGTTCACACACAGACATGTACACAACATATTCACACACATAAAATAATAAAATAAATATTTTTTTAAATTTATAAAAGATTAAGACATGAGGAAATGAAAATTTTACATTATAAAATAACATTAAATTATCTAAGAATGAATTAATCAACTTAAAGTTTTTTCAATTTTCTATTGTACTTTTCTTTTAATTCATTTGTTTCTTAGTAATACATAAATATATTGCATAAGACAGAGTGGGGATGATTCCTGTAAGTTCAAGGCAGCTCTGGTCTACACAGAGCTAGGCCACCTGGAGTTTTGAAGTGAGATTCTATTTAAAAAAAAAAAACAATAGTAAAGCAAGAAAAAATAATAATTTTCAAATATATAGAATTTTATAATTATAAATTAATTCTATAATTATAAATTAATTTATTGCTCCAGACAAATTGCACTAAATAATTTTAATTTTTTCTGAGGCTGTGCATTACTGATGCAACTATGACAACAAATCATATTTTCTTTATTTTCACTGATAAACTACCTGCTTACTCTATTTCTAATTATTTCGTAGCAGTGCATTGCAATCATTAGTTACTATGTTTTCCATTCATTTATAAATACCATACTTAAAAAATTTGTGTAAGATATGTACCTACAATTTCACAGATGGTACAGTTTCTGAAGAGATGAGAATGGCTTGTTCTCCATGTGTGAGAAACCAAAGATTTCAGCAGATCAGTAGCTAGGCCACAGTAGTAGGCCTTGAACTTGGAGTTTTCCTGTCTCAGCCTCCTGAGTGCTAAGATTACAGGCATATGCTCTCATACCCATCTCTGCCTGTACATGTTAAAAATTATTTTTATGGCTAATAATCTCTTTTTTTGTCTAGTCTATCTAATTATAGCAAGTATTTTGATAAAAATGATATGTGCTGTAGATAGCGTCATATTTCTTTAGAGATTTTTTTTTTCTTCTTAGAGGAATTTGGGCAAATGGTGACCGGGTGAGGGTTTCTTTAAGACACAGTAGACTCTGGTGAATGCCTCAGTGGAGACTCAGCAGCCCACAGGGGCCACATTTCCCAGACTCCTTGCCTTTTCAGCTCTGTTGGAAGTCTGCATTCCTCCATTCTTCTGTTAGTTTAGCACATTACTTTTATTCCCTCGAATAACCTTTGTGATTCTCTACTGACTTCATTGTTCCCGTGACTCTCTTGATACTCTGTAGTCTCCAGTTCTTATCCAGTCCCCCAGTTCGCCCCAATCAGCACATTTCCTTCCTATGGATGCTAGGACACGCTGCTTTTCCAACCCTTTACCCCTTCCACATTTCTTCTAGTCTTTCCAAATCTCCTTGGTTATTCTTCAATATCTCAGTCCCCCCCCCATTGAATGCTGGGTTGTTTGTCATGGCATGCCCCACACCCTCCAGGTGCCTGTGCATGGATACTCAAGAAATATTGTTCTTCAATAAGTAAATTGATGGCAGTTAGTATAATTTTTAGACTTGGGGAATACTTTAATTTTTTTTATGTCTCTCAAAAGATGACTGGAAGTGAAAAATAAGCTTTGAGAAACGATGGGACGAGAAGACATTTCTTTCCTTGCTTTTTCTTTAGTATAAAGTTATTTGGATGATGTGTAATTATTTCCATTTTATTAGAGCCCACAATAGACCCTGATACAATGATGAATAAGAAATGTTATTTGGATGCTTGCCTGTTTCTTGTGTCTTGATTAAATGTTTAAAATTTTGTGTAAGTGAATAGATAAGCCATAGATTTCACTCATTTTGCATAATTCGTTTTCTTTTACTGATCATATCTGCAGGTGTTCTGTGTCCCAGACAAGTATATCAAATAATCTGAGAGCACTGTATTTGCATAACTGAAATGCATGCTATTTGATTTGCACATGACTACCAGCTTACAGCCAAATCCTAACCAAACAAATACTTATGCAACAAGGGAGACTGGCTGATATTTTTTTTTCTCTGTTTTTTCCTCCTTCCCTTCCTTCCTTTCTCTCTACCTCTTCTCTCCCTCCCTCCAGCCCTTCCTCCCTCTCTCTCTCCCTCCCGTCCTTACTTTCTTCCTCTCTTCATCACTCTCTTCTTTCCTCTCTGCCTCTCTCCCTTCTTTGGCTGAAAATTTATAAGACTCTTTATTTAACATATGTCTACTTTCAGTTTTTTAACTATTACTGCATTTTTAGTGATCTTATTAACATTATTTAAACCTATGCACAAAATGGAATAGTAAAGCCAGATTCTGCCTCTATGAAATGTAGAATATACTAGATTTTTCTCCCCACTCCAAAGGAATAATAGTATTCCGCAAGCTCATGCCTCCTGAGAGGGTGATAAAATGTCAATGTGATCTTTTAGAACCCAAAAAATTTCCTTGGGAAGCTGAAGTAGGAGGATCTTTGGAATCCCAGGCCAGATGGATTCACAGTGAGACACTGTCTCAAAAACAGAAAACCAGCTAGCCACTTACCCCTCCATCAAAAAAGAGAATAAAACAAAAGTATTAAACACACAACCCTTGCTCTTTCTGAGAACTTTATTACACAGAGCAATTACTAAAAATAATGTGGTTGATATAATTCATATAAACTTAATGAAATTACATAAATCACATCCTGAAGAGTTTAATTTTTCAAACAGAAACCAGTTTTCTGAGACTGTGAAAACATTGTAAAATTAAGGTTAAGTGAAGTACAAAAAATATATATTTCAATATATCTGAAAAATCAGAGGAGACATTAGGACAGAAATGTTCAGTCTGACTTTTGACTGTGTTGAGATCTTTGTCTTTGAGAACATGGAGATGATGATTTGGGAAAATATTCTTGTCATGTATTGAAACTATAGTGACAATGGAGAGACATCTTTGTGCATGTTGTCCTGATGCCAAAGCCTTGAAGATTTTGATAAGATGCTCTGTAGCTGGGGTTTCCCTGGAGAGGCCTCACCAGCTAGGTAATTTGGAATATTAAGATGCTTAATCTCCCTGACCCTCAACATTTTAATTTGTAATATGGGATTATAGGCCCATTTCACATGCTGATGCTCAAATTCGAAGGGTGTGTTTCCTGCATATAAAACCCTAAGCATAAAAGTGCCTGGAAGCTAAAATACAGTGGAGTAATTAAAAGATGCCACCTAGGTTAAAATCCAATTCAATGACATAACAAATACTACTGTGGCTAAGCTACTGTATTGCTGAAGTCTTTGGTTTCTCATTTACACAAGGACAATAAGCCATTCCCATCTCTTCAGAGACTGCAGTACATGTGAAATTCAGGTACATATCTTACACTCATTATTAAAATGTGATATTTGTAAATTTACAAGATGCAAAATAACTAATGATTGCAATGTACTATTTTTATTGACACTCTATTAGTACTGTCCAGAAGCTGTGTAGAGATGGTGTCCTTGGGCCATACAATCTGAGAATAAGGCACAGGAGAATGCTTAGTTTCCCACGTGCTTATACGAATGTGAAGTTTTGTTAGTTTCTTTTTTTTTTTTCTTTTTTAGCAGAGGGTTGTAAACATAAAATTTACAAATCCTACCCTTAGGTCATTATCTTAAACTATCCAGTAATATGTTGATTATAGTGTAAACCAGACTTTGTTTACTTTGACAGTAATACTGACATAATTTTCCCTCATTCTCCTTTAATTATAGTAGATGAAGAAATTACTAGATAAATATAAAGTTGAAAATATTTTGTTTTTAAAACAAAATGCTCTAAGATCTTTGCTTAGATCAAATTAAATATTCAAATGGGCCACTGTACCTTTCTTCTTTAATGATTAGAGAGAAATAATTATGTAGAAAAAAATTGAGGGTCTAAATGAGATGAATTGAACCAATATTATCAACTTGAGGAGCATTAGTTTCTAATTTTTAAACATTATTTTATTATTGTATTTTATGTGTATGATTTCTCAGCAGGTATGCCTATGTACTATGTGCATTTCTGGTGCATCAGAGGCTGTAAGAGGGTGTTAGGTCCCCTGGAATTGTAGTTACAGATGATTGCAAATAGCCATGTGGGTTCTGGGAATAGAACCTGAGCCCTCTGGAAGAGCAGTTGGTAGTGCTCCTAACTGCTGAACCATCTGTATAGCAGTTTTGTATTGAGCCATCTGTATTGAGTTTTTAAATTTTTATTTATTTATTTTCAAGTCAGGGTTTCTCTGTGGCTTTGGAGGCTGTCCTGGAACTAGCTCTTGCAGACCAGGCTGGTCTCAAACTCACAGAGATCTGCCTGCCTCTGCTTCTCAAGTGCTGGGACTAAAGGCATGCGCCACCACTTGCCAGCTAAGGTTTTTTTTTTTTTTTTTTTTTTTTTTGGAAAGGTCATTTTTGTCTTTTCTGAATTGATTATTGTTTTTGTGGGACCATATGATCATATCATCAGCTCCTAAACTGTCATTGATAGGAAAATGAAATATAAACCCATAATTCACGAACAATAAAAATTGGAATCAGATTTGATCTCCAGTTTAGCAATAGTCTCTGAATAAATACTTTGCTGATGTCAATACAGGAATAAATACCTCAGGAGGAGGTTTGTCTCACTCCAGAACACTTCCAAATTGTGTGTGTGGCACTTGCTAGTGCAGTTGATGATACATTTACACTGAGACATGTCAGCCTCTGCAACTGAAAGAAAAGCCAGAGATAGATTCAGATAGATTCAGGTGTTGGGACCTCTGAGGAGTGCTCTTTCTCCTTCCCTCCCTCCCCCTCTCTTTACTCTCCCTATCCACCCCTGTGTGTGCGTGTGTGTGTGTGTGTGTGTGTGTGTGTGTGTGTGTGTGTGCGTGTGTGTGTGTGTGTGTGTGTGTGTGTGTGTGTGTGTGTGTGCGTGTGTGTATCTGTGTGCGCATGTGCGTGTGTGTTAGGGACAACAAAGTCCTCTTAGAAGGCAAGTCTTCAGTTACAAGCCTCGAAACAATAATTGATTTTGATTTTTCTGAAAGGAAATAGTAGTGTGAACTGAAAACGTTCAGCTAAGATGTATATCCACACACCTTAGCACCTGAAAAGGCTGCTCTTATGGTGTTCAATAGTAACAGAAGTGGTAGACTCGGGGTTAACCAGAGGCTGGGTTTATAGAACAGCTGGCAAAAGCTTAGGGAAGCAGGTACTAAAGCAAATGGCAAGAGAGAGACTGCAGGGAGGAGCTTGGAAAGCAGTCTGCAGACATAAGGAAGCCACTGCACAGGGAACTGCCATTCAGGGGCAAAAGGAGGCAAGGGCAGAGCTAGACGCCGCGGTACTCTTCCCTCAACATGTGGTTTGTGTCCTACCGTTCTTTCATGGCAGACTTTCCCCAGTGAACACCAGGAATCAATTTTCTCAATTAATTCTCAGAGTATTGACCAGATAAGCCAAGTCATTTTCAATAAATATGCATTTCCTGTGGTACACTTGAGAGAATTATTTCAGCTAATGTTCAATTTCATTTGTCAATCATGAGCTATAAAGTACAGGGCTCCCATAATTTGGTAACAATTTTACATAAAAATAAAGACTCAGTGTACTCAATGTGCATGGAATCTACTGAGGAAAGCAAAATGTTCATCCTCTGAAGAGATGGGCATTTTGTAGAATTCACGCTCCAGAAGAGGCGTGGCACAGGAGGCCCCACTGCGGTCCTGCATGTTAAAATTGGTTGATTCGATGGTCCCTTCATAAGAGATTGCATTTTAATATTTAATGGAAACGAAGTGGCTCTATGAAAAGCTTTTCAGGGTTACAATGCTGAGATTCTTGGGTTACTTCAAATCAAATGTCTGGTTATTACAGTGTGCATGGAAATAAGACTGGCATTGTGGCCACATGCTGTGAATTATGAAAATGCAGCAAGCTATGCAGTTGATTTTGTGCCACTGGCTTGTGGTTTAGGAGCTAGGAGGTTGTTCTCAGCACAGACAGCACCTCTGACCTGATTATCTTGCTACTGCCCTGCAGCAGAGGGTCATTAATTCCTGACTGGAAAACATTCCCTGTATTTCTTTGTTTCTTCTTGGGGATTCTGTTGACTCATGACCTTTGCTCATGTGGATAATTGTCTGCTTTGCCTGTGTTAAGTGTGCTCCTCTCCCTCCTCCGACCCCACCCTTCTGAACTCTACCTCATCTGGCAACAGTGATTCAGAATCAATCAAATCAATCTCTTAGGGGAATCTGAAAGAGTTATTAGTTAGCCAGAAAGACACCGAGAGAGAGAGAGAGAGAGAGAGAGAGAGAGAGAGAGAGAGAGAGGGGGGGGGGGTAGCTGAACCAAAACAAAAGAATCAAGAAACAAGCATGGATGGAGGGAGGCACAGGTAATGAGCTACAATGACAAATCTAAAAGGAACTATACTCAACAGGCCTGGCTCATTCACCCGCACAGAAGAAAGAGAGCTTTAGATTTTATTCTCAGCATCAACTGTTTCCTACTGTGCAGAAAGCTGAAGACACAACCTCAAGGAAGAAAAGATGAAGTGTCTAACCAGCAGGAAGGAGGAGGAGTGATCACAGCAAGGTTGGAAAAGGGTTGGAGAGGATAGCCCACATAGGAGAAGCTTCATGTTCTTGAGTGTCACCGATGTAAATGTCTGTTGCATTGTTACAGGCAAGTGAATGTCAAGTGTAGACATGGGAGAAGAGTTTTGCTTCAGGTGGCAGGAAACCCATGTGCCCATGACCAGAGACAAGGATGAGTACAGGGCTCTTGAGAGGTTGCAAAGCAGGACCAAAAGTCAACTGTGTGTGTTCCCCACAAAGGAAAATCACATCTGTGCCTCTTTTAACTAAGAGTTGAAAATAAAAAGTTAGTTCTGCTATGATTATCCTTTTCCTGCTTTAAACATATCTTTTTTTCTTTACCTGATAGAGTTGGTAGATGAACTATTTTATAATTTTTATGGAAAAATTTATGAAGTTATAATAAAATGTGCATGCTGAAGCATTTTCTGAATCTTTCCAAACTTTCTCCGAAATCTTAAGTTGATTTAAAACATCTAAGAAAACAAATATCTTTCCCTAAATTTTACTCAATAAAATTAATTTATGCCTTCTATTACTTTTATTGTAAATTTTTTCTTAAAAAAATATGCTACCTTAAAAGTAAAACTTCCCTTATTAAAATATCAGCCTGGCCAGGTTACTAGAAAGTGTGTGTGTGTGTGTGTGTGTGTGTGTGTGTGTGTGTGTGTGTGTCTACAAACACGCACACACACATGTGCACGCGTGTGTATGGGCAGCACAAATTATGGGAAGTGGTGGAGGTGAATATAATCAAAACATGCTTATACATGTATGAAATTCTCAAAGAATTAATAAAAATATTATGTTAAAAATAAGCATGATGCTTAAAAAAGAAAAGAACCCTTACATTATGACAAAGTTGGTTGAATCATTTTAATCACTATCATTTATGTAGTGTTTGGTAGCTTCCAGGCAAAATTCCTTCATGTTTATTAGTTACACTGAAAAGACATCTGAAAGAAAGTTTAGGCTTGTTATTCAGCAATGATTGAATAACCTGATGGGACAAAATAAAGTGAGTTATTTCTTCCATCTTCTAAGAGAGACTGTACAAAAACTGAGTTTGAAGTGAAGACAGTAACTCTGGCTTTCCAGCTGTTCAACATTGAGTCAACAAGGCAGAGGCATGGAGGTTTATTTGGAAGTTACTTTTAAGGTGAAGTCAATATTAAGAAACATAAAGTTTCTTTTAAAGACAAATTAGTTTTAATTACCTAACATGCAGGCCTGTAAAGCCATCAAAATTTGCCAGCCTGGATTTTTCCTTAATAGACTTTCCAAGCTGTGAATTCCCCAGCACAGTCTGTTCTCTCTCCACAAACCAATAAACCACACCAGGTCAGACTTTGCCTGGAGGTCTGAGCAGGACCCTGGCAGGACTCAGCACAGTTTTCTGAGCTTGGAGGGCCCTTCCCAGATCTGTAGCATGTCGCTGAAAACTACTGCTCCCTCATACTTATAATTAATGAGGCATGTGACCAGGTCCCCACTTTGGCCCATTTCTAGTGCAGAGGCACAGAGGCCCATACAAAACAAATTGATAATAATAATAATAATAATAATAATAATAATAATAATAATAATAAAACAATACTCAAATTCTTCCTTTAGAAAAACAAAGCTAGGTACCTCTAGTAGATGCCTAGTAGCCTTCTCATATTAGATTAAGAACCACTATACTATAACAAATCTACTGAGTAATTCTCAGTGAAGAATTGTTGTTCACTCTTTTCTGTATTCCTTTTTGTGTATGGACAAATGGTTGTAACCTACTAGCGCCCCCATGGAAGAGTGTTGGAGGCCCATGAATAGGAAGAGAAGGTTTGCGAATGAGCACTCATTTGAAAAGTCAGCCGACGCTCCTGCTTTCTGCTTGGTAGACACTCTAGGACAGCACGTAACTTAACTGTTTTCTGCAGTTATGTCAGAAGCAACAGTGCCCATCTGTAGGCATAGTTGTGTGTTGTATCCATTGGCCCTGGAGTAAATTGAAGAAGACAGGAACAGATGCACCCAGCTATTTCTGTCTTTTATTCATGTTTCTAACACCCATTTTAAAGAGTTTCAAATTTACAGGAGAGATATAAGAATAGAATGGCGACGACACTCAAACCATTTTTTTTTAAACTTGTTTTATGCTGGGAAAGAAAGCCTGATGTAAATAATTAAGGGTGGGAAGGTTTATTTTGCTCATGGTTTCAAAGATTCCATCCATTGCGGAGGGGAGGGTGAGGGAGAATAGAGCTGTTCACTTCATGGAGGGCAGGAGGAGGAGCAAAACCTGGAAAGGACTCTTTAATGACATGCCTCTGGTGACCTACTTCCTGTAGCCAGTCCTCATGTTACACACTTTCTACAGCCTCCCAATATGCTATTCAGATTGGAATCTCTCAGTGAAGGGCTACTGCTTGCGTCAGCTTTGAGAACACTCCCCTGGCACCCCCAGGTGCATGCTTTCCTGATCTCTTGGGCATCACTCAAGCCAGTCAGGCTGTCAGTCAAAGTTAACAACCATGAGTTTCATCTAGACCTATCAGCTGTGTTTTCATTAACAAACAAATCTATATTTTAACAAAACCAAACCAATACATACTGTGATGATTGGATATATAAATATATTGTGTTTCGACTTAATCAATTTGACATGTCCATCATATAACATATTTAATATTTTTGTGGTGATAAAAATTAAAATCTCCTATCAATTTTCTAGTATCTAAAACATCATTATTAACTGTAATTAGCAGATTGTACAACAGATCCCCTGAATGTACTAGCTAAGTTAAACTGCAACTTGGATTTACCAGTTGTTAACATTTTGTCTCATTTCTTAGTACATTTTTATAAATCTTCTCCCTGTGTGTAAACATACATGTTCTTTCTTTATTTGCCCATCTATTTTTGTGCTAAGATATTTGTAAGGCAGTTGTAATCATTGTAAGATTCCATCCTCAAATACTGCTGCATGCAACTATCAAAAAGTTCATTTTACCACACTTTACACATGCTCACAGGGACCTGAGATCAATTTCCTTCTCCCACAGAAAAAACAAGGCACGGTGGTATGCGCTTGCAATCTGTGTACTGGGGAGGCAGAGGTGGTTGATCTTGGGGCTAACCTAATGGACAAGTTCCAGGTCCCATAGGGAGATCCTCTTTTGAAAATCAAGGTGCAAAGCTCCTGAGGAATGACACCCAAAGTTGACCTCTCCCTCCCCCTCTCCCTCTTCCTTTCCTTCCCCTTCTCCCTCTCCCTCTTCCTATTCCTCCCCCTCTCCCTCTTCCTCTCCTTCCCCCTTTCCCTCTCCTTCTCCCTCCCCCTCTCCCTCTCCCTCCCCCTCTCCCTCCCCCTCTCCCTATTCCTCTCTCTCTCTCTCTCTCTCTCTCTCTCTCTCTCTCTCTCTCTCTCTCACACACACACACACACCACTACACATACACAAACCATGAGATTTAATATTTATATAATTCTATTGTATAACACAAGTTCATTTTCTAATATTTTGTTCTTTCTTTGGGCAATATTTACATGTGAAGTTATAGGTTTGGAGGATGAATGCCTTTGGAACATGTACCTGGCAGAGCAGCTGGAATTCTGCTTTCTAAGGCAGTGAGGAATGGGAGTCTCCTGCCTCTGCATGTTTTATCATGTGATAGGTGGGAAAGGGTATCTCCATTTAACCTGAATTTACTATGCCATGGGTGAAATTGAACCTTTGTCTGTATTTAAAAGCTTTTTATGCTGAGTAGTGGTGGTGCACACCTTTAATCCCAGCACTGAGGAGGAAGAGGCAAGTGGATTTCTCTGTGTTCGAGGCCACCCTGATCTAAAAATGATTATAGGACAGGCAGAGCTACACAGAGAAACCTTGTCTCAAAAAACCAAAACCAAAACTATAAAACAACAGAAGAGCTTTTGATATGTACCTTGCATATTGGCACATGTTAGTTTTCCTAATAGATTTCTTCTTTTTATTTCCTCCACTCAGGAATTCTATCACACAGGGGGTAATGTAGCTCTTAATGTGGATTATCTATCCAGTGTCTCTCCCAATGAGGATTTGTCCTTGGTTTCTTGCATCTGTTTTTGTTTTTTTCATGGTCTAAATTGTTTGAGATATAGTTGTAATATTTTGCCTAAAAGATGTAATAATGAATTCACATATACTGTATTCTGATGTTTAAATCACTGATCTATTCATATTTTGTTCTTGTGTGTGGTGTGTGTGGTAGCCTTTCCCACATGGCTGTCTAGTTTCCCTACATTGACCTATTTCCTCAGTGCTTTGAGATTCAGCTTCTATTAAATAATATCTTTCATCTTTGCCTGGGGGACAGAAGGTTACTAGTTTTTATTGAGTGTTATTGCCATGACATTTATAAAATATTTTCAGAGGAACTTATATTTGAAAGCAGGACTCTCCTGTTGACGTCTGTTTTTGCATCAAGGAGGTCTTTGTCAACTCTATTCCTTTCTATTTCATGCTTACCTAGAATTATAAACTCCTATCTCTCAAATGTAGTCTTTGTCTCTGGAAGGACACAGAATGCAAAATGGCCTTGAAAACTTTTATCAGGAAACTAAATAGATACAACACATACAGAGAGGTTTTCAATGGTTCGCCCGTAGGTTGTGCTGAATATTTTTGTATTGTGAGATTAATAAAGACTAATAGGCATTTAAATGAAGGCTGCCTTTCCCACTTGTGTCAATATAAATATTCTGGGCAACAGAAGACTAACTTAACATCTGCCACAAAGGGAGATCCTGAGCATTAAATTCTCAAATGAGCTTATAAATGAACCAGATGCAAGTATCAGGAGGAAACTCCGTTGTGAAGACATGTACAGATGTTAGGCATGACACTTCTCTATCTACTGAAAAATATGTTTTAGTTTAAATAGTAAGTATATTTCTATATCTCAAACTATATTATTGATCCTTCTATGAACCAGTGTTTTCTGCCTTTGATAATCACCTCCATCAGCTTTAACAACACATTATTTTAGTAAAACCTTCTTTGGAGGATTAACACACTCACATGACTGCACCTACTTCCTATCTTGATAAAATAGCATCCTTATGAGCCAGTTACTTCCAGAAGATAAGCATTCCCCTGACTGTATAGCTGCTGTCCTACAGATATATTAAATATATCCTACAGATATATTAAAATCCCTGTATCTAAAACCAAATTTATTGTTTTTCTGTAATATCAAATTTTATCTTTGGCAAGAGCACTCCCCTGTTTATCTAAGTCACTCATAGCTACTCGATTAACAAACCCACGACTCTTCCCTCATTTCTTGCTCACGTTCTTTCAGAATACCCTTCTGATCATTGCATCATTTGGTCCAGTATTGCTCAGAGAGTCCTTGTTGCAGTGAAGCACATAGACACTTACCATCAGCTGAAAATATTCCACAGGCTGGTTTGCATCTTCAGATTAAAGAAGAAAACCCAAAAAAACTGTGAAATGGTTTTTCATAGTCGTTCAAGCCATTTAAAATGTAAAATTAATTATACTTTTCAAAAGAACTTCTATGTTTTTAATAATCAGTACAGAAACATGGGTTGAAAGAGAAGTTGATTGCTTTGGCTAACACTCAGATAGTGGTGTGAATTTTAGCTAACATTTTCCATGTCACTTTCTTGATATTTCTTGTGTTTGCTAAATTGTGTTTTGAATGCTGGAGTGGGGCACTGGGAAGACAGTTCAGTGGCTAAAGCACTTGCCCTGCAAGTATGAGGACCCCAGTTCAGATCACAGGGACCCCAGACCAGTGTGATGTTCCACGTGTAATTCCACCACTCAGAAGCAAACACTGAGGAACCCCAGAGCAGGCTGGCTAGCTAGACCAGCTGCATGGCCAGAGCTCTGTGTCCAACTGAAAGACCCTGCTTCAGTGAACAATGTGGGAAATGATGAAGCAAGGTTCCCAGGATCAGCATCATGCCTTCACAGGCACTTATCCTCATATACATGTATATTCATACAATGTACATGTGAAAAATTAAGTAGGATAGTAGGTGTGCTGATCAAGATCCTGTTTCTCTCTCACATGGAGCTCAGCTAGGCTGCACTCACTGACCTTCCTGCCTCCTGGCCTGAATTTTGTCTCTTCTACAGAAGGCTGTGTTCCTCTCTCAGAAGCAGCCTGTGCTTGACATTTTCAAGACTGGATTCACTTTCAGAGTCTTTAACAGTTTGGGGGACACCTGGCCAACCAGTTGCCAATTTCTTTTGCCCAAGATAAACTGCCCCCTTCTAGCCTTGAATTTGACAGTCCTTAATTTTCACTGAGAGTTCAGTCTTAATCTTCCCTCATTTGATCTTACTGCCTTTCAAGATGCTATTCAAATCCTTCAGCACACCTTTCCTAACCTTTCTAAACAGTAGGTTCTTTGGCCTAAGGGAATTATCATTAAATGTTGCTCATCAGAATTCTCTATCACAAACTTAAATTTTAAAAAGGTGAATGTCTGGGCCCTCCGTCTGGAGGTAGTGATACAATAGGACTGAGCTACTGAAAGTAGTCAGATAACTTTGTTTTATGAAGTTGTAGCAGCAACTAGAGGTGACCTTGTTATTAGTGGGGGCTCATACAAAACAAAACTACTAGACATTTTTTCAAAATCAAGGGGGAGAGGTACCAGTGAAAGTTCTAAATGAGGGGGTGAGGGAGATGGCTCAGTGGGTAGGAACACTGTTCTGCAAACATAAGGACCAGAGTTCAAAACCCAAGCAAGACCATAAAAAAAAAAAAGTGTGTTGCCATGTGCTTGCAACCCCAGTATTGGGGAGTGATCGGGGATCCTTGGAGCTCCCTGGCAACCTTCCAGTTCAGTGTGGCCTGCTCTCAAAACAATAAGGCAGAGTGAATTAAAAGACATCTGACTGTCTGCTCTGAGCTCTGCCTACTCCTGCACGCACATTCACATATATGCAACACATACACACACGAGGACACACATACACACATACACACACAGTACTAAATTAGAAACATTTTCCTCCATTTTAAAATCTCTTTTCAACTTGCTAATGTATATTACACCTGCTATATAATATTATAAAAAATTGTAAGACTTACAATACATGAAATTCTTAAAGAGTGAAATACCAAAGATATGAAAAGTAAAAAAAAAAAAAAAAAAACATATTACTGGAATGAATTTTACTTTTCATTTTTATAAGGCAAATTTTCCTTTTTTAAATGAAATTGTTAGGGAATTTAACTTGTTTGTGAAATCCATGGTAGCCTATACCTTGTGCATATGTTTTTTTTTCAAGTCAAGATGATATAATGAAACCCATTACATTGAACACTAGTTTTAAAAATGAATAAAATTAAAAGTCTAGGTAGTGTGAAGTCACAAAACTCATTGTTTTTCTCCAGTTCTCAGTGAATATACATTCTGTGACCACTCTCTGCCATGTGCTTACTGAAGAGGGGGAAAAAAGGAAGTGTTGAGAAGAAAAGGAATGGGCAGGTGCCTTCTCATTAATTTCTGTGTCATTTTTATCAGAAGTGGTTGGTGAATACTGAGAAGTAACATGAGCAGAAAGGGATGGCAAGATTCCTTGGTGGCCATTGCCAGCTCTATGGCTTTGCAGTAATTACTGCTTGACTGGCAGCATGGTCTCCTAACCTGTTGACACATGCTCAGACAAGAAGGACTAAATGCTTATCAAAAGACTCTCTTCTCTTGTGTCTAAAGTGAGGAGAAATACACTTCTTTTTCTAGTTTCATATAACGTGTAGTTTAGGAAACTTACAAGTACTGGTTTTTGGAGGGTATGTTCTCTTAGGAAGTAAATCTTAATTTTTTAAAATGTTTTTAATATAGAGTTAAGTGTTGGCCCAACTTTCCCAGGTTGAGGGAAAGAAGACACTCGGAAAAGGATGCTGTACACCAAAGTGTAAGCATTGGCTTCTCAATAAGTATTGAAACATCTTAGCAATAGCACACAGAGATTTTGTGATGTCAGGATGGTGCATCTCAACAGGTTGCCAAAGCTTGTTTACTTTCCTTTTAGTAAATGAGATCACATGGTGATATCTGAAGTGGGAGGAGAAGATTAGAGGCCCTCTGGGTGAAACCATATGCCATCAGGGGAAGCCTGTGTCTAATGATGCCTTTTACTAGCTCCATGGCCTAGGAATATATTTCTCAAGGACCACAGAATCAGTTCTTGGAAATGTAATTAAGGAATATAGGGCCCTGTCTCCTGCGTTCCTCTGGAGCCTCACTCCTGCAGCCTCTGTCTCACAGCTACCTCCTGTCCTAAAGATGTTGATGCTTATTGATTTATCTGTTGGCAAAAGATTATTAACACAGATGATAAAGCCAACTACCAAGTGAATGGAGATAAATTATAAGAGTTAAATTATGTTATCAAACTCTCTCTTTTTTTAAGAGTTATTCATATATGTTGAACACACACAAAGAAAGTATTATCAGATTGGTCATCCAACAGATAAGATTTCGGTCTCTGCAATAGAGGAGAAATACCTCAGAGGTGCATCACACTTGAGTTGAATGCAGAGGCAATAATAAAAATTTTCCCAGCTCCAGTTTCTGTGAAACTATTTCTCTGGGCTTAGGAGAAAATTTTGGTTTTAAAATGTATCTTCCCTAAAGTGTGCCCTTTGATGCTACTCATCCCATGAACTCTTCCTGGACTCTCTGCTCAGCTTATGGAGAAGACTGTGTCCAAATGGAGAGTCCAGAAATGACAACAGAAGATGCCAAAGTGCCTCATAGCATTTCACTTACAAAACAAAGCTCAGACAAAGGTGTGTAGCCTTAAACCAAGTGTGGGGCCTTTCTGTCACAGATTGGAGTACTTACTGCATAACTACATAGGTAGCATGGCCATGAGGCTTGCACTGTGGGTGACTAACGGTTACCAGTTTTCACAAACCTGTAACTAGTCAGAGAACCTAGTAAAAATCATTTTAAATGATGAAAATCCGTAACTTTTGCTTGCTTCTTTTTTAAAAAATTGTATTTCATTAAGTAGGAAATCCCATTACCAATGGTTTCTGAAAATACATCCCCCCTCCATTGACTTACCTAATGTCTACCTTTATTCCAGAGAAACCCACCAAATAGCTAAGTGGGTTAATTATAAAACCTCTTAATTATAAAAAACTTCTCAAGTAAACAACACTACCCTTTGCCTGATTCTATTTACAATTTTGAAATAGTAAGCCACTGTGTCCACTTGACAACTTGAAATCAGAAACAACTTGTGTTGCAGCTGAAAGTTTTACTTTTTTCTGAGGAAATGGAGTCAGCCTCAGACTATCATGCAAACACTGGTGTGTAGAGTGTTTGCCCAAGGTGTAATGAATGGAAACCTGCAGACTCTGACAGTAGAAGCAGAAAGAGTGCAAAAGAGGATGGAAAAAAATGAGGAAAATTTAAAGAAATTAAATTAGTTGTGATGAATTATCTTATGGTTGATGGGTCTCAGCACACATCAATCCCATGTGGGATTAGGCAAGGAGGCTGCAGAATTAAAAATACAATATTAAATTATGCATGATATATTTTATTAACAAAGACATGGAATTTCTGCACTGAAATTTTAGAATGTTTGGTCCAATGATTTAATTTCTAGCTTCTTTCTGACTTCATTCAAACAGCTCACACCAATCCTATTTGTTTATATTAAATTTGACCTATGACCTAATCTAGCTCTGTCAAAAGAGACAAGATGCTCTTCCCAAATAACCACTATCATCATAAATTTTATAGCAAAATATTCTAGTTAGGTTGTTGGCTTGGAGGGAAAGTGTATAATTACCTCATTAATCCCAGTGACCTGTACTCAGTGCACAGTCCCAAATAACAACAGTGCAAAGGCTGCAAAGTAAGTGGCCCCATTTGTAGACCTGGTGGGTTTTCTTGTGAGTTTTCACTTAATACATTTTCTCTATCTGTTCTCCTCCACTTCAATTCTACTTCTCTACTTCAACAAAGGTCTTCTACTGAACTGTTTAAACTCATATCTCATGCAATGTTTTTTTCTTCCTAAGGAAGCCGGTTTCTCTAAAAAGGCTAATATTCCTGCCTTCATCATGGTTATGCAGTTGCAAGGCTGTTGTGAGTCAGGGAGGCTGCTGTGGGCTCTCCTATCTCAGTTATAATCCCCTGGTACAGCTTCGGGCTCATCTGACATCCAAGACTCTGCAGTTCAGCAGCTTTGCCCTGCTGTCCTTTGCAGTTCAGCTGAAGAACTTCATGAGCTCCTGCAAGATTATCAGCTTTATATTTAGTATCAGAAAGCATATATTTAGATGTCAGGCTCCATAAATTTATAGGAAGACAGACAGAACATGGCACTTGTAAGTTTTGTACTCCTGCTCTGAAATTGTTCTTTAGATTCTGGTATTTGGAGGTCAAATCCTCTTATATCTCTTACAGAATAACATTGGGTTTGAATTTCTCCATCATAATTTTTGTGACAAATAAAGGATACAACTGCAAAAGAATAAAATGCCACAACATAAAGATAAGTTATAAACATTCAATGTTTTGTTTTTACTGATACCAACTTGTGCATTGCCTAGTGTAGAACAGATACTGTCATCTATCCATCCATCTATCCATCCATTCATCCATCCATCATTTTTTAACTGTGACCATACCTATACCTTCTTGTCTTCCTGTACCTGACCTGCTCAAGACTCCACTGTTATTCCTAGATGTGTTACCTGATTTTAATGTCGAGACAACAGACGCTCCATACAATTTTTGTCTTATTTACTAGTTTGCATTTGGCTTATGACTTCATGAAGGCTAATACTGTCTCTGCAATATGACTTTAAAATTCTTGAGAGCAGTGTAAATGCCACAGATCTTTTATATTCCTCTTCTGACTCATAAAATAGTGGGCATTATATTCAAAATGTTCCAGTGACCAAGTCAAGTGAGTCAGCTACTAGCAGGCATTCATTCACCAAATAGTTATCAGCATAGACTGTAGGCTTGGAGCAGGAATTCCTTTGAAAATATCTTCCCTTTGCTATGACTGTCTTCATCATTGCTGTTTTGAATTGTGCTGTAGGTAAAAATTACACGACTGAGCAAAGAACTTGAGACTTGGCTCTGCCTCATTGGCCTGGATACTGGGATACTGGGATGCCAGTTAAAATCATGAGTTCAAGAGTAATTGTCCAACAAAGAAACTTGCATCTTAGTGCCCAAAACCTTAACTTTCTTACATGGCAAAAAGACACTTTACATGTAATTAAGCTGAGAAATTTAAGGTAGGGTTATCATCCTGGGTGAATCCAATGTGATCGTAGTGTCCCCCCCAAAAAGGATGAAATGTTGCTGATCTTGAAGATGGAGAAACTGCCATGAATTGGGATTCAGTTGACATTTACAGGCTGGAAAAGCCAATAAAACAGTCTCCCTCGAAGGAATTAAGTCTCCTTTCCTTCAGTATAGTAAGGAATATTTGAAAGCCACTCTTTCCAGTACTGTACTATGTGACTTAAAATTTGTGGTACTCTGTAACAAGAACAACTGGAAACTAACAAAGAGGTTGAAATTTAAACTTTTTTTTTCTATGACTCAAATTTGCCTAAGTGTCCTACCTGCAAAATGGGGATTATGAAAGCAACTGCCTCTAAGATAGTTGTTTAGCTATGCCTGAGAATTAACAAATATTAATGCGTACTATGTATTCTCTTTTAAGTTGACTTTTTATGTTTATTTTACATATTGATCCAAGTTCCCTCTCCCTCCCTCCCTTCTTTTCTCCCTCCCTCCTTCTTTTCCTCTCTCCCCTCCTCACATGCACCCTGACCACCCTAACTCTCCCACACCTCCCCACTCCACATGTAGGGTGATGCCATCCAGGAGAGGTCATCTAAATCTTTCAAGTCATTTGAAGTAGGGATTAGGACTTCTCTCCTGTCTCTAGGTTAAGGGGGTATCCCTCTCTGGAGGATGTTCCCGCAAAGTCCTTTTGTGCATCAGGAATACATCCTGGTTCCACGGTCTGAGGTCCCTTAGACTGCCCAGGCTTTCTAGCTGAGACCCATGTTCAGGGGGTCTGAGTCAGTCCCATGCTGGATTCCCAGCTCTCTGTCTGGAGGCCCGTTAGCTACTCCTTGTTCAGGTCAGTTGTCTCTATGTGTTTCTGTAGCGTGGTCTTGTCCTCCCTCTCTGCATCTGGATTCTAGTTTGGCTCAGTGTTTAGTTGTGGGTATTTGCTTCTGTTTCTAACAGGTCCTAGATGAGGGCTCCATGATGGTAGATAAGTTAGTCGTTGATCTTATTATCAGGGAAGGGCATCTATGGTAGCCTTTGCACTGTTGCTCAAATTGTTAGTTAGAGTCAGTCTTGTAGGTCTCTGAACATTTCTTTAGGTTCAGTTTTCTTTTCAATCTTATAATGGCTCCCTCTTTTATGTTTTCTCTTTCTCTGTCTCTCTGTCCCCCCTCTCTCCTCTCTCTCTCTCTCTCTCTCTCTCTCTCTCTCTCTCTCTCTCTCTCTCTCTTCTGTCTTTTATTCCTCCTCTGACTCAATCTTCCTAGTCCCACATGCTTTCCTCTCCTCCCCTTCTCTCTCTCCTAGTTCCCTCTCCACTCACTGCCCATCCCCCCTCCCTATGTGCTCTGGGAAACTTGTCCTTTCCCCCTTCTGTGAGGGACCTTATATGAATCTCTTAGAATCCACTTTGTATCCTAGTTCCTCTGGCAATGTGAATTATAGGCTTGTGATTCTTTCCTCTAGGTATAAAATCCATATATGAGCGAGTACATACCATGTTCCTCTTTTTGTGACTGGTTTCAGAATGGTTTCTTCAAGTTGCATCCATTTGCCTGCAAATTTCAAGATTCCATTTTTTCCCCCCTCAGAGTAGTATTCCATTGTGTAGATGTGCCACATCTTCTTTATCCATTCTTCAGTTGAGGGGCATCTAGGTTGCTTCCAGGTTCTTGCTATTACAAATAATGCTGCTATGAACATAGTTGAGCACATGTCTTTGTTGCATGGATGTGGATCATTTGGGTAATGCCCAAGAGGGGATTGCCAGGTCCTGTGGTATATTGATTCCCATTTCCCTGAGCAACCGCCATACTGATCTCCAAAATGGCTGCACAAGTTTGCCCTCCCACCAGCAGTGGAGGAGTGTTCCCCTTTCTCCACATCCTCTCCAGCATAAGTTGTCTTTGGTGTTTCTAATTATAGCCATTCTGGCAGGAGTAAGATGGTATCTACTTTATTCAGACAACAAAGGGGTTGAGAAAGAAATCAGAGAAACATTACCCTTTACAATAGCCACAAACAACATAAAGTATCTTGGGGTAACACTTGCCAAAAAAGTGAAAGACCTATATAATAAAAACTTTG
Organism: Cricetiscus sungorus; assembly: GCA_030556225.1. NCBI lineage: Eukaryota > Metazoa > Chordata > Mammalia > Rodentia > Cricetidae > Cricetiscus > Cricetiscus sungorus. The sequence continues at coordinate 127,332,303 of JANBXA010000651.1, forward strand.
TGTCTTTAAAAAACGAAATTAAAGAAGATACCAGAAAATGAAAAGATCTCCCATGCTCTTGGATAGGTAGGATAAACATAGTAAAAATGGCAATCTTGCCAAAAGCAATCTACAGATTCAATGCAATCTCCATTAAAATCCCAGCACAATTCTTCACTGACCTTGAAAGGATAATAATCAAATTTATATGGAAAAACAAAAGACCCAGGATAACCAAAACAATCCTGTACAATAAAAGAGCTTCAGGAGGCATCACCATCCCCTACTTTAAGCTCTACTATAGAGCTATAGTCCTGAAAACAGCCTGGTATTGGCACAAAAATTGACAAGTAGACCATTGGAATCCAGTCGAAAATCCTGATATTAACCCACACACCTATGAACACCTGATTTTTGACAAAACAGCTAAAAGTATAAAATGGGGGGAGAAAACCATCTTCAAAAAAATGGTGCTGGCACAATTGGATGATGGTGTGTAGAAGACTTCAGATAGACCCATGTCTATCACCATGCACAAAACTCAAGTCCAAATGGATCAAAGATCTCAACATAAATCCAGCCACACTGAACCTCTTAGAAGAGAAAGTGGAAAGTGGCCTTGAACAAATTGGTATAGGAGAACACTTCCTGAGCATAACTCCAGGAGCACAGACACTGAGATTGACAATTAATAAATGGGACCTCCTCAAACTTAGAAGCTTCTGTAAGGCAAAGGACACAGTTGACTAGACCAAATGGCAGCCCACAGACTGGGAAAAGATTTTCACCAATCCTACATCTGGCAAAGGGCTGATCTCCAAAATATACAAATAACTCAAGAAACTAGTCAACAAAACCCTGAATAACCCTATTAAAAAACGGGGTACAGAACTGAAGAGAGAATTCTCAATAGAGGAAATCAAAAAGTCTGAAAGACACTTAAGAAAGTGTTCAACATCCTTAGCTATCAGTGAAATGCAAATTAAGTTGACTTTTAATTGTAGACTATATCTTGATATGTCTTGACCCATTAACTACTTCCAGAATTATTAAATTTTGTTTGTATTATCAAAATTGTTACTAATTTTAATCTATGAATATTTTATTAAACAAAAATAAATGGCTGAATTTGATACTTATTCTTCAATTTAAATATTGATCATACTACAAAATTAATCTGTTATACAAATTTAATGTGTGTAGAAATTGGATACTTTAGAAAATGAACTTAGGGGCTGGGTACCTGAGTTCAAATCCTTAGCACTTATGTATGAGGCCAGATGTGACCACAAGCACACCTGAAGCAGGGCAGAGACTGGAGGATCTCTGCAACTTGGTGGTTACCAGCCCAGGTCTAGGGTAGAAATTCCTATCTGAAGGGACTGAAGTAGAAAGTCATAATAGGATGCCTGCACTCTCCTCTGGCCTCTATATGTGTACATGGACATGAACACCTGCACATAGATGTTTATATGTTGCTCATACACATATACCTATCAATTTGTAAATAGGTAGGCAGATAGACAGGTAATAGATAGATAGATAGATAGATAGATAGATAGATAGATAGATAGATAGATAGCTTGATAGATAGATGTGTAGTGGGAAAAAAACAAGACAGACAGCCACATACACAAGGAGAGAGAGAGAGAGAGAGAGAGAGAGAGAGAGAGAGAGAGAGAGAGAGAGAGAGAGAGAGAGAGAGGTGTTGTAAACAGGATGTAGAGCTGAAATAAAAAGAATGATTCAACAACTGTGGAAAATATTTGTGAAGGGAAGTCTATCAGAGCAAGTTACATTTAGTGACTACACAGTTTGACTCTCTGAATCTCTGAATGCAGGCCAAGTTTCAACCACCTTCTGCTGCGCAGGAATGCAATGCAGAGCCAACAGAGCCTCAGTGGTTTTTCTTCTAGGAATCAGAAGTCCTCAGTGGGTGATGGATGGACGTGGGACAGCTACTCCACCTCTAGATGCTGGTAATCTCCATTGTATTGATTCCTGAGCATCCCTCTGTAACTGATCCACTCCTATATGTTTGTAACATTAGTGAAATGACAAACTGGACAAAATATGGAAGAATGCCAAGGTCCTTTCTTTTCTTTTTTCTTCAATATTTTTTTTCTTATTTTACATATTGATCCCAGTTCCCTCTCCCTCCCATCCTCCCTTTTTCCCCACATATGCCCCAACTGGTCCCCCATCTACTCCCCAGGAAGGGTGAGGCCTCCAAGAGGGATCATTAAAGTTTGTCAAGTCGCTTGGGGTAGGGCCTAGGCCTTCCCCCATGTCTCCAGCTAAAGGAGTCCTATAACTGAAGTGGTTGAACTATATATAAATCAAAAATACTTACATTGGTTAACTTTGCTAAGACAAAGCAATTGAGTTATCTATAAAGGTTTTACTTTTATAGAGGAGTTTTGGAATCACAGAATTATACTTCCCCCCCATAGTTTTGTTTTTTATTTCTTGTTTTCCACAGAATGCCATATAATTAGAATCAAACATTAACAAAAGTATATTCAAATTGGCTCCTCCCACTTGATAATATGTACTTAAGATTCCTCAGTGTCTGTACATGTTTGATAGCTCTTTTTCTTTTAGTAAAATTCCATTGTATGAGTGTGCCTCAGTGCATTTGTTAGAACACCATGGTTGATTGCAAGTTTTTGTAGTTATGAATAAAGCTGCTACAAACAGCTTCATTCATAACTGAATAAAATTATTTGATTCTTTAAAAATCCAGTTTTCAAGTCTTTTGAATAAATAATGAGAAACATAAGTGCTGAATAATATGGATGGCCTATTTAGTTTAATGGAAAAAAAACACATCCAACTGTCTTCCTAAGGAGTTACAATATTGTAGTTTTATTAGCAATGAGTTCCTGCTCCTGTATAATTTTGCTGCCCTTTGATGAGATCAATGTTCTTGACTCTGGATGCTCCAACCTTATTATTTTTAGTCACATTCCATTTTTATATTTAATTATGGATGGAAACAATGATTACATTGTATTACTTTTGTTTACTAAAGAGGTAAGGTATGAAACTGGGCGTGGTGGTGCACAGATTTAATCCCCACACTCTAGATGCAGGGGCAGGTAGATCTCTGTGAGCTAGAGGCCAACCTGGTCTACTTAGTGAGTTCTAGGTCTGCTAGGGCTATGTAATAAGATGCAGTTTTAATGAGAAAAACAATGCATAGCAATCAAAAGTTTAAGTTTTTTATTAGTGTATATTCATTGTACAAAGAGACAGGCTTTATAAGACATTTTCATTCCAGGGTAGCATGTGTGTTGTCCACATTCACCACACTTCAGGATCTTAGAATAATTATTCACTTCAGTTTTTCCTGGTCTTCACGGAATGGAGACAGTATCTTCCTTCCTGGGGGATGGGGAGGGTTGTGAAGATTGATTTCGTTGAGCTATGGTGTATTTATTTAATTGGTGTGGCTGGGAAGGTGTGCATTGGCTGTAGGCTGTCCCAAGAAGACCCATTTCAGAAAACAAAACAAATAAAAGGCAAAGAGAGACCCCTCTCCTCTCCCCATCCCATGCTAACCAGACATGGGTGCTTTTCTGCAAACACCACTGCCCCTCCCCCAGGCTCTCAGGAATTCTGTGCTCACACCACTGCCCCTCCCCCAGGCTCTCAGGTCTTCTGTGCTCACACCACTGCCCCTACCCCCAGGCTCTCAGGTCTTCTGTGCTCACACCACTGCCCCTCCCCCAGGCTCTCAGGTCTTCATTCTCCAACTGAATTCTGCCTTGGGTTTTCGCAATATCTGTTTGTAGATGGTATACTGTGGGCTTTTCTCGGCCTCTGTAATCATATGAACCAATTTCCATAATAAATCTCCATTTACACATCTTTCTATAGCTAATTTTATTTTTATGAAGCATCCTGACTAATACAATCTCTTAAGCCTGACACTTCATAAAGGACAATACAATTGAGAAATACCACGTTTCATCTGAACTCATAGCACCCGGTTTGCAGGGTAGCTTGTGGCAGCTCTGTTATTTGATGTATTTGGCTATAATTTTTAACTAGTATCCATGCTTTGCTTTTCTTTAAAAGACCCATTTGTATTTCCTAATACAGTTTAGCTTTGAAGTCTGGAGAGTGGGAAATAAAATAAGGGCCCCAAATAAAAAGAATTTTTTTTCCCTTTTAATGTGGCTTCACATATGTCCCTTAGCTCCCAGCCACGTCACAAACCGAACACACAAAACTAACTTGTGGCTGAATTACAGGATGGTGTATGCTTGTTTCATTAAGCTAATTTTTCTTTCAAAAAAAAAAAAAACCTTTTCTTGTTTCCCCTTTTCTTAATTTTGAATGCTGGAAGATTACCAAAATTCTCCCACATATCTATCACCTCTGCTTATTTTCCTTCCCAGAGTATAGTAAATATGATTTCTGTAAGCAGTGTGTCCTGTGGAAAACTGAACTTAACTGTTGTCATGCACCTGACTTTCAGGTATCCAACCTTTTATATATCATTTTAAGGCATTTATAATGCATGCATTAAATTTCTCAAAAATATTATATAGTTGACTTAGATGATTTTTAAAAATATGACTTGCCTCATTATATAAAGATATTTAGGGTGTTCTGTCAGAGTATAAATAAAATGATACAAAAGTAAAATAAAAATTTGACTAGGAAAATAGATCAAGGTGACTGGCAAGTGTTCTTCCATATAGGTCAGTAGGTCTTGCATTATTGGTTGTAGAATGGGTTCTGTGGTAGAATTTCCTATTAGCAACAATACATTTACTTAATATAAAGCATAACAATGCATTTCTTCAGGATAAATGGGCAAATCATAATTTTTTAAGGGCTTTGCCTTTAAGAATCATGTAGATGAGAAGGGCTTTGATGGTAGTTTCAAAATATTTATTTCGTTCTTGGTGTTTTCCAACAGCTTTTCTCATTCAGTTGTTCTAATAATCATTTGAAGTAGGAACTATTTTATCAACATTTTAAAAGCTAGTAGATGGAGTCCAATCAAACACAGACTAAAGGGACAGCCCAGCGTGGCTGTTCTCAAGCTGTCTCAAGGAACACATAGCAGATCTAAAATGTTGAAGTCAAAGTGTCATCAATCTCCTCTCTACAGTGAGACCAAAGCGGAGTGGTGTTTTCCAAGGACAGAGAAAGGAAGTAAAACAGGGCAGTGGACAGGACGACTCCAGTCCCAGCATTTCAGTTTGACAAGAGGAATCTTTCCAAACCTCTGATGATCATCGTTGATAGCAGCATATTGCATGTTTGACGATTGCTATCAGAATAGAATTTAAACATTCCTACTTTAAACTGGTAGTATGTGGCAAAAATATGTTGCAATGCTTCATTCACGCATTCTACAATGAACACCACACTGTAAATCATAAATATCCCCGTGTTTAATTAATTATAACAGATTATGCCATAAAATGCTGCAATCCTTTGCTTTAACAATGTATCTTGAATAATTTACTTGATAGAAGAATTAGACATTCATTTCAATGGCTGCCTCATGTTTCAGTGTATGACTGTAATTTATTACTTTCTTATATTGTGCTCTTAATATGTTTCTAGCCTCTTACAATTATAAACACTACTCTGATAAACACTCTTGGACAAAAATCAACATTTTTTGTAATTGTCTTCATAAAACAAACATCTAGTGGAATTATAATATAAAAATCAATGGAAAACTGCTTGTTTAGCTCATTTTCCCAAGTATTGATTGGAAGACAGTTGAGATACCTATGTACCATGTTTATTAAAGCACAATAGCTCACTGAGAATTGGCCCACTTGCTCATTATATGCTGAATAGGTAAAGAAAACTTGACACAGACAGAAAGTCATCTCCTGCTTACTCTCAGATGTTGAATCTAACCAAAAGACATAGAAGTAGAAAGAGTAAGTATGATCAAAATACCTATATGTGAAAGTGCCATAATGAAACCCATTATCTTTTATAATTGTTATACATTTTTTAATTCATGTAAATGTTTAAGGTGTATGCTTATAAATTAATAATATAAAAGTTTCTCCAGAAGAACCAGAGATACCATGTGACCAGGCTTCCTGTTCTGGTAGAAACAAAGAACAATGTATAAGTAGGCCTTTGGCTCCACCTGGCACATAGAGCATGATGGGACCAAGCCTTCAGCTCTGAAGGTACAAAAAAACACCATAAGTGATCAAACTTCCAGCCCTAGAGGCCTTAGAGGTCAGTACAGGGCCAGAGTCTCAGGTCTACAGGGCCCAGAGTACTCTGCAAGTCTGGGACTCTGTTCTAAGTAGTCTCAGAGTTCAGTGCTGGGGTGGGGTTTTAATTTCATCACTCCAGCACCAGAAGTCTGTATCTTATGGTCCTAGAGGTAATGTTGGACCAGTTACTCCAAACATGGCTTCCATCTAGTCTACAGTCCTCAGTGGATCTGCTGCTGGACTCTTGCCCATTGTGGATCTACATAATCCAAAGAGTGAGCAGGATTTAAGTTCATCTGGTCACCTTGCTGTTCAGGGTTCAGCCCTACTCTTGGTCATATCAGAACATAGTCATGATGGAATCACTATTTAACAATCAACACCAGGTTTCCTCAGTCACTGTGATGAACTTCATACGGATACCCTTCTATGAAGAGCCACAGAAAACAATGCACATGAATAATCTGAATGGGGAGGAGCTAAAACCAAAAGAAACTCACTCCAGTATATGAACAAAACATGACAAGCACAAAGAATATAACAAAATTATCATTTATGTCTTATCCCCAATGAACTATTTCCCATACAATGGAGGTCTTAAAGAGATAGCCAAATGCCTGAGAAAGTATTCAGAGCGTTGCTGCTGAAAAGAACTTAATGATCACTGCATTTCGAAGAACTGCTTGGAGCCTCCTGAGAACTGAGGACTGTGTGCAGGGGAGCCAATCCCTGTGGATTGGCCTATCCAGAGTCTGCCCCAGTTCTACCTCCACACACTGGAAGAGGAGAGTCTTGGACATGCTTGCACCCACCAGAAGAGAAACTTGGTCTGGTATCCAACAGGAGAGGAAAAGACCCCACTGGGTAAGCACTGGAAGAAGGAATAAATAGAAGACAGTATAAGAATACAGTCAACAATAGAAAGATAAATATGACACTCTCAGAGTCTAGGGATTCCAAACAGCAAGACTTGAACATCCAAATATAGATGAGGCAGAAGAGAATGACCCTAAAAACAACTTCATGAAGATGATAGAGACCCTAAAAGAGGACATGAGAAAATCCTTTAAAGAATGGAAGAAAAGACAAACCAAAAATTGCAAGAAACAATTCAAACAGTGCAAGGTTTGAAAACTGAAATAGAGACAAAAAATGAACAAATAACAAACAAGCAAACAAACCACAGTCTGAGGGAATGCTGGAAATAGAAAAGGTAGGTAGGTAAACAATCATAGCAGCATTATTTGTAATTCCAAGAACCCTGAAGTAACCTAAATGCCCCTCAACTTAAGAATTGATAGAGAAAATGCATTTACACAATGGAGTACTACTCAGTGGAAAAACAAAATAAAACAATGGAATCTTGAAATTCTCAGGCAAATTGATGAAACTAGAAGAAATGGTCCTGAGTGAGGTAACAGTTACTCAAAAACAAAGACGGTATGTACTCACTCCTATAGGACTTTTAGACATAGAGCAAAGGATTACCAGCCTATAATCCACACCACCAGAAAACAAGGAAACAAGGAGGACTCTAAAAGAGACATACATGAAATCCGGCACTAGGGGAATGCCCAGAGATCTACAAGATGACCCCAATTAACAATCTAAGCAATAGTGGAGAGGCTGCCTTTAATGTCCTTCCCTGATAATGAGATTGGTGACTACCTTCTATGCCATCTTAGACATTACATCTAGTAGCTGATAGTAGTAGAGGCAGACAGCCTCAGCTAAACACTGTGCTGAACTCCTGGAATCTAGTTAAAGAGAGGAAGGAGTGATGAGCAAAGGGGTCAAGACCAGGCTGGAGAAACCCATAGAAACTGCTGATCTGAACAAGAAGCTCATGGACTTCAGTCTGACAGCTGGGAAACCAGGATAGGACTGACTCAGACTCCCTGAATGTAGTTGTTAGTTAGGAGGACTGGGCAGTCTATGGGGCCTCTAGTAATGGATCAATATTTATCCCTAGTATGCAAATGGACTTTGGGAGCCCATTCCACATAGAGAGATACTCTCTCAGCCTAGACACTTGGAGGAGGGCCTAGGCCCTGCTCCAAATGATATGACAGCCTTTGAAAACTCCCTATGGAAGTCTGCTCCCTGGGGAGCAGAAAGGGGATGGGATGGGGGTTGATGGGGGAACAGGGGAGAAAGGGAGGGTGCAAGAACTGGGACTGACATGTAAAACAAGCTTGTTTCAAATTGAAATAAAAATTTTTTTAAAAATAATTAATGATCATATAGAAGAATTAAACAAAAGGACACACAGATTAAGGAAATCAACCTAAGACCTCAATAAAACAGGTCCCAAAGTGAATGAAACAATTAGTAAGTTGCAGGAGAAAGTTCAAAGTATGGAGGAAACATTCAACAGGAAATTGTAATATTGTAAAAGAACCAAATAGAAAATCTAGAAATGAAAAGCACAGTCAGTCGAATAAAAGAGAGCAGAAAGTACCATTAACAGAAGTCACTGCAGAAGATTAGTTTCAGGGATAGTGGACAAAGTAGAGGCAATAATAGAGATGGACACATATAAAGAACAAATTAAAGCTCGTGAATAGGGAAGACACACCACCATATCTTGTAGTCAGATGTCAGAAGCACAAAGGAGCAATACTGAAGGCAGAATGAGACAAATATAATCTCGCAGACTTTTCACAAGCAAGTACAGATGCCAAAAGAACATGGAATAAAATAGTTCAAGCTCCAAAACAACAACAAACAAGCAAACAAGCAAAAAAAAAAACCCCAAAACCTGTGAAGTAAAAATTCTATACGCTGCAGGGGTATCTGTCAAAACTGGCAGAAAATGGGGTATTTAAAAGGAAACACAAAGCAGTTCACGACAACCAAGCCAACACTGGAGAAAGTTCTTAAAGGAATATTATACAAAGAGGAAGAAGAAAGATAGACTCCACAAGAATGTGTGAAAGTATACCGTCTGTGAAAAGAGCAGCTGAATGAAGTAGACCTGGGAAAGAAACAACCACATCTATTGTAACAAACAAAAAATCTCAAAAACTAAGAGAGGAAAAGAAACAGCTATTACCAGCAAAACAGAACACCTTTCTCTGATAACCTTAAATATAAATGGCCCCAACTCATCACTGAAAAAATGCAGACTAATGAACTGGATTTAAAAACAGGAACAAGCTCTATGTTGTTTATATATTAGCTAACAAATATTTAAAATCCCAATAACAAAGGGTGGGAAATAACCAATCAAACAAATGGAAACTTTAAACAAGTAGGCACAGCTCTTCTTATATCTGATACTGTAGTCTTCAAACCAAATTAGAAGAGATAAAAGGTGTACTGCATGTAAATAAAAGGGAAAACTCACCAAGGAGGTATAATAATTGTGAACATTTAGGCAACAAATGTTATAGCTGATAATTTCATAAAAGCAAAGACTAAAAGGTCACATGGGTCCTGATACTATCAAATCCAGTCTATGAAGCCAGTAGACGTCAAAACCAGATAAAAAATACAGCAAAGGGAAAGACAGACAGAGAGAGGGAGAAAGGAGACTGAGGGAGATACACACACACACACACACACACACACACACACACACACACACACACAGACAGAGACAGAGAGAACTAAATATAAATTTCTTTGGTGGACATAGATGCAAATTTCTCAGCAAAAGACTTGAGAAACAAGTTCAGGAACAGAAGAAGATCATACATTATGATCAAGTGTGCTTCATCCTGGAGATGCAAAGTTGGCTCAACATATGCAAATCAATAAATGTGATATACCAGATAAACAAATATAAGGATAAAAACCACATAATCATTTCAATCGATGCTAAAAAAGACATTTGATGAAGTTCAGCATGCTTTCATCATAGTCCCTATGAATAGATGAAGCATACATCAAAAAATAAAGACTCTATGCGACAAACCTATACAGACAACATTATACTAGATGGAGATGATGTGAAAGTATTTCCTATAAAGTCAAAAGTAAGATCCAAATGACAAGGCTCCCCTCTTTTATTCAATATAGTGCTTGAAGTCTTGACTACAGCAGTTAGACAAGAGAGAGACATAAAGGGGATTAAAAATAGCAATGAAAAAAATCGATCTATCCCTACTTGATGACGCTGTGAGTTTCCACTTATAGGACCCAGCAGAATCTGTTTTTCTTTTGTTACAGTTATAGGAATGAAGCTGGAGAAAGGGGGTGAGTGGTGGTCCCATGTGGGGGTCCAGAGTAAGTGGGGTCCCAAGGTAAGGGACCACGTGGGAGAGCATAGCAGGTTCCACAGCAGGTGAGGGTGACCAAGGTGGGATGAATAACACTCCATGGAGATAGAGCTTAAATGAGGAGTTTATTTAGAAAGGGGAGTGAGGGGAAAGGGAAAAGACATAGAGGCACCAGGAACAAAAGTGAAGAGGAGAGAAAGAGAGAGAGTGGAACTAGAAGGCAAAAGAGAGCAAAAGAGAAAGCAAAAGAAAGCATAAGTGGGCAGGGGTCTGACTTTTAAAGGGGTCCTTTACATCTGCCTGCAGACTAGTACTCATGGAACCCTGGGCTGACCAGAGTATTGCCTGAGTGCATTCTGCCAGGTGACAGGGACAGGCCAGTGTAATGCCTGAATCCTTACAGAATCTACTAGAAAATTGTTAGTCTAATAAAGATAATTCTAGTATGCAAAATCAATGCAAAAATTCCAGAAGCTTTCAAGTATCAAAATTTACTGAGAAAAAATTCTATTAATAATAGCTTCAAAAATTAAGTACCTATGAATATATTCAACCAAGAAGAGAAAGAGCTCCTCAACAGGAACTTCAAGACAATAAAGAAACCAAAGAAGATGCTAGAATATAGAAATATCTGTATTGACAGAAGTAGTATGAGAATGACAATGGCTATATTATCAAAATTAACCTTCAGATTTAATGTATATCAAATATCCATCAAAAAATCAGATATCATGTTTTATAGGTCTAGATGCAATAGTCAAAGAATTCATATAGAACTCAAAAAGCCACTAATATCCAAAGCATTTCCAAGCAGAAAGGAAAAGGCTGAGATTCTTAACCTCAGATTATACTACAAAGGCCTTACCCTCTCTGTGGGGCAGATGGGAAGAGGTGAGAGGTGGCAGGGAGCAGAAGGAGAGAAGGGAGGGGGAACTGGGGATGGAATGTATAAAATAAATTAATAAAAAAATAAAATAAAACCTGAGCAGTGGAAGCTGCTAGAGAGAAGCTAACAACCTAACAACACCTTTCAAGACATCAAGATGGTAAGAACTTTGAGTGGTACAAGAGCCAGTCCTAAGCACTTCTGGATGAGGATTCATGAAGTTTTTATAGAGTAAAAGAAACTATCAGCAGAGTACACAGATTGTCCACAGAAAGGGAAAACATTTACCAGACAAGGAGCTGGTATATAGAATTTACAACGAACTGAAGAAATTAAATACCAAGGAAATATAACTGCCAATCAACAAATGGGCTAATAAAACAAACAGATGGTTTTCAAAAGAAGAATCACAAATGGCCAATCACTATTTTAAAAAGTCTTCAACATAGCTAGTCATCAGAGAAATGCAAATTAAAACTACTTTGAGATACCACCTCACCCCAGTCAGAATTAGCATCATCAACAAATCTGACAACAAATTTGGAGAGGATGTGGGGAAAGAGGATTCTTTATTCATTGCTGGTGGAAGTGCAAACTAATACAGCCATATGGATATCAGTTTGGAGGTTTTCAAAAACTTAAGAATAGCATTGCCATATGACCCTGCTATTCTACTCCTGGCCATATACCCAAAGCATTTTATATTCTTCCATAGGTATTTACATTTCTATGTTTATTTCTTCTCTATTTATAACAGCACAGAAGTCTTATCAACAGATGTCTTATCAATAGATGAATGGGTAACGAAAATGTGGTACACGCAGAAATGGAGTATTTAACTGTTAAGAAAAACAGATCACAAATTTTCAGGAAGATGGATAGACTTGGAGTGTATGATACTAAGCTAGGTCACCCAAACCCAGAAAGAAGGTAATGTTTTGCCCTCATATGTGGATCCCAGCCTGTAATGTATACATGTTCATACTTAAATAGCTGTTAGTATTGGAATAGTTTATTTAGAAAAGAGATTGGTGAGAAGGTACAGAATGCAGGCAAAGGACATGGATTATGAAAGAGGATATAAAGATAATTGTCTTTCTATGTTCCATTCTATTATAGTTCTGTGGGGGGTGTAGTTAAGCCTATAAAAACATAACTGATAGTGAAGTATAAAACCCTAGGTTTTAATGACTTCAGAAAACTGCACAAGTTCACTGAGATGCATAGAGTTTGGAACTGGGCATGTGTTTGTTTAAGAGGCTTCCTTAGTCCAGCTGTGTAACGTCATTTTAAGGGAAACCGCAAACTCTCCCCATGTGTTGATTACTTGTAATTCTGACTTTGTGAATTATTCATGTTCTTTGACCCTTTATTATCCATTAGTAACTATTCTTTGCTGATGACATGTATTATTCAACAGCTGTCATATATTGTACTTTTACAGTTAATGTGTCACTTCCGTTTTTTCATTTTGCTTGTTTTCTTCTACATTGAATTTTATTTCATTTCTGTTAAACCCATCAGCCCTGCTCTTTGTGTTTTATGCCATTGTTATAAGTTACTTTCATAAATGACAATATAAGCTGCCAATAATCTTACATTATTAAGAGTTCTCTCAAGGTGAGAAAGCAAATATGAATCATAGTGCAGCATGCTGGGAAACTATAGTCTTTTTTGAAAAACAGACTGTTTTTCAAAACAGTGAACTGACAGTTTCTAATGGCATGTCCCAGCCTATAACCCTCGAGATTCCCTTTAAAACATGAGCTTAATAGTGCAAACCAGGAAGTTTTCAAAGCAACATTTATCTATAAAATGTACAAGTAAAAGTAAATTTTAAAATAATTTTTATCCTGGAATTTTAGGAGTTCATGTTTGGAGAACCTCCATTGTCAGTGTAAGTCTACTGAAAATAAGATGTGAAAATGAAAAACACACTGTAATTGAATGTGGTCACTTGATTGTGAGCAACTGTTCTCTCTAACATATTCAATGGCATCTTTTACTTTGATACTTGTCTAGAGAAAACAAAATAAAATTCATACAAATAAAACCAGTGACAGAAGGAAAGGAGAGAGGGACAGAGTAAGGTAGCGGGGGAGGAGGGTGGAGAAGAGACAAGGAATTGACAGTTAAAGAATTTAGCAAGGCCAAAGTGTGCAGAGCCAATATTCCACTTGCGTCTGAAGGCTCAAGTCTGCTGTGGGGTCAGGGGGATGCAATGGTCAAACTTGTCAGACAGGAAGAACTTATGATTCAGTTAAAATGGCATTGGGCATTTTCTCTTACTCGTGGAGGTGTCAGTCTTTGCTCTAGTCAAGCTTCCCACTAAATAAAGAGGCCATTCTAGGGAGGGTGTTATGCTTTAGTTGGTCTACTCATTTAAATGATAATCTCATCCAAACATACACTAACAGAAACATTCAGAATAATGTTTGACAAATATTTGGATAATCTTTGGCCCAGTTGAATTAACACATAAATTTAACCATCACAGTGTTTTTTACTTTGAAAAGAAAATAACAAAAAAACTGTAGCTGTCCTATCTTTTGAGTGCCAAATAAAATCAAACCAAATTCCATCCTATGTGAATAGATATCTGGCTTTCTCTCCAGTCTTTCCAGGAATTCTGAGTGTTGGAGACTCACTTACATTCTTCCAGTTTGACTTTTAACTCTGGCTTGAATTATCTTTCTAAAGGATAGCTCATTGCCCATGTGTGTTTTGTCTTTTCTTCATACTGTGCCAACAAATGCTCAACCGAGCATCTTCCCCTGGTTTCCACACAAGACAGAACCATTCCTGCAGCAATCAAAGTTTGAAATATGACAAACCTCTCTGAGATCAACTTAAGTCTCTTTTTGCAGAAGATCATGAGCTGAATGGACATCAATGACAAATCTTTTAGAGAAAAGTAGACACCTTGGCATTAAATCATTTTTGTAACCCCTAGGACCAATGAAGACATAATGACCTCTTCATTCTTCTGTCTAGGGCTTGTTCTTGCATTTGTCATCTCTGCATACACCTTATTCCTCTGTCTAGCCCTTTCCTTTGTTTACAGTTCACAAGTCTGAACTACAAGGCCTTAGGAAGACCTGACAGAGCCTTACATCTTGCTCCTGTCCCAATGTTACCTCCCTCATCACTCTTTCCACCCCAAGGTTTTCAAATTTAATAAATACATAAATAAAATACAACTTTTAAACCTCTTTTTCTTCCTTCCATCAATCCATCACTCCCTAAGCCACTGACACATAGATGGTAGAGATAAAGATATAAATTCTGAATCTTCCCCAACATGCAGATATTTTTACCTACATTTGCTTTTAAAACTTAAAATAAAAATACATATGAGACTGAGCTCAGCATCTCTATGTTTACCAAATCTATACATTTCAATAAAAAAGAAAATCATGGAGGAAATTTTGAGTTTCAATGATTCTATAAAGGGAAGAAATTTAGCAGGAATTTTGGTGATGGATTGATGCTTGGAACACTTTCTCAATTTTTTTTTTTTTTTTTGGAAAGATAGATTACACATTCTGGTTTGAAATTCTTTTACATTCCTAATTGTTTTTCCTATTTTTTGATGTGAGGTCTTGCTATGTTTTTCAGGATGACCTTGATCATCTGGGAACAAATCACTCCCCTGCTTGAGCGTCCCGAACAATTTGGACCACAGTTATATACTATTATGCCCTCTTATAGCATCATTTCAATACATATTTGTGTGCTCGACAAATTCACCATCTATTCCTCCAACTAGGAGCAACAGAAGACTTCTTCAAATGGATCAGGACATCCATGGAAAACAAGCACTGTAGCGGGCAGTGTGCTTAAAGCTGAAGATTGTTTCTCCCTCTAGAACCAAAATAATTTAAAGTTGTCATTCCTTATCGGTTCCATCCAACAGAGTTCTGGCTGGTTTATCCATTAACTTAAGGGATGAAAAGGGACATAAAATTCATAGAGATATAAAGACTGAAACAAAATATTTTAAAATATTCTTATTTAATGTTTTAGTTGTTATAAAAAATAAGAAATCTAAAAATGATTACAAATGGAGCTAGAAAATTCAACTCATTTTTGGTCTCAGGTTACAAAAGTCAATTGCATATTTCTAAAGATTGCTAAAACTTCCAAAGAAAACACATCCATGAGAAAAATGGAGATTTGAACAGACTTCACAAACAATGACAAATGGACAGCTAGTGACCACCAGCATCATCAAAGGACAAATCGAGCAAGATGACTACAAATCAGTTATACTGGCTAAAGTGTTGAAAGTTCTGATGATCCCAAGTGTTAAATAGCAGGTGAGGCAAGGACATTCTCTGCTATTGCATTTTCTTAGAATTACTTCCTTTACTGCTTGTTGTTTACCCAGGAGGAACAAAAGCATATGTCCTCCCAGAGAATTACACACAAAGATTGATAAACAACTTTTCCTGTAGTATATCCCCATTGGAAGTGACACTAATACCTATGTTGTTCTTTGACTGAAAATGTCCGTTATAGGCTCAGAGATTTGAGCACTCCGTCCCTAGTTGGTAGCGCTGTTTGGGGAGGTAGAACTTTGCCAGAGGAAGTAAGTCAGGATAGTAGGCTTTGACAGTTCATAGTGTTGCTCTCTCTGCTCTATGTTCTCAGTTGAGGATGTGACCTCTCAGCTTCCCGCTGTAGCCACCTGCTGCCTGCCTTCCTTCTACAGAATAGACTGTCCCCTTGGATCATAAGATAAATTAACTCTTCCTTTAATCGATTTTTGTCATGGTGTTTCATCACAGCAACAAAAGAAAACTAACCTATTACAAATAAATAAACCAGTCATATTTCTGTTCACACAATGGAATATTTTTCACTATGACATGGAAAGGACCAGTAGAGTATGAGACAATAAATGGATGAAATAAGAGAGGTAGAACACATTCTTTATTTAAATTATTATACCCAAATGAAATTCCTAAAAATGAAAAATCATCTGGCACAACAGAAAGGAGATCTATGGTGGATATGGATAAAATTCAGGCATGGCAGCTTCAAGAGGGTCACAGAAAACATTGCGAAGTAATGAGACATTTATTATCTTGGTTCTGCTGGTGACTTCATTGTATTTACAAATACAATCGCATAATTATATTATTTAAAGTGATGGCTTTATATATTGATACAAATAATATATATTATATCTATTTTATTATCTATGTCAAAGCTGATGAGATTGCATAGTTTAAACAAGTGCATTTTGTTGTATATTTTCATAATGGAGTTGAAAAAATCAAATACAAATTGACTTGTGTCCAGTTTCCACATTTACTTTGCGTCATGAATTTCAAAGTCAACTTGATCAGCTCTGAGGAATCTGCTGCAGTGAGGTATTTCTTAGAAGCAAATATTTTCACTCTCAACCAATAACCCTAAAAACTCTCATTCTGTTTCATCCCCTGGAAATGAAGTTAAGGGCTAAAAATGTCAACTTGAACTCCTGAGCCAGATAATTTCCCAGTGCATATTTTCTCTACACATAGGTGAAAGTTACGAGGTAATATTGTGGAGACTGTTGGGATTTTCAGTAAAGTCTCAAACTGTAAAACAGCAGACCAGGACTTCACATACAATTTCTGTCTTGTTTCTGTCCCCTGCTCCATCTCTCATGGGGGCATAAAGACTTTAAGCGGGCATGATGTGACGAGCTCTGTAGTTGGCAAGTCTACTAAGCATGTCCCCTATAGCATGGAGGTTGTTTCCTGCAGATAGTGGGGAACAATGTGTCCTTCATACTGTGAGTTCACCAAGAGCCTGGGAAATAAAGCCCATTTAAAGTACAACGTGTTTCTTTGTCATGCTATATTCACTTGCTAGAATTTTCCATCTATTGTGTTTTTGTGGAAAATCTTTGGGTTTTCTTTTTATTCATCAAAATGTTAGTTTTAGGATTCATTTGGAAATATCAGATGCCCAGGAAATTTATTTTCAGCTCAATTTTACCAAGAATTCAAACATTTCGTGTGGTTAAGTATAAATAAATTAAAAAAGTCTAAAAATGTAAGGGTCTCATTTGAAACACAGATTCCGCAACTATGACTGTTTCGAGGTTGGCAAAGGCTATACTCACATCACTGAGGTTTGCCATTTATACTCCAATACACTGTGGAATGAATCAGGGACATTTCAGGTTGCCACGATGATGGGAGATGTTATTCTGTAAATATGTTTTTCATACTGGTTAATAAATAAAGCCCTGTTGGCCAATAGAAAAGGAAGATAGGAGGGACTAGGAAACTAGGAGGAAGGAGGAAGTAGTTGGGAGGAGTCAGCATGTAGAGCCTAGAGGAAGCAAAATGTGGCCCACCGATCTGGCCAGTAAGATGAGCCACGTGAAAATACTTAGATAAGTAAAAATGGGTTAATAATTAAGACAGACCTAGACCATAAACAATAATAGGAACTGGCCAACAGGATTGTATCAAGTACAGAGTCTCTGAGTGTTATTGGGGGCTGGTACAGCTTTGGGACCAGACCGGCTAATGTTTTATATGGATTTTAAGTCAAAACTTACAATAATTAGCCTTACTTTACAAGTCAAGAAACTGAGGCAAACAAAAATAAATCAGATTAGATATGCAGTCAACATATCGCTCAGTAGGATCTAGAGGAATTTTTTTTCTTAATGATTTAAGATACTTAAATCTCCTTTCGCTTCTATTTTCTTTCCTAGTCTGTATTTTTAACCATAATGCTTATTGGTGTGTACTCATGCTACATGATGGTGAATTTCATACAGACATTTTCATAAAGTTCAGTATGCATTTTGACTGTGTACACCCCTTCCTCCGCTTCCTTTCTCCTCTCTCCTCCTCCTGTTCTATCTCAGACCCTAGAATCACTTCTACATTTATGTCATATAAACACACCTACACATATGTGGTTCTATGTATGTTTATGAAATCTAGGGTGCACAACTTAGAGTAAATGTGATATTTACCTTTCTAAATCTGACTCATTTCATGTAGTATAATCTCAGGTTCATCTGGCTTCCTGCAGTGACGTGCTCTTGTTCTTCATGGCTGAAGAAATCGCCATTGTATGTAGAGAACATCTTTTCTATATACATTCCTCTGTGAACAGATAACCTAGGCTGATATTACTGTGCATAGTGACGGGACACATGTGAAATGTCTCTGTGGTATGCCTTTCAAGTGTATGCTAAGAGTGTGTAGCTGAGTCCTGTGATAGATAATTCTACTTTTAGTACTTTGAAGAACATCCATATTGATTGCTTCCTTTCTTGCGAAGAGAAGCTTTTAATTTCATGTAATACCATTTGTCAATTCTTGGTTTGTTTCCTGAGTGATCAGAGAGTTGATGTCTGTGCCTGGGTTTTCAAGTATGCACTTAATGTTTCAGAGTTTCTAGCCCTGCATTGAGTCTTTGATCTCGTTTGGATGGTTTCTGTACAAGGTGAGAAGTACACATCTAGGTTCATTATTCTACCCTCCCCCAACTTTCTCTTCTTAGAGATGACCTAATCCAGGCCCCTTTCCCTTGCCCTGATAGACTTTATCTTTCAGGAAGCACAAGTCTTGAAGAACAAAGAATTGAGCTGAAGATCTAACAAATGCCATGAAAGTAGATATGATCTGATGTGTAAAACCTCAAATAGAGCTGCTCAAAATTCAGCACCAAGTCTGCCTCTCTCACTCTTTCACTCTACCTGCCTGCCTGCCTTTCTGGGGATGCTGAGAATAAGACATATTATGTTTATCTTCTGTGCACAATTAAATATGAAAAAAATGTAGCAACTTAAAATAAGGGTAATTATTTACTATGCCCCATGGCTCTGAATTTCAAGTCAGGAATTCATGTCTCCTCAGGGATGTCTGTATTGTACAGTGTATGGGTTCTCAGCTGGAGAATGCTATGACAAGGAACTAGAAGAACATCAGCCTTGGTTACTTGTGTTTCTAATAATCCATTCTGAATAGGTGTTTAGCTGGGCCTGTTGGTTAGAGGACATCTACCCATCCACAGGCACACAGCCTTTCCACATTGCACAGGATCCCTGTCCTCACACTGTGGTGCTATCTCAAGTACAGGCACCTTAAGAGGAAGTATGAAGCAGAGGGAAGCCATACTGCCTTTCTCCTCTAGGCATGCAGCCTTGCTATCACCTTTGTCCGCTGGTTATGGCACATATAAACTCTACCGTTTCAAGAAGAAAGACTATAGATTCTATTCTCCCCTTTTCTGTTTTTATGACATTTACTTGTTTTGCAATATGTACACAGTGCCATGGCAAGCATGGGAAAGTCAGTAATTTGTTAGAGTTAGTTCTTTCCTGCCACTGTGTGGGTCCCAGGGATTGAATTCAGGTTGTCAGGTTTGGCAGCAAGTGCTGATCCATAGTTTCTATTTATTCTTAGAAAATCTCAGTCATGTAAACTTTGGTAGTTTACATATTCAATAAAACAATTTAATTTAAAAATTCTTGAACAATTTTGATTCCGTTCCTTCCCCATTACCTCCTCCCATCCCTCTCCCACTTTCTCTGGTTCCTTCCTTATTTTTAGTTTTTGGGGGGCAGGTATTATTTTTTAAGTGGCCTACTGAATTTGATTAGGATTGCTTGCATGAATGTGAGTAATATTTTCAGTTGCTACACCACTGAAGAAAATTGGCTTCCTCTTCTCTAGCAGTCCTTAAATACTAATAACTCCTCATCTGGTGGGGGTACTCATAAATACGCCCCCTAATTCCTACTAGAATGTTGACAGGCTCCATATTGTGATAATAACCACAGCTTCTGTGTGTTCATAAGTGTAATGGTCATGGCATTTCTAGAAAATGGCATTTTGTAGCACTCTGCTCCATTTCCCAGTTTGTCCACTTAAACTGGGATGGAAATGTGGTAGCATTCTGTTGTAAAAAGAGAACTTAGGGTGACAGTATAAATTGGTGCTGCCTACTTTGCAATGTAAAGGTTGTTACAAAGGAGCAAAGATGAGGAATTTTAAAATGTTCCAGTGACCAGTGACTTAGCTTCTGCTTTTGTTACGTTAGCTCAATCAATGGGCTGTCTAAGCGTTCGCTGTGTTATTTCCCTCCTGTCACCACAAAAACAAATTGTGAAACCTGGCCTTTCTTCCATGATTAAGATGCACAGAGGATCATTCTCCAATCAAACACATACTCACAAGTAAGAGTTCTCATATGAGAGTGCCAAGAAAAAGTTCCATGCATTTACAGCTAACTGATTCTCCTCATAGGTGTCAAAAATATGCACTGGAGCAAAGTCAGCCATGTAATTTATGTCTTGTGAAAATTGGACATTCACATGCAAATCTTAGATAGTACATGTTCCCCTCCAAAACACAAGTCAACTCAGAAAACAAAGATATTAACGTAAGACCTGAAGAGGAAACAGGCGATACTTTAAGACATTGGTGTAAACAATTACTTAGACAGAAAATAAACTCCTGAGCACAGGCAAAAATAACTTTTTATTGCTCATTATAAGAATGAGTGGTTTTCATGTGGGAGAGCCTCAGTGCAGTCTCTCCCACCAAAAGTAAGTAAATTCATACAAGCAAATGTTAATAAAGACTGTTTCCTGTCATTTGCAGTGAAGCGGGTAGAACTAGAAAACATCTGCCCAGCAAAGCAAACAATCGGCACAAGAAACAGACTTCATGGGATGGGGATGTCTTTGCAAATTGACTACTGACAAAGGACTAATGCCTGAAATAGACAAGGAGTTAAAATATGTAATGCAAAAACCAGTAAGAAGGAATACCATTAAGAATTGGCAAGTGAGGGCTGGAAAGATGCCTCAGTGGGTAGAGCACAAGATTCCCTTGCAGAGGCTTGGGGTTCAGTTTTGAGCACCCCTGTTTGATGGCTCATCCTGCCTGTCAACTCCAGCTCCAGAGGTTCTGTCCCCCTCTTCTGGGCTCCACAGGCTCTGCCCTCATATGCACAAGCCCACACAGTGCCACGCCCTTATACTCATAACTAAAAAGAAAAAGAAAATCTTTGAGAAGAGATTTATTGGCAAATGATACAGACAGGTACTTCTCAAAAGAAGTGACTCAGATGATCCAATAGTTTAAGAAAAAATATTTGTCATCA
The DNA here is from genome assembly GCA_030556225.1 of Cricetiscus sungorus. Lineage (NCBI taxonomy): Eukaryota > Metazoa > Chordata > Mammalia > Rodentia > Cricetidae > Cricetiscus > Cricetiscus sungorus. The sequence continues at coordinate 127,353,734 of JANBXA010000651.1, forward strand.
TTGGCCATCAGGGAAATATGTCAAAATCACAATGAGCTCTTGTGTGTCTCAGCTGGTGTGGCTGATATCAAGAGCACAAAGCTAGTAAGTGCTAATGAAAGGGAGCCCTTTGCACCATAGCTGCGGTGCTCATTAGCATAGTCGTACTGAGAACAGTGTAGACATTCTCTCATATATTCTATTACATATAATACATATATATGATTCTATGTCGATTTCAGGTTTTAGTTACTGTAAATAGTACAGCTATACACATGATTGTGCAAGTATCATTTTGTGCTAATATTATTTGCCTTGGAAATGTATGTAGAAGTAGGAGAACTAGATCATCTGATAACCTATATTATATATACATATATATTATATATGTACACATATATTTATTTCCCACTTTTAAAACTGAATTTAGACTTCAGTTCTCTGAGAGGGGCAAACAGGCGTCTCTCCCAAAAAAAGGGCCATTTATTAACAAATTACATTCAGGGACAAAGTAGAGAGCACGAACAAGGCCTGAGTCAGCCCCACAGTGTATCAAGGACAGTTCCTGAAACCCCCTTGAAACTCACCCAAGTATGTCCAGAGATAAACCTCAGCCAATTAAAAGTATACTAATGCAGCTAGTACATATGCAGGGGTCTGACTCAAACAGTATGTAAGAGCAAACAGCATTTATTACTATACCAGTATATGTGGGGTTGTTCACCTGTACAAAATGGCAAAGACCCTGAGAGGAGCATGCAGGAGTGGTTTTAGGAGCGGTTAAGTCATCTCAGACATAATTGGTTAGGCAAGCAGCAGTACACGAGTATACTTTTGTTAGGCCACAGCCACCTGAGCCGGAACCTTTCCCCTCACATCCTCTCCATTTCATCTTGTATGGGAAAGGGTGCTGATGAGATTTATCTCCTGTATAAGAGTCACTCCCCTTCCTCTTGTCTTCTCCATGGAAAAGGCAGAAGTTGCTACCTTCAGCTGTGGTTTTAAATACCATTTCCCCCTCTGCATGTGTTGGCTTGAAGCCAGTGCTGTCCACTTAAAATTTCCATCTCTGGTTTCCAAAACACCCCAGGGAAAGCCTTAGCTTCAGACATTATGAACATTGCTTAAGAGCAGAGATTCTAGGGCAAAAACTCACCAACCAACAGAGATATAGCTTTCAGTTCAAATTTTTCTCTTACTGAGAATCATTCAGGCATTATCTCTGTCTCTCTCTCTTTTCTCTCATATAATTGATCTGTCTGGATTCATTTTTCTTGGGCCCATCCTTCAATTTAATCTACATACATTTTAGAAATACATCAACCCAGGAGAGGCTTTTGTGGAAATGGCTCTCTGAATTAGCCCCTAAACATCAGACTCTGGAAGGATAATGTTTCCCCCATGATAGCTATGATGTGAGTGGAAGTTCTTTACTTCCAGTGCTTGCCATCCTTCTGTCCTTTCCTGCTTTCTTAGTGAGACTGCCCTAACTCTTCCCAGTCTGCACAGACTGACTAAGGGAAGTGCCAACAGGAAACCCTTCAGACCTGTCCCCATTTGAATGTGTATTATGCAGAATGCCTGGTTTGAAATAATCCAATCAGATTGCTTCTCCCGGACAATGATGGACTATGAAAAGATAGTAACTTTTTTTTAAAATAACAAAAGTGCCTGAACAAAGAACAAAGCCACTTACAACAACAGAAGCACAGAGTAGCTGCTGGGTGGGGGTTGGGGGTGGCATGGTGGGAACTGGTTTCTGACTGCTGCAGGAGATCTCCTGCATCTGTGGAAGCCAGGTCGTTGCTGCCATGCAGCTTTGGAAAGTCTGTGTGCTCCTCTTGCCAAAGGTTTTGCTGAGATTCTCCTCCAACATGTACTACTTCATCTAGTTTGCAACCAATCAAAGATTATTCTGCACAGGACATGAGAAAGGAAGTGAGATATTTTCCTTTTTGTAGTTGTTAAAATAATTAACTGTTCTGAGTATGAATGTTGTTCCTAAGTAGTGGGAAAAAAAATGTGCAGTGAGTTTCAAGAAAGCATGATTGCCATTCCTCTAGCTCTAGGAGTGTCATTATATGTTATTTCCCTTTTCAAAATCTGAGAGCTTTTCCCTCTTTAAAATTGTTTCTCCTGAGTAAATTGGGAGCATGGGAGAGTGGGGAGGAAGGTAGGAGAAAGAGGAGGGGACAAAGGAAGCAGTGAGAACATGAGGGATCAGGAAAGTCGAGTTGGGGGAAGAACAGAGAAGGAGAGCAAGGAAAGAGATACCTTGATGGGGGAGCCTTTATGGGCTTAACGAGAAATCTAGTACTAGGGAAATTCCCAGGAATCTACAAGGATGACCCCAACTAAGAATCTAAGCGATAGTGGAGAGGCTATCTTAAATGCCCTTCCCCTATAATGAGATTGATGACTACCTTAAATGCTATCATAGAGCCCCCATCCAGTAGCTGATGGAAGCAGAAGCAGATTCACAGCTAAGCACTGGGCTCAACTCCTGGAATCCAGTTGTAGAGAGGGAGGAGTGATGAGTAGAGGGGTCAAGACCAGGCTGGAGAAACCCACAGAAACAGCTGAGCTGAGCAGGTGGAGCTCACTGACTCCAGATTGGCATCTGGGAAATCTGCATAAGACTGAATTAGGCCCCCTGAATGTGGGTGTCAGTTGGGGGGCTTGGGCAGTTAATGGGGCCTCTGGCAGTGGAACTGGTATTTATCCCTAGTGCATAAATGGGCTTTTGAAGCCCTTTCCCTATGGAAGGATACTCTCTCAGCCTAGATACAGGTGGGAGGGCCTACGTCCTGCCCCAAATGATATGACAGACTTTGATTATCCCCCATGGGAAGCCTTACCCTCTCTGAGTAGTTGATGGAGGTGGGGTGGGATGAGGAGATGGTGGGGGAGTGGGAGGATGGGAGAGAGAGGGAACTGGGTTTGGAATGTAAAATAAGATTGTTTTTTATTTAATTAAAAATTAATTTTGAAAAGAAATTTTTTGACAGTTTCACATAAATATATAATGCATTTTAGTCATTTTTTATCCCTCCTTCCTTTCCATCTTCCCCTTCTTTCTCCTGCTCAAACCCTTCTTCTTTCCAAACAGTTTCTCTCCTCTTTTCATGTCTTCTATGTGTGACCCACTAAGTTTAATTAGAGTAGTTTGCAGGAGCGTTGGTGGGAGATTGCTTACTGCACAGTGGCAACTTACCAGTGGTTGCATCACTGAAAACAATGACATCTTCTTTCCCAGAATCCATTAACTACTAATAAATGCTCAGGAAGAAAATGGGCCCTATGGACCCCAGCTGTGATGAGGTATTGATAGACCTGTGTGTGATAACCATAGCTCTACTGAGTGCATGTAGAAATCAAACATATTTCAGAATGAATGAAATTGTCACCGTGAGCTGCTTTTCTGAAGTGACTGAATAATGGTTCTGATCACTTAGATTTGAGACCAGATTCTACTATGCTGACCTGGCTAGCTTCAGATTCTTGGGTTCAGGTGATCCTCCTGCTTCTGACTCCTAGAAATATGGTGGGCACACTGCCAAGTTCAGAGAACTTTCTTAAGAAATCATCCTGAAGTTTCTCTGGAGATATTTGAAAGCTCCAACCTTTGAAGCTTGTAGTGGTTAGTCTCAGTAATCAATTTAAAGAGATCATGAATCAGCCAGCTGGGAGATGGCCTCTAAGCAGAAATATTTTCACTATCAAGTCAGAAGCATGCACATCATACCCAATGTGCAACTGCACTAAAGTATTGTTTGATTGCCTTCAGCTTCTCCTATTTTACACCTCACTACCACATTTGCAGGGAAATTTGTGTCTGCTTATGCTCACACAGTACACAATTCCAATTGTGCAGTACACCCTACAGTGAAAAGTGAGTTATCCAATTCCTTCTTGAGACAATCACTGTTGGTTTCATGTGAATATATAAGTAAGATCATACCCACATAAAATGTAGTATAATTCTCATTCTCATCTGGGGTTTATTGAGAAAATTAAACTCTCATAGCCTACAGCATTCATTGTATGTAATATATTTAATTTTTCTTCTGAGTACCAGGAATGGTTTTAATTATATGATCCATGGGAAAGAATCATAATTTCATGTGCACTGAGGCGCAAATGAGAGACTCAGTACTAACTATTGTGATAAAAGTTAAAATTTTGAATCTTTCTTTACCCCATTGTAGGCTTGAGTGATTTTCCATATTTTTGTATAGACTGACATTTTCATTGGTTTACTGTTTTAGATGTTGAGTATGATTCCATGAATAGACTACTGTTTATATGCTCATTCTCCTGTTGATAAGTATATGGAACTTTTCCAGGTTAGCAATAATTTAAATAAAGCTGCTGTGGAAAGATTTGTAATGTCATTTGGAGATATATGCACACATTTCTCTTTTATTTTCTGGTTCAGGAATTCAGTTCTGTGTGTCTGCACCTGGGCTTAACCATTCTGGTTGCTCTAAGCATCTTAAGATTGCTATATAATGTAGGGGCAAAGGATGAACAGATCAAACTCTGGGATGACACAAGACAAGTTTGAGCCATCAACAGCTGTAGAAAAAATACAGTAAAGAATATTGAAGGCATCATATTTTATTAACATTTGTACAAAGTACTGGATTTCATTATCATGTTTCATAAATGCATTATAATATAATGTGATCATCTTTGATCCCTTATTATCATGTTCTGCCTCCCCTCTTACTGTCCCTCCAATTCCTTTCCTTTCAAAGCCTCCTTCTGCATTCATTTACTATTTCTAATTTTTCTTTCCATACTACTGTTACATGTATACATCCATGTAAATATATAAACACAACCTGCTAAACCCACTTTGTGTTGTTCATATGAATACACTTTGGTTTGAACATTTAGTATTGGATAACCAACTGAGGGAACTCTTTCTTGAAAGAGTTATTGGCCATGGTTAGGAAAAAGCTAAACAAAGGACTTAGAGCTTTTTCTGAAGGAAAAGGTGGAGGAGATACAGAAAAGAAATAAGATAAAGGTGAATTGCTGGGTCTACTTTTAAACAACCATTAGTCTCGAATATTTTATATTGAAAGACCTGGAGAGTATGGTCCTTCAAGCTCCCACTCAGGAAAGGCAGCCCCCCCCAATCACTCATGAGAAGCAGTCTTGATGCAAAAGCATGAGGTCTTTTATATTCCAAGTGCACTGGGATCAACAGCCATACGCCATGCAGGGGCAGAGGGCTGAGGACCTTGGAAACAGGTTTGAGACAGCTTTTATAGGGTTACAACAAAGCCCGAGCATCGTGAACCAATCACCTCATAGCATCCAGTGAGGACCAATTAATTTAAACTCTCCAAGCCCGCACTTAGCCCAGAAAGTCTGCTTTCGCACAGGTTTCCGGGTGGGGTAACAAGGCTCATTTCCTGTGTTCACTCACTCACTGGTGCTGTCATAAACATTCAAGAAGGTGACCTTCAGCCTGGGATTTAAGACTCCCAGCTTCCTGGGGTCAGTGGAGAGTTAGGCTAAATTTTTCCATCCTAACAATATCAGTATGCATTCTGTATACTGATATAAATTTAAGGTTATTTTTGTTATAGTGTGCATATATTTCTAGTCTTGTTTAAGGCATTGTACCTATGTAGCTCATTTTAAAGGTTATGTAAAGTTTTAGTCTTTGAAAGCTATTTAAGATAATAAAGAAATACAGGCTAATAGTCATCTATAACAGTCAAATTTATAGTTTAGGTGTATAACAAATACACATATAACATATAACAAATTTATATGTTAGGTATGTTTTGAAGGTCATAAGAGATATATTTTGGATAGATAGTTGATCTTAGGACACTTCAAAGACCTACAGAATATGGCATTTAAAATGTTTTAATGACATAAGGCTTCTTATGACAGGGAAACATGTCTGCTCCTAGTAGCATCTATTTACTTCAAAAAAGTATAATGGACATTGAGGAATCTCCATATGTAGTTTGCTTTCTTGATGACAAAAGCTAGCCATTTGGGAAAAAAACTGCCCTTGCCTCAACTGCTGACAGTTACTGTCCAAACTGAACTAGCGGGACACAAAGAAAGGCAGCTGCCAAACTTTGCCAAGATAGAGTAGGACAATTCTTCAAACATCCTGCTTCACAGAAAGTCTGTCAGATATTCTAGGCCGATAGGCTAAAGATGGATTCCCCATCACTGCCAAGGATTCCTGAGTGACTGTCCAGGTACTTCCTGTACTTTAAAATAATATATTCTTCTGGGGTCTTTGATGGAGTTGAAGACTAGATAGTTACAGTTTTCCTTAGTTATGATAGAAGATAAAGTAGGTACAAAACTTTGAACTCACCAAAATAATATGAATAATAATTTTCTCCAAAATTGCCAAATACAAATGGACTAAACATTGTGAATGTAATTCTTACCTGATATATAGCTTTACTGTGTTAGAGTTAAACCTTCTCTTTTTTACTTAGACAAAAAGTGAATGTTGTGGAATGATCTTTTTATACACTGTGAAGATATCTTATTCTGATTGGTTTGATAAAAAACTGAATGGCCAATATTTAGGCAGAATTTTCAGGCAGGAAGGACACTTGGAAGAAGGAGGGAGGAGTTAGCCAGATGGAGAGGATAGTATGGGCAGTACAGAGTACAGATAATAAAGCCATGACACACAAAGTAGATTAATACAAATGAATCAATTTAAGTTATAAGAGCTAATTATTAATAGACCTAAGATATCAGCCAAGTTATTATAATTAATAGTAAGTCTCTATGCCATTACTGGGGAGCCAGTGGTCCTGATGAATAGGTCAGATTGCAAACTACAGTTTATGCTAGAGAGGATGTGGAGAAAGGGGAACAGTTCTCCATTGCTTGTGAGAATGAAAACTTGTACAGCCACTTTGGAAATCAGCATGGTGGATCCTCAGGAAAATGGGAATCAGTCTACCTCAGATTCAGCAATTCCACTCTTAGGCATACACCCAAAGGATGTACATTCATACCACAAGGACATCTTCTCAACTATGTTCAAAGCAGCATTATTTGTAATAGCCAGAACCTGAAAGCAACATAGATGCCCATAAACCAAAGAATGAATAAAGAAAATGTGGTACATTTACACAAGGGAGTACTACCCAGTGGGAAAAAACAATGGAATCCTAAAATTTTCAGGCAAATGGATGGAACTAGAAGAAACCATCCTGAGTGAGGTAACCCAGAAAGAAAAACATGGTATTTACTCATTCATAAGTGGATTTTAGACATAGAGCAAAGGATAACTAGCCCACAATCTACAACCCCAGATAGGCTAGGAAACAAGGAGGACCCTAAGAGAGGCATACATGGACCCCCTGAGAAGGGGAAAGGGACAAGATCTCCTGAGTAAATTGGAAGCAAAGGGGCAGAGAGGTAGGAGAAAGAGGAGAAAAGGGGATGGGGGAGGAGAACATGAGGGATCAGGAAGGTTGAGGTAGGGGAAGAACAGAGGACAATAAGGAAAGAGATTCCTTAGTAAGGGAGCCATTATGGGCTTAATGAGAAACCTGGCACTAGAGAAATCTCCAGGAATACCCAAGGAAAATCCCAACTAAGTATCTAAGCAATAGTGAGAGGCTACTTAAATTCCCTTCCTCAGCTGGGTGGTGGCGGTGCATGCCTTTAATGCCAGCCCTTTGGAGGCAAAGGCAGTCGGATCTCCATGAGTTCAAATCCAGCCTGGTCTACAAGTGCTAGTTCCAGGACAGGCTCCAAAACTACACAGAGAAATCCTGTCTTGAAAAACAAAAACAAAAACAAACAAACAAAAAAAAGTCCTTTTCCTATAGTGAGATTAATGATTGATGATTACCTTAAATGCCATCATAGACCTTTCACCCAGTAGCTGATGGAAGCAGAAGCAGAGATTCATAGTAAGCTGAATTCCTGGAATCCAGTTGTAGAGAGGAGAAGTGATGAGCAAAGAGGTCAAGACTATGTTGGAGAACCCACAGAAACAGCTGACTTGAGCAAATGGAAGCTCACAGACCCCAGTCTGACAGGTGGGGAACCAGCATAGGACTGAACCAGGCTCCCTAAATGTTGGTTTCAGTTGCGGGCCTTGGGCAGTCTATGGGGCCTCTGACAGTGGAACCAGGATTTATCCCTCTGAGGAGTGGATGAGGGGTGGGATGTGAGGTTGGTGGGGGTAATGGGAGGAGGAGAGGGAACTGGGATTGGTATGTAAAATAAGATTGTTTTTTATTTAAAAATGGAAAAATTAATTTAAAATATCTACAAATTATCAAAGTAACTTCTATGTATTTAGTGATATAGGGTGTCAAATAAATAGTATTTCAAAACTATTTAAGAACTCCAAATTAAAAAAAAAATAGAACCTCTTCATCTCTCCTTTGATTATGTTTTTTGGGGTGGAGGACTGTAAATATAAGGTCTTGACAGGGCTTAAATTAATAATTTATAAACCACAACTTGAAGGTGACTGAAAAATTGATTTTAGGCATAAGGCATTGTTGTAAGTTTTTACACAGTAATTCTATTGCAAATTATAATCCTAGGATTTTTGCACTAGAGTGAAAGGAGTCCGAACAACTTTCTAATTTTAAAATTAATAGAATTTATAATATTGTCACTTCCTCTAGAAATTTTTCCATATTGCAGTGTTTTATAGTGTTATATTTAGCAACCCATAAGTTATCTTAAAGGGAGATTTAAAAGATCATTCTACAAACATGAATTTTAGCTCACGCTCTATAACTGAACTTATAGAGAACACTCTTGTAATTTTTGACCTAATTTTGGTTTGCACTGGAATAGGGAAACACTGTTTCTTGTTGGCACATTAAAATTCTGCTTCTACATATTCTACTAACACATTTATATTCACATAATACACATATAAACATGTATATTTAATGTACATGTGTATATATTATAAAGTCTCTGGTCAGAAAATATCCCTTTTAAATTCTTTGTTGGTTATTAATTGTGTGTTGTCTGTGACTTCAAACAGATTATTTTCTTGTTAATACAAGATCAGACCAAATTATGTCAGCCCCAATGGATACATTTATACATCTTGAAAGAGAGGCTGCAAAGGTAGTAAAATCTACAAGACCAAGAAATCTTCTGTGAAACATCCTCCCAAGGAAATGACTGCATAAAGAGGGTTTAAACAGTGCAGTATCTTCAGACATGTTGGAGTTAAATCAAGAAATCTCATGAGGTCACATCTCTGGACAGGGAATTGGTAGGATATGACAGCTTAGAGGAAGAGAGTTAATCTCTCCTAGAAATGAGCCTTCTGATTGGTTGTCCAGAGCACAGTGGTCAGCCCTGAAACTGTATAGACAAAAACAACCTATAGAAAAATCAGCAGGATGTGTGTGTGTGTGTGTGTGTGTGCATGTGTGTTAACAACGTCTGGCTTCCTGATCTCCTTTTCATCTTGATATGCTCAAGCCACATCATGTCACTCAAGCTGTCTCCATCTCTTGACTCCCACTATTTCACACTTGATTTTTGCATTGGCTTTTCCACTCTAATAAGAATGTTCATCCACAGCTCTTTCAATTGTTGGTTCCATTTCATGATTCAGATCCCAGTGCAAGTGCCAACCCAGAAAAAGGGCTTTGCTGAACACCCCTTCCATGAGTTCCCTTCCTGGCATTCTTTGCTACATCTTCTGTTATTGTTGTTAATTTTCTTTGTCTAAAAATGCTTTTCTTATTCTTGTTTGCGTTTTCATGATTGCTTATAGCATTAAGTTCCATCAGGAAAATGAAATTGTGTAAATCTTGTCCATTGTTCTGAGATGCCTTACACCTTGTCATATGCATAGTAAACAAATGCTCAATAAATACTGAAGGTAGTACATGGTTCCAAGGAATGTAGTAGAGATATTGCAATGCTTAGGCCAGTGCTTGAAGGATTCAGTTTAATATACAGAACTTATGAAAATTCAGGATTAAAAGGAAGAGGAGTTTGAGGAACATTTTTACCTTGATTGAGAGAACATGTGGAAATGTGCCCATAAACAGGGAGTAGAAGAAGGTCTCAACTTTCCAAGGGAGATGGCAAATTTAGTTTAAATAAAGAAAGTTTATTATGCCATGGGCCCTATAGTTGGTGATGTATGGGGACACTTACACAAAGGGAAATCTACTTATGTAGGTGCCAGATACCACTGCTTTAAAATGGACAAAACTCCATAAAGCTACTGAGAAGAGCTGCTGCTGATGACATATATGCCCAGCTTCTTTAGGACTGACATCAACAGTTAAGATTATAAAACTACTCATAATGAACTTTAAATCTAGACTTCTAAGTACCTGAACCTACTTATTGCATCAATTGATTTCTTAAAATATTCCTTTGTACATGTGTGAAAATACAGTTCCATTTGAGCCAAATTCATTCTAACCAGGTTAAACTAGAATAGTGATTATTTGAACTCCTGAGGATATGGTCAATTTCACCAATTGTGCACGTGTTCTTAAATCCCTAGAGTAGTCAGTACATTAAACTAACTTGCAATTTATGGAATGCTGTAAAAGAACTTAGGGCATTTAGCCAAGTCTATAATGACAGCCAGGCTTACCTCTTCAGAGGAGGAATTAGAACAGGAGGTAAAGTTGGTAGGCTTAGTAAAGTGGTGATTGTAGGTTCTCCTCCAAGATCCACAACTTCACTAGCCCTGGGTAGTTGTCTAGGTTTCTAATACCAGGCATGAGTTTGTCCTCATACCCACTGATGGCTGAAGTCCTCTGTCCTCATCAAAGTAATTTTGCAACAGATAGAGACCATTGCAGAAAAGCACAACCAATCAAAATGGCTCTACACAACTCTGTGTGGAGCCCAGTTTTAATGTGTACACAATACAGTTACTCAAGTAAGTTTCAGGGAATACTGAGGGAGGGTGGGTGGAAAGATTGTAAGAGCCAGAGGAACAGGGAGTGTTCTGTGAGATTGTGTCTCCCAGGGATGTCAGAAACCATATCCATTACGTCTTATCAATATGACTGCTTGAACATGAGCTGAACAAGAATACCACCAATACACATGCCAAAATGGAGAAGGAAAAAGCCCAGAAGGCTTTAGCACTACACACACACACACACACACACACACACACACACACACACACACACACACAAACACACACAAATAAAACTGCACTGCAGGCAACTGAGGAATGCTGAGAATGGGAGGAATAGTCTTCCCTAGGGAAGAGTATACTAATTGGTTAAGTACACTAATACCAAACGATCAGACCTGAAAACATATACATGTAAGTGATATTATACAGACAGAGCAGGGTTGTACTGATTATATCTAGGAACACACAGAGATGCACACAATAAGCACACAAACAACTTAGGAAAAGAGACAATGAATTTGAAAGGAGGGTATGGAAGGGAGAAATGGCAGAGGAAATGATGGAATTGTGTTATAATCTAAAACTAACAAACAAACAAAAAAAAAAAAAACAAAACAGGAAATCCTACTGATGAGGGCAATGAATTTGGGGGAGGAGGACTGGCTAAGCAGTTTAGGGTTAAAAGATCTGGAAGGAAAGTAATGTTTTCTTTTCTTGATTAAAAGCCAGAGATGTCTTTGAGTCTCTGGCCAGCCCTGTTCTTGCCAGAGGTTAGAAGTTCAAGAATTATTTGTGGGTGGTGGAGTGGAGGGTGAGGAGTGCTGATGATTTGGTTCCTAAATTATTTTATTTGTACTTATTTGGAGGAGGGATATGTTAGAGTAGCAACAATGACACATTAAGAAAACCCCTTCTGGTCAAGAGAATAGAAGCTCTACCCTGGGTGGAGCCTAACATCCTACTTGGGCTGGGTCAGGTACCTGGCCAAGAGATCACCCCTGGGAAGGTGGGGCTCACTTTAAGCCACGCAAACAAGATAAGCACGATTATTTTTCCTTTAGTGTGATGCTGTACTTTTTCTTCCCAAAATTGCTATCTCCCACCTCTACTCCCAGCCCTGCATGGGCTCTGTGAGCTGATATGAGGTTCAGCTGGGTTTGCTCAATTTTTTGAGGCCTGAGTCAGAAAAGCAAAACTCTCCTTTTTTCTTTTGACCGTTCTTTTTGTCTGGCGGCCAGAATCTAAGTTCTCTAATACTTTGGGCTTCCTTACTTTTTCCTCTAAAACCACCCTTTCTGCCATGCGGCTTCTTGTCCACCATGTGTTTGACCTCCATGTTGGCTTAAACATTGTGGTGGTTGTTTTTCCTTCTCTCTTCTATTCTCCTCTGAGCATTTAGTGACATTTACAGTTTTTCTTTTAAACACTAATAAAATTATCCTCAAATTTAAAGAGGAGAAAAGAAAAAGAGTTGGGGCATTTAAAACTGTAAAAATATTAATAGAAGAAATGATCTCATTCATGAATTTAGCAATTATATTAGTCAGGTTTCTCTAGAGTAGTAACTTATAGAGAAATATATATATATTATTAGAATGACTTACAGGCTGCAGTCTAGCTAATCTACAATGCCTGTCTGTAAATAGAAGAATCCAGTAGTTGCTCACTCCATGAGGCTGGATGTCTCAGCTGGTCTTCAGTATTGTAAGAATCTTGAAGAAATAGGTTCTAATGCCAGTGAAGTAATGGGCTTGTTAGCAAGGTGAGGGCAAGCAATCAAAGATCAAAAGCCCCCTTCTTCTATGTCCTTATATAGGCTTCCAGCAGAAAGTTCAGCCCAGATTGAAAGGTGTGTCTTCCAGCCCCAAGGTATGTAGTAATGAATCTACCTACTTCAAATGAAGCAAAAATCCCTTACAGGTGTACCTTCCACTTTTTGGATTTTAGTTCATTCCAGATGTACTCAAGTTGACAATCAAGAAGAGCTGGCCCAGAGACTAAGGAAGACTTATCACTCATATAATTGGTAAGAAAAGGACTTTCCCTGCTAAACCCTCCATGAGGAGTGCCCATGTCTATCTCTTCCTGGGCACCACAAATGGAGATAAACCAGCTCCACAGAGCAAAAAGCCATGGAGTGGCAACTGGAATGTGAGATAAGAGAAACAATGGGCTCAGAAAGCTAAGGGAGCAGTGAGTGAGACAGCTCCAGTATCTACCTGATGTGGACCAAGAAACCCAGGCAGGGTGGGCTTCAAGTGGGGGGATAGGGAACCATTTTCTGCAACTCTTCCTACCCAAATTCTCGATCTGCTAAGCCTGAGATCACACTCTCTAATGAACAGTTGTGTTCTGCCTCTTAAGCTTTCAGGGTGTAGTTACATGGCAACAGCTGGATGTTTAAAAACACTGACATTTTGGTGCAAAGTGAAGCAAAACTATGCACATGAAAACTTGGCTTTTTTCCTTCCTCTGCAAACTGTCCTAATTTCAGCTTTCCAGTGTGTGAAGTCTTAAACTTCTAAGGGAAGTCTCATGGATTGTTCTAACCCCAGCATCAATTTGATACTGTTTCATTTATTCCTATAAAACACGGAGTCAACCAAAGCAAAAAGTTTACAATAAAATATTGATTAGGTCAGGATGATTGTCCAGGTATTGACTCTGTCATTTCTAGAGTTTATATATTGTCCTTATGTGGTCTTTGATGGAGTTGAAGACAGATAGTTATGGTTATAGTTTTCTTTAGGATTAAAGATAAGTTACATATATGACTTTAGACTCACAAAGATAGGATAATGTTAATGGACTAAATATTGTTAATTATATTTCTTATTTGATAACTGTTTTGTCATATGTAATTTTACTATTAAAGTTAAAGCCCTTCTTTTTATTTTAGACAGAAAAGAAGAGATAATGGGAGATGTCATTCTGTAAATATGTTTCTCTTATTGGTTAATGAATAAACCACCGTTGGCAAATAGGAAGGCAAGATAGGCAGGAGTATGAGACAAGGAGGATTCTCCCCTGAACAAGGGGGAGCTCATACACCTCAGTCTGATAGGTGGGAAACCAGCATAGGACTGACCCAGACCCCCGAATGTGGGTGTTAGTTAGGAGGACTGGACAGTCTATGGAACCTCTAGTAATAGATCAGTATTTATTCCTAATATATGAATGGATTTTGGGGGCCTATTCCACGTAGAAGCATATTTCTCAGCCTAGACACATGGGGGAGGGCCTAGGCCCTGACGCAAATGATATGGCAGACTTTGAAGATCCCCCTATGGAAGGCCTCTCCCTCCCTGGGAAGCAAAATAGGGGATGGGCTGGGATTTGGTGGGGTGATGGGGAGGATGGGAGGAAGAGAGGGAGAGGAATGGGAACTGGGATTGACATGTAAAACAAGCTTGTTTCAATTTTAAATAAAAAGGGGAAAATTTTTAAAAATGTTTCTTATAACAAAAATATTGATTAGGACACGTTTCTTTCATTCCTGCAAAATGATTAACGTGTTGTGTGCAACAACAAAATCAAGATGAAATTGAAGTTAGGAAGTCTGAGGTGTACATGAGAATTGGTCAGAGAACAGCCAGGCAGCAAAGCCAAGGGATGAGGGCATTGGAGTAAGACTGTGTGGCTATGTCCGATGGGCCATAGTCAAACACAGCAGTTGTGGTGTGCTGGCTAACTGGTATAGGAGCTGGCTAACTGGATTCTGGATCCACGTTTCCTGAGTACAAGTCTCTCTCTCCATTTACGCAGTGTTAAAACACAGTAGATGTTGTGTTCTATGTCCACACAAAGTCAACCAACCTTGGATGAAAAACACTTCAGGTACATAGGATGTAAATAGACTATCTTGATCATCATCCCCTAAGCACAGTGTTTATACTGCATGAGATATATGTCATCTGGAGATGAGCTAAAGTATATATGTTTGTGTGAATTGGTTTATAGTAACATTATATTTATTTATTTATTTATTTACACGAGGGGCTTTATGCCTAAGGACTTGGGAATCAGAGATGATTCCTGGAGTCAGTCCTCCCAGGAGTGTACCAAGGACTGTGATCTGATGGCTTAACATCTCTCTGCCCAGTTCATCTCTGAAATACAGACACTGATGTTAGTATGTAGGCTAAGCAACAATATTAGGACTCTGTCATCCTTGAACTAAAGTGTCTGTCAATGAAGAATTCTTGGTTTGAAAGCAGTCTTCTGGGGACTGTATGTTCTTGTGAAAAGTGAGGCAGTTTAATCAAGATTTAGGTTGCCTAAGCACTTTTACTGGTGAAAGCTATGCTCCTTAATAGAGCATTGCACTTGTTTTTTGTTTTGTTTTGTTTTTTCTACCCATTCCTCATCTTGAAATGGAAATAAGGAGATGGTTTCATAGCTTCTCAATATGCAGTAGGAAATAAATTTTTTTTAAATAAAGTGTAACAAACATGATGTTACTATTGTCAAATGCACAAATGTCCATGCACGTGTGCACACACGCACGCACGCACGCACGCACGCACACACGCACACACACACACACACACACACACACACACACACACACACCTTTTGTTATTCTTTGTATGTATATTTCCACAAAATCTCAGGGGACGACACTATCTGATCTATTATGTTCCTGGAAAGGTTTTTCCACAGGAAAGGAGGGTAATGACCTTATATATTTTAAAAAGAAGGAGGAAGAGTATGAGGAAGGGGAAAGAGGCGGGAGGAAGAAGGAGGAAGAAGAGCCTTCTCATCCTAATGGCAAAGACCCTTCTGTCTTACAATCAGCTGTTTATCTCTTATCTCTTCCTTCAAAGTAAAGCAATACTACATTTAGTGGACAGATAAGGAAGAAACTTAAATGAAAAGGCCCTAACCCTCTATACTTCAGGCTGTAGTGAATCCTGGGGTCTGAAACTGTGTCCACTAATAGGGGAAGGCATTGATTAGCTGTCAGATGTTTGCATTCATTTCAAAATTTTATTCCATATGTATAGGTTTTCACTCTAACCATACCACAATACCAGAGAATATATAAATCTAGAAGGGATTTTAGTTTTGATTTTGGTTAATCTACCTGATTGATAAAACATGCAGTACCCTAGCATAGCAGAATATATTTTTTAGCATCTTTGAGTATATTTTGGCATTTATCCCATGTTGTAGAAAATATTCATTCTCTATTTTAGTCATTTTTAAAATTCCAAACGTAAACAAGGTAGAAAATTCTTTGTCAAGGCAAATTAGTTCACACACACACATACACACACACACACACACACACACACACACACACACACACACACACAGCACACACAGCACAGATGCTGGAATTTTAAAATTTCCTTTACTCATTTTAACATAGTATTAATCACTAGTATTATTTTTAAATTTCACAGAATAGTTCAAATCAGTTTTATGGCAAGAAGAGATAAACATTTAATGTGTTCTGAATGCTTGGTTTGTGTGATGGGGTAGCTGGACAGTTTTCCTTTGAGACTTCTTGCTCTCATCTCTTTGCTTCTGCCTCCCTTCTTCCTCCAGAATTAGCTTGAATTTTCCAGGGAGTTTCAACTATTTCCAGATGTTGAGCAAAATAAAAGATCACGATACCAGGATCTTCACAAGTTTTTAACTCTTACATTTACCCTTTTCCTTTTAAGTACTTCGGCTCTCTCTCTCTCTCTCTCTCTCTCTCTCTCTCTCTCTCTCTCTCTCTCTCTCTCTCTCTCTCTCTCTGTCTCTCTCTCTGTCTCTCTCTCTCTCTCTCTGTCTCTCTCTCCTTCTCTCCCTCCCTCTCTCTCTCTGTCTCTCTCTCCTCTCTCTCTCTCTCTCTCTCTCTCTCTCTCTCTCTCTCTCTCTCTCTCTCTCTCTCTCTCTCTCTCTCTCTCCTGTATAAAATTTCTGCATCTATTCACATTTTGTCAAGTTCTTGCCTATTTTCCTTTCACAGCCCCTGTCCTCAGTGGCTCAGCTCTTGGTATTTTTTGCCATTTCTCCAGACACCCTGAGTCCCTCACCAGGAAGGCAGCTTTCTGAATGTGTTTTCAGTGTGTGCCTCTCAATGGTGAAACAGAGACTCTCTCCTCTAAGCAGACTTCAGCAGCTGTGTAAATACAGCCGGGAAGCTACAAGTAGACAGGGGCATGCCAGGTATTTTCCTTTCCCTTATGTGTTTTGGAATGCTGTTCTGAGAATCATGAACCACAGTTTCATTTATTTGAGCCTCCCCAATGGCATCTTTTGCACACATGTTTAAATGACTTTTGAGGGTTGGACAAAACTTTGTCTTTGATGTGTTTTAACAACAGTGTTTTCCACTCTGCAATAGCCTGATGCTCACAACAAATGTGTGGTTCGGGCCCTTTACTCTTCTGTATTTTTGATGTAAGGGAATGTATTAGTTTGCTAGACTTGACATGACTTAACAAAATACCTCCAGACTAGATAGTTTGGACAATAGACATATATTAACTTATAATTCTGGTAGCTACTAATAAAAGATCAAGATAATAATAATTTTGTGTTTTTCTGGAAATCTCTTTGTCTTATAGATAGCTTTTTTTTTCATCCTGTGTCTTGATGGGTTACACACTCTGCCTGTGTCTGTGTTTGTGTCTTAGTTTTTTAATTTTTAAGGGAAAGTCACTTACCCTGGGACCAGGGCCCAATCATTTGACCTCATTTGACCTTCATCACTTTGAAGACCTCTCCGAATATAGTAATAGTCTGGGATACTAGGATCAGTAATTCAGCATGTAAAGTTGGGGGATATAATCCACCTCTCAGCAGAAGGGAAGCACAAGGACAAAGCAGACACTGGTAAGAAACTTACTCTAGGCTGGTGGTTAGAACATTGCATGTGTAGGCTGGTGGTTAGAGCATGGTCCGTGTAGGCTACACCCTTGACAGGCACAAGATGAACTCTATTACCACCAATTTCTCTGCCAACACTTATTTCCTTCCTGCGTTCTGCGTTTTAGGAAAGACAATCATTATTCCAGCATGAACAAAGCCAGAAGTCTGGCATCATCTTAACCTCTCTTCCAGCAAGTCTCCTGTGTTGTGTGGAGGCTCTCAGGAAATCTGAAAGCCCACCTACATAATTAACTTGAATACTCCCATATTTCCCTGGGTTTTCAGTTTAATTTGAGACATTCATAATTACTCACTAGGATTAACCAACTAATTTTTTTTCATTATGTTTATTCCTTCAAGTCTGTCCCTCCTCCATATTCAAATCCATCCTCCAAAATACTTTGGAAAAAAATGTTTCTAGGGAGAAAAAAAATCAGTCATGTCACATTCTGGTTAAATGTCTATTTGGCTTGTATTGCCATAAGGATTGCATCCAAATTTTGTAACTCAAGTGTGCAATATAATTCTTCCCTATCGGTTGGGTTGGTTGAGGTTCCAATGCCATTCTAGCCATCTCTGGTCTACTATCAAATCCAAGGATGTCAATGCACATTGACTAAATAATTAGGATCTGCTTCTCAGAGCCATCTCACCTGGACTAGTGGGTTGTCTGGGGAGTGAGGAACATGAGGGAAAAAGTCAGTGTTTCATTAAGGACGAGGAAACGAACAATGGCTGTTAGGCAAGCAATCAATAATGGTGGAGTCTGCTTCCAGTGGCTAAGACAGAAAAAGTAATAAAGATAGATGTACAGTTCAGCATAGAGGAGCACAGAAAATTTCTAAATTGGACCAGGAGTTCAATGATAGATTCCTAAATGACACAGACTTGTGTGTGTGTGTGTGTGTGTGTGTGTGTGTGTGTGTGTGTGTGTGTGCTGAAGTGATGAGGATTGAATCCAGAGATGCGTATATGTTAAACTCTTCCACTAAGCTAAACCCCTCAACCTCTACACTAAAGTCTCTGTACTGTTTTGTGTGTGTGCATACATCTTCATGTGTGTGTGCACATGTGTATCTGGGGGGTCAGAGGTCAAAGTCAAATGTCTTCCTCAATTGCTCTCCATCTTATGGTTTTGAAACAAGGTCTCTCACTGAACATGGAGCTCACTTTCTCCATTACACTAGCTGTCAAGGGAGCCTCAGTGAGCTTCCTCTTTCTGCCTCTCCAGCTGAGAAATCAGCTTTTTACCTGAGTGCTGAAGATCCATAGCCAGGTCCTCATGCTTACACAGTTGAGGAGTCTCCCCAAACTTTTTCTTTTGTTTTATTTTGTTTTGCTTTTGAGGTAGGGTTTTGGTGAATGCAAAGTGACCTCAGACTTAAAAATCTCCTTCGGCCTTCCCAGTGTTAGGATTGCCCCTGTGATTCCCCACACTGGGCATCTCAGCTAAAGTTTTTGAAGAAGCATTTGTGCCAGCAACAAGAACAGCAGATGGAAAATGCAAACCCTGTGCAGTTCTGAGACTCACTGTGGAGCAGCATATCATTCATTTCACCAGAGAAGGATTAAAGCTGAGACCAGAGTAAAGAGCCAGGGCAGGACATGGCATGTCACCTAAGATTTATGCTAGAAATGCAGCTGTAAGGCTTACTGTTACCATGTGTCTAATGCTAACTATGTGTCAAACACTGCTCACAATGTCACATATGTAATTCTGTGGTAAAAACCTCAACTGAAAGCTGGTGAAGTATAGACAAAGGATTATAATAAGTGATCCATGGCTTCACGGACCTGTTTCAAACAATTCTTTATATAGCCTTCTTCCTGGAATTTGTGATTCAAAGCAAAACACTTACTAAAGTTCCAGGAATGCACATGTGAGATACATTGGGTCATATGAGGATATATTTGCAAATTAATTTCCCATGAGGGTTGCCTGCACCCTTTTGTTCTGATGTTCTCTGTGGTGGAATATTCCTTGGTATACTTGCAACCAGGAACAGAGTGCAGGAGTTCTCATTTTCTCATGCCACTTGGTGTCACCAGCTGCAGAATTCCTAAGCTTATGATCACGCCCTCCTGCCTTTGCCTGATCTTCAGTTTGCTGCCTCCTTCTTTTCCACAAATTCAGCTTAGGCATTGGCTCCTCATGGAACTTTCTATGAAGTTTAGTTTGATCTAGGACTTGCTGTTTACAATGGGTTCAGAGGAGAATGTTATAACTGTCCTTAATATACATATCAAATCTTTGGCTTTCAGTTTTTTCTCCACCCTCTAAGCCCACACTGAAAATACTGTGAAGATGAAGACATCATCTACTTTGGTTTTTTTTTTTTTTTTTTTTCTTTTTGAAGAGAACCTTGATTCTATCCAGGTGCTTACTCCTACTCCATGCAGCCTGCCTGACACCAGAGATCCTCTTTCCATTCCAAGGAAAACATATGATTCTGACTGTGTAAGTCAGTTTCTTTCAACCAGGATTTGGCAACATCCTGGCATATATTAGGTTGTCACAATGGGTTTGTTATTTGCATCTTATGATGCACAAAAGTCTCTCCACCCCATTCTCTGTTCCAGTAAAAATTCATCTGGTACCAAATTGGAGGTTTGAGACTCCCTTGTTCAAGGCAATTGTTGAGAACCCATTGTGGGATATTTGTACATTGTATGAAGATGTATTGTTGCACTTGGTTTAATAAAGAGATAAATGGACAGTAGCTAGGCAGTAGAAAAATAGGCCTGACTTTTGGAGTGAGAGAGGACTCTGGAAAGAAGAAAGGTGGAGTTGCCATCCAGATGTGGAGGAAGAAAGATGGTCAGTACAGAGATGAGGTAACACCATGTGGTAGAACATAGATTCATATAAATGGGTTAATTTAAGCTATAAGAGCTAGTTGAGAACAAGCCTAAGCAAAGGCTGAGCTTTCATAATTAATGATAAGTTTCTGTGTCAGTATTCGTGAACTGGTGTCCCAAAGAAAAGTCTGATTATAAGAGGCTGGTAATGGACTAGGAATGGATATGTGTTTAACACAACTGGTCAGACCAAAGTTTTGTCTGACCATATACTCCATGATTAGGACCAAAACAAATATTGAGGGTTGAAAGTTGTATTGTGGTCACTTTGAAGTTACAAATGGCCTTTATCTTGTAACAGAACAAGACATGTCATGACCAAAAAGGAGAGATAGTCAACTGCACAATCTGTAGGCTAGATGGTCATGAGCAGGACACAGTAGTTAGGCAAGCATGAAACAGCTATTGCTAAACCTCTTGAGTAAGACGGCCTGCTGTGAAGTCCTTTCTGTCCTTGAGGAGTTGGTCTCATTCCTTATAACCTAGAAGGGACTCGAGAATATTTTGTATTTGTGTTAAATAGTTATATTGTAGTTATTTTCTGTAATATAATAGATGATGGACCTATGATTTTGAGCCAGCATGCTTAAATATTTGTCACCCGAATGTCTAAGGTTGCAATGACGAAAAACTAACATTTAAAGAAATATGAAATTGTCCTTGTTTTAAAAATACATTTAAGGTAATTTTACATAAGCATCAAAATCCACATGTCTGTCAGTGCCTTTGTGTGTTCATGTAGAATCAGTGTGTGTGTGTGTGTGTGTGTGTGTGTGTGTGTGTGTGCGCGCGCGCACGTGTGTGTTGGATGTTTATAGGTTCATGTGTGTGTGCACAGGTTCATGTGGAGACCAGAAGTCATCAATAACTTTTCCTGTGAAGACATAATACACACATGTCCACTTACTTCCAGAAAGGCAACCCAGGACAAACCGAAGTAATGACCGCATCCAAGTCTGACTTGGTGGATTTTACTGTGGTTACTATAGGTGAGAAGTTACTCACAGCTCCATCAAAGAAAAGGCCACCCCAATACAGGTCACAACTCATGAAGACTGTATCTGTTGAACACTCTGCACACTTTGAAAGCAGCTTGACACATTGAAGGAATTTCTTCCTCTTGGCTTGGCTTGGTTGGCCAGAGTCCCTTCCTCAAGCTGGGGGAGGAATGGGAACGTTCTATGTTTCACCTTTCCCGAGGGAAATGTAGAATTCATTTACCCCTTGAGTTTCATGAGCCCCAACCTCTACCCTAAATGTTCAGAGGAAACTGCTACACTACAAGTGTTGTGTTGTGTAGTCACTCTTGGTTTATGTATTTATTTTTGAGAGAAGGTCTCTTGCTGAACACCGTGCTCATTTATCCAGCTAAACTGGCTGGCCAGAGAGGAAATCTGCTGTCTTGGCTCCCTCGGCACTGAGGGTGTAATCACTGCCTCACCTGTCTTTTCCCACCCGTCCCAAGGAGCGGATCTCAGGTCCTCGTGCTTTGCAGCAAGGGCTTTGCAGACTGGTACCAACACAGTGCTAATGCCCAGGTCAGCATTCACTGGTTTCCCTTTTTGTCTACCTTGTAGACAACTTGGGCATCAACACAGGTTCTCAGGCTTGGCGGCACATCCACGGAGCCATTTCTCCTGTCCAAGAGCCAACTCCTGACAAGTTGTTGGCATGGATTTTGGTAATCTTTGGTGTGGTAGTAACTGTGGGCATATGGCAAAGGTCTCCTTTGAAATCCCCCTGACCAGCCTTTCAAGGGTCCAAACTGGAGAAACAGCCTCTTCTCCCACAGCTAGACTACTGTTCTCCACATCTCCACACTTTCTTTCCAGTAATTTTCCCATGAATACATTGGGGAAGTTCAACGAATTATGTTTCTTTCCTTTGTACTTCACCATCCTTCCCAAGTAGTTCTCATTCTCTCTTCCCAGACACTGGGGGGGGGGGGGGGAGGATGGTCAATTTTTCAATGAAGAGCGATCTCCTGGGAGTCCCAAGCATTACACCCGTGTCCTTCTGAAAGGTACTTGTTGTTATAGTGGCTTTTGTAGTTTGCAAAGCACTCTAGTCTTCCAATAAGCTTAAATTATTTTAGAATTATGCTTGTAAAAGACTATTTTTCAAGGCTTACTATTTCTGTACCCAGTGCTTGACTCTTAAAAAAGACATTTTGTAAACATATGTTTTAAAATTGAGCTTTGTAAATCTGTCTTTTCTTTGTTAAAAAGGAAAACGCTCCTTTTAATGACTGGGGTAAAATATAGATAGGAAATTTAGAAGACATTAGGAACCTTTATCCCCCCCCCACACACACACCTTGGAAAAGCAGTTTAATAGGAACTAATCTTAGCCATGAAACATCTGCCAATTACTATAATATGGTAGATATCCTGACATCTTGGCAACACCACCAGTTCGTCGCAACATTTTGAGCTATTACATTACTACGAAAGGTCGATTTGAAAAAAAAAACCAAAAAAACAAAAAAAAAACTCTCATGAATTTAAAAAATAAAACAAAACAGATCACCACCACCCCAAGCAACCCACAACTTAAGGAAAGTTGCCCTACAGGGTCTGAGCTGGGGAACTTTGAAATCCTTGAGGAAGGAAGAGAGCCCTAGGGCTGAGCTTCTCTGGTTGCACCCACCGGCCCTCTGCTCTGGCAGTCTGTGCGCGCGCGTGCGCGCGACTGAAAGTGTCCGAGTGCGCGCGTGAGGTTGTGCACGCGACCGTGTGCGTCCTCCAGCCGGCAGCCCATGACCCGCTGCGCCGGCCTGGCGGGCTCCGGGCTCGGGCTTCCCCGGCGCGGGGGCGGGCGCCGCGGGTAACTTGCAGCAGCTAGGACAGGGACCTTCGTGCGCCCCGCTGCTGCCTGCTGCCGTGGGCACCATTTTCTGCTGTGCTCAGGACAGGCACATAAAAGGGAAGGCGGCAGGGCCGTGGCTGTCCCGGTTCCCTCAGATGCCCCGGCCGCAGGTTTATTATTACAGTAGGGCTGCACCGCCTCTCCCTGGCGGGCCGCCTCCGCGCCTGGCACGCCCCCAAACCGCCGCCTCCGCCTCCTTATTTGTCTGCAAAGCCGCCGCGCGGCGAGGCGGAGAACCCGCCAGAGTGAGCGCGGCGCTCCCGGGGTGCTCGGCGCGGTCCCCCCCCCCCACCTCCCCGAGGGCCCAGTGCCCCACGGCGGCGACGGCGCGGGTGCGGGGGCCGGGGAGCGCGCGCGTGTTGGCCGCGCGCCCACGGGGCCGCGAGCCGCCGATTCCTGCCGAGTAAGCAGTCTGGCTCCGCGGTGGCAGCAAGGCTGGGGCGCTGGCCGCGTGCCAGCTCCATCAGAATTAGCTCATTGTTCACTAGTACACTAGCAGAAGAGTGGGGAGGAGGTGGGAGGAGAAGGGGGGAGAGAGAGAGGAGAGAGAGAGAGAGAGAGAGAGAGAGAGAGAGAGAGAGAGAGAGAGAGAGAGAGAGAGAGAGAGAGAGAGAGAGAGAGAGAGAGAGAGAGTTGAGAGTGAGAGATTGGTTTAGAGGAAGAGAGAGAGACACAAGGCACACACACTTGGAGAGAGCGCGCAAGGCAGGGAACCCTTCCCCTCCTTTTCCGAGGCTGCACTTCTTGGAAGTGAAGCGGGTTGGGGTTTTGTTTCCCTTCCCCCCTCCGCCCTCCTCTTCCTCCACCCCTTCCCCCTCCCCCTCCCTCAGCTGTCTTTCTAGCATGATGCCCTTTTTTCATCCACATTTGTGTTTCAGGTGTAGAGAGGAGAGAGAGTGAACAGGGAGCGGGGCTTTTGTCTGTAAGTATATGCCTTTCTCATCCCCAGCTGGGAGCGCTGCTTTCTCTTTTGTGTCGATTCCTTGCCCTTGCTCGAAGCTGGACCCTTCAACCTTGCAGAGTTCATGCTTTCTCCCTTTAGAGCTAAAGCTGACACCTTGGAGAATTTATGTCATTTTGCTCCTGCTGCACTAAGGCTGGGATTTGACTTGACCTCCCCACTCCTTTGTTTAATGCACAAGTTGAGAGAAATGAATTCTTTTCGTGAAGGGGTGGGGTTTTGCTTGCTGGTGTGGTTAATTTTGTTCTTGCTCATTGTTAGGAGATGTTTTGTTCCTTTGCATTAAATGCACTTTGGTGCATGCAAGCTTCCCCCTCCCTGTATACAATCCTTACACTTGATTACTCTTTCAATGTTGCTGCTGCGGCCGTGGGTCTTTTCATGTTGTCTCTCTTGCAGCACTTTTCTCTGTATTTTCTTATATAGCAGTTGAACTTGGGGTTCGGGAACATTAAAAATAAATGACTACTTTTTCTGGTGTTGCTGATAACCTGATTTGCATTTATGTTTCTATAACAACATTATAGGAAAACTCTAGGTGCCTCTGATACTCGTTTGGAGAACTTTTAGTTTTTCCATTCATCTTAATTTTGCCATAACTTACATTAACACAAGAGTTGTTCTCTGATGAAGTAAAGGTGGAGGGTGAGCCACCGAAGCATGTACATGAATGTTTATTTGGTTTCGGGAGAAGGGCATTATGGTGTATATTCCTGACTTTCTCCCTGTGTAGTTTTTTTTTTTTTAATTTTTTTTTTTTTAAACACGGAAGGTTATGTAATGCAGTGCCATTTCCAAAAATATCCACTCTGAGGCATTACACTACGGTGGAAGGCTGATTCTTGTTCTGCCGTCTTGATTGCAAATATACTGCCAGTAGTATGTCTGGGAACAAAGAGCCGCCAGAAAACAATCTATTTTTATCACTTGGGTCTACTTTTAAGTTGCTAAACCTTTTGAACTGCAATTTAAAGATGAACCAAACACTAAGAATAGCCCAGGGCTGCAGAGCCCGGTGCCAGGGATTCCTTTGTCCCCTATGTAAACCTGTAGACCACTTGGAAGGCTCTTGCAGGACTCCAGTGGTTAGAATAATTTGCATGGAACTGTCTTCAGAACACAAAGTGGTTATTTGTCTGTGACCTCTGAGGAAGCGTTTTTGCATTTGCTGACCTGTGTCGAAGCAATGTGTCTACTGTATTTAAACATATTTTGCAGGTTGGTCTCCCTGGACTGAAGAAAGGGAGAACAGAAGCCCAAGACTATTAAGATTCTCAAAATGGTAAGAAATGGTCACCAGAAGAAATTCTCAGTAGCTTCCTATCAATGATTACATATGTGTATCAACCCACCTCCTCTAGCCTGCCTCTATTGTTCCTACCCCATGTGACCTTTCAAAGGTTCAGCTCTAGCATGTGGGAGCTTGGGTACAGCATCTATATGAATTGGATGTGGTGAATTAGATCTATTGACTTGCAGTCATTTTGAATAGAAGACTAAGATTCCTGTCTTCAGAGCTAGGATGATTTTTTAACTCAAACAGCACAAGTTTTGTGTTCTTAAGAAGATTGACATGTTGTGACATACATGAATGGAAAATGACAGCAGGGATCAAGCAATGCAATGGGTCTTATATTACAGAGAGCCAAAACTTATCCAAAAACTATGAGTCTGTGTCTAAGTAACAAGCTACAGTATGTGCTGTCCTTAATAGCAGTACATATGATTTTTTAATGAATACATCATGTATTGTTACTCAAATATGTATGGTTTTTTTCCTTACAACTTCCTTTTAAAAATGCATTTCAGTTTTAGAGGACAGGCATATTAACCCCTAAATTAAAATTTATTGTTTTCTCACAAGGAGTATGATCCACACAGAAGATAGTTAAATTTCTGATTAAATAAATTAATATAGAAAGTACACATCAGAAGCACCTAAATACATGTTAAACTTCTGTGGGGAGAAAAAAAGATAAAATTATTGTGCATCTCTCTGGGCAGCATGCCCTCCTGGAGATGTCAGTGGCCCATGAAGCACCTATTTCCTACTTAAAATGTATGCTTTCCTAATTTACTTATTTTTTCTTTGCTTTTTTTTTCTTTTAAATGAGGGTGGAATTTAGTGAATTAAAATTGGATCTAATATACTTCATATTTTCTTTGAGAACAACCAAGAATTAGCTTCCCAGGGGAAAGATGAATCAGAGGCAGTTAAATGAGTTCAGATTGGCTCTCGTTAAGAAGGGGGCCTTTTAGGTTTTTTTTTTGTTTGTTTGTTTGTTTGTTTTTTAACATATGCCTTGCCTGTCATTCCAACAAGTGGGTGTCAGAGCACTGAGCAAAGTCAGTTTTACTTTGACTGGTTTGCTAATGGTGAAAATAAAGAATTGGGGCAGAAAGACAAAAGAAGGGAACATAAATCAAACTCATCAATGAGCTCCATGTAAGCAGTTACCTTCATCATACCCTCCCAGTTAGCCATTTTTCTAAGTTCCTAAGGTGGTTGTGGAGTCTAGTTTTTATTATTCAGTTCTTTTACTGGAGTGGGTGCATCACTGGCCTCTCACTTTGTGTCACTGAAGATAGACCACAAAGGCTGGGTGTTGCAATGTATCAAGTGACAGTATTAGTTAAACATAAATAGGACCATTGAACCCTTCCGGATCCAGTCTTATAGATCAAGGTCAAAGCAAAACACCATGTTTTTTGTAGTAGGGGGTGGAGTGTGCTTTGTGGAAGGCAGGCATGCGTGCCAAGCTGAGAATGAAAGTTGGAGCCATTCAGGGGCAGAAAAGCAAAGATAAATTAATATTAAATGCTAATTTCTCTCACGTGTCCATGTTGTGTGGAGGCAGAATGGATGATCCCAGTATGTTTCTCTTGGGAGGATTTTTACTGGTAAAAAAATATTCTCACAACTTCTTGGTACTCCTTTCATCAAGATGTCAGGCTCTTCTGGCACAAGCCCATGCCTGAAATAAAAGCACCGGCAGGTATTGTCTGAGGGCGATTCCAAGTCACTTTCTAGAAATCCTTGTATCTGGAAAGTCTGAGCTCTTAAAACTCTTGGTGTATAGTAAAGTTGAAAAGAAAAGTTTCAAATATATTTTTTTAAACCTGATAATAGAGATGTCTTCAACCTTTCCCTTTTTAGCAAAATGACATTAATTTCCTTTCTCCGTTTAAAACCTGGGGTTACTTTGTAGAACTCTGTATCTAGTTTACTTGGAGATTTGCTCACATATGGGAAGCAGGGTGTTTAACTGCTGGCCATCCCTGGAATATATAAAAGCGTTATTTTTTTCTCTTAAACATACATCTTCATCTATGAAGTATAGATATATAGAAGTATAGATGTATGACGTATAAAACACTACAGAGAATCTAATTTCCATAGATTCATTTCAAATCCAAATTTATAATCTAGCGAGGCCAATATAAGAAATTATTCAGTAGACTCTAGAATCCTAAAGGTTGTGATAGAATATCTGGTCTTTGTACACATCCTGAGTTGGTAGGATGCACTGGTTAGTTTTTGTCAACTTAACACAAACTAGAGTAACCTGAGAAGAGGGAATCCCAAGATTGAGGAATGGCTCCAATCTTACTGGCCTGTGGACTTATTTGTGGGTCATTTTTCTTGATTAATGATTGATATGAGAGGGCCCAGTCGTCTGTGGGTGGTGCCAACACAGGCAGGTGGTCCTGGGGCATAAAAAGGCAGGATGAGCAAGACTTGAGGAGCAATCTGGCAAGCAGTGTTCTTCTGTGGCCTCTGCTTCAGTTCCTGCCTTCAGGTTCCAGTGTTGGATTCTGCTCCCTCGCTTGGGTATCACTTCTAGGCCAAATGAACCCCCTCCCAGTTGCTTTAGGTCATAATATTATTCCATCAAAAACCAAACTAGAACTTAGGATTTCATGATAGTAAATTGGAGGCATTCAAGAGTCATAGAGTATTGTTTACATTACTAAAATAAATAGATGGTAAACGAATAAAATGATACATATGACTATCTTCAGCTCTGTGGCACCTTTCATGGTACAAACACAGGGGGTACAGTCATATAATGGCGTTGGAGGTAATGCCTGAGGTGATAACAACCCAAGAATGCTGTCAAGTTGTTAATTCTAAGCAGAGTTTTCTGCAACCTATTGACCATCATATTATCAGTGACTCATTTGCCAGCTTTTTTAGTTTTCCTGTAAATATGCCCTTTGTTTTATTGTTTGCAGTTTGTGGAGTTTTGCATAACTGGAAGTCTACAGGGATTTTTTTCATTTTATATAGCTTTTTGCTCTTTTGATTTCTAGACCTATATTTTATGATGTGTTGTTGATTTGTGGGTTTTATTTTGTATATGTCAATGAGGTGACTTGTATGAGTAATCCCCAAATAAGAATTTTGAATATTTAAATATCCATTTACCCGGTCACTAAAAGTCCTTGAGTGTATGACATATACAAATATAACTTGTAAATGTCAATGAGGAGAAAACATTTCAGAATATATATTGAAACTAGCTTGAAAAACCAGATTTTTAATTCACTGCCAAAGTTAACGTCTAGTTTTATCCTCTGTAGAGTAAACCTGCCTCCCAGGAAGGATGTGTTTGCTGTGGACTCCAGTGGCATGAGCATGGACTTGGAATGTCTAAGGGAGATCTAGGAACTGGAACAGTTTTAGTTCTCTTTATGGCTGATGCTAGGCATTAAGACAGATGAGTTGACTCTTGTAGCTTTCATGGCACTCTGTTTCCATACAAACTGTGAAGGAGCAGTGAGGGCTCAGATGAAGACTCTTTGAACAGTTCCCCGTTAACATCAACTTCCAGGTTTAAAAAGGTGAGGCTTTGGATGTAAATTGTCAAGTTGCTGAGTGACTTGTGGTGCCACTGGGGAGGTAATTTCATATGGCACTATCTTGTCTTTCACCAGGCCTTCCTGTGCCCACAAAGGGGAGAATTGGTTATTGTTTGGGGAATCAGGACAGAAGAGATGATCAGTCTATCTGGGTTTAGCCCCAGTCCAGCTTCCTCCTGAGCTACAGAGATAGATAGTCAGGTTGGAGATGGTACCCGAGTACCTACCATCTTAGAGTAACAAATCTTGGAATAAATAGCTATTCAAAGTGTGTTCCACTTTACCACCATGCATTTCTTGAAAAGTTAGATATAGGTCAGGTTATCATAAATATCATATCTTAAATCACATTCTTCCAAAATCAGAAAATGCACTTCTAAAATATAAATATTTTGCACAGATGAATGAGTAATCCCCAAATAAAAACGTGGAATATTTAAATATCCATTCACTGGGTCACTAAAGGTTCTTGCATGCATTCAGATGCCTTCAAAGGTGGCACCACAGTGTCCTTGACCCCATGCTTTCTCATCACTGTTCTTCATGGCTGGGAAGTTTTTAAAGACCACACCCTTACAGTGAATGGAAGACTGAAATAATTACCTGACTAACTGGGCTTTAAAAAATACTTTGATGTCATCTGATTCATCTTGCTAATTCAAATGTTGCTGGAGTGCTGTAGTAGTGGAAGGATGCGCTTACTTTATCTATGTAATTCTTGTGCTAGAAAAAGGGTAATCTTATCAGCAAATCCAATCCAGATACACAGAGGGGAAAGGATTCACGCGTGCTCAGACTATGGTATCATGTCTGATGGTAAGTTGTTGCAAGATTCCAACTTTAAACTGTTCTTCTGGCTTGACCTAGCAAACAGCTTAGCACTGGGTCTAAATTTATCCAAAGTAGACATTTAGAGACATTATTATACTTCAGAGAGTTTCAATAATATTCCATCTCATTGGCTGAAAGAAAATTGTGATGCTTCTGTCTACTGCATTGTGAATACTGCCTGCCATTACTTTGTGACTTGAGTATTTAAATCTCTCTCCACAAAATACTCAATATCAATCCATCCATTAGTAGCTATGACATGATACTGACTCCAGTGACATAATTTGTTAGTCTTAAGCTTTTTTTATATTTTCCAATTAATTATAGGCCTACAAAGATCTGATTCAGATTTCATGCTTAGAAATAGTAAATATGTAGTAGAAGTCTAATAAATACTTTGTGTGTGCATGCTAATATCTATTAAGTTGGATGTTTTAAAATTTAGCTCTAATGGGTTGCCATGATTAGTTCTTATGAAGTAGAAGTCATTTGTACCATTAACCTCTCCTTGTAAAGTACCAGGAATCAGAAATGAATGTAAATTTCATTTACACAGCAAATTATTTGCCATTATTTCTTAAAAGGGCAAGAAACTTTATGGTTAAGTCTTAAAGTGTGGCAGTTGCCAAAAGAGAGTAGCTTGGACTGCTCTGGTTACCAGTGTTCAGAGCCATGCTTTAAGTAGGCAGTGAGGTTCTGGCACTCTGGGTTTGAACCATCTCAAACTCAAAGCTCACAGCAGCTTATCCAATAGCTATGAAAAATCCCCTCCTGAGTCCAGGAGGAGCTCCATTGTCAGCCTTGTGACTTTAGCACTCACTTATTTCCAGTATAATCTCAATCTATGGTCCCAAGGACACAAAGCCAGCATGCCTGCAAACACAAGAATAAGAGGAGTTAGCAGTGGGAATATACCCCATTTGTGTGCTAACTGAATAGCATTTTCACCTAAGCACTGTGCATAGTTCTTCAGATTGCAGAAGGCACAAACCTGGCCCCTAGCCTCAGTAGATGCATATTCTAATTGTAGAAGTAAGACTAGCATACACAGCAAATCTAACAGATATTGCAAGACTCCATAATCCAGGAGTAAGTGTAAGATTCAGAGGCAGACACATAGGATGAGGAGGGTTGGTACCATTGGAAATCTTTCTTATTGCTGAAATAGAAATTAATCTAGAGCTAGAAATGGCAGGTTTACCATGCATGCTACCTCTGACTCCTTGCACCTGTGGCCGACTGTATCAGTCAGCCTCCACATTTGTTATTCATCCTGAGTATGGTGTCAAAATTCTCAATGTGGTATTTCAGGAAGACATGCACACTTGCCTGGTGTTGGCACAGAATTTAAGCCCTAGAAGTGAACTGTTTCCTACTTGAGAGAGAATAATATACCCTATTACACTTTCTATTCTAAAGTCTTGAAAATAGTCTTTAATAAACATTGGGTACACAAAGAATTAAGTATATTCAAGTAGATTTAGAGGAGGCAGAAGAGAGTTCTAGCCGAAAAGGATAGATCAGGAAGTTATACTTGCAACTGGTGCTTCTTCCCTGTTAGGGGCTTCTGTGCTGTCAAGGACAAGCCTCAAAAATTAGACCTAGAAATGAAGGACTTGCTGCGCTAAGCAATAAGAAGCCACTGAGCAGGCATCTTCCAGATGGCCGCGTGCACTCACTCAGGTTACCAGACTATCTCAGGTTCTCTGCCTTCTGATTGAGCAGCTTGTCTCCCACTCATACTTTCTGGTTAAAGATACAGCTGTCTTCATTGCATCCTTTTACTGACCTTGCACCAAGGGTCACACTAATGGGAAAGGGGATGCCTCTGGCCAGTGATTTGGAAAGGGCAAAGGAAGCCTGCCTCTGTTCTTCCAAAGGCAGCAGCAGCTCTTCTTTGTGACAAGTCCCTCAGTGGTGCCCACTGAGGAGGGCTTCATGTTGTGTCCCATGCCTGAAAGGACTGAGCTCCTTCCAGTTAGGCAGACTAGGTGCGTGCTCAGGCTGACTGGATATGTTAGGGACTCAGCTGCTTGCCTCCC
Organism: Cricetiscus sungorus; assembly: GCA_030556225.1. Taxonomy (NCBI): domain Eukaryota; kingdom Metazoa; phylum Chordata; class Mammalia; order Rodentia; family Cricetidae; genus Cricetiscus; species Cricetiscus sungorus. Next base: position 127,385,895 of record JANBXA010000651.1, read on the forward strand.
TCAGGTCTGCCTGACTAATGAGACAAACTTTGAAGTTCAAGCCAGCTCTGAGCAGCATCTTAATAAAGTTGTTTGCTATTTGAGTCCTGCAGACTTGTATGTGTAGTCAATAGCCATGAGTATCTGATGGAAATCATCTCACGTGATTCACCAAAGTTGGAGTAAACCAAGTCTATCCATGAGGGACTTTCTCAGAGCCCCACTTTGGGAGGTGTTAGCTTCAAGACTGCCACAGGAAGCAACAGGACTAGCACCCAAAGCCTCTTTAGGTGTGGTAGGCATCCCCAGCCTTACAGTGAGGGCAGTATAGGCCAGCACCTGTAACCCCTTCTAGCAAGTTGGGCTCTTCTTCAAACCCTTCATCAAGGGTAACATTGCTCTGGGACTCTTTCATCTGTCCTCCATCATTTTCTCAAGTATGTTTTTTGTTTTGTTTTTGTTTTTTCAGGGCTTGTTCTAGATTTTCCTAATTTTAATTTCTGGGGTGAATCCCAGTTACCAGGAACCATTTGAAATAACCCTTTATTTGAAGCCATGACTGTGATTAGCCAGGTCACTTGTTGCAGGATTCCTTCCTTCTGTGTCTTCTTCCGCTCGATCTATATAGAATGCACCACCTAACAAAATAAAGATGTTCTTCAAGGCTGAGAGTGATCTCTGAAATAACCCTAGTATCCCCGATGGGATGGGAGTAATCTCATGTGCCTTGCCCAGGTATCACATCAGTACCATTCCTTTTTTGTGGCTAACTCACTAAAGCATCTCTCCCTAACCCTCTAAGGTTGTGACCTTGAAGTACTGATACCCTGACCACCCCAAAAGCCTGTTTTTCTTGGTAGCAGTAAAGGCTGTGGCATCTTGTTCTCTCTCCTTTCCTCTGTTGGTAGGATGGTGAATTCAGAGATGGGAATTCAGGACTTTTGAACAGCTAGTAAAATAATTTGGCATTGTCATTACATAGTGTGGACGCAAACCCTAACTTTCATTAACATGTTCTAATGGGACCTTGGAATGGGGCCTAAATCCATCTATACTCTACGTTGATCTCCGCCTTAATACCCAAAAAGGATCTGGCATGTCCCCAGTGATCAATAAATGCTCCAAGGCTTGTGGAATAAATAAATGACTCAGTGTCATAGATACATGACAGTCAGGCATTTCTGGCCAGAACCAGGTGGCCTACTTCAGAATGTATAACCATTAACAGCCTGACCCTGTGTGGAGCTGCAGTCTCTCAGATTATCAATCGTGTGGTCCAGGAAATGAGATGAATCTGGACAGATGATGCATTCATTGACCAAAGCCTCTAGAACCGAACATTTTAGAAGACTTGCGGTTAGGGAAGTAAGGGGAAAAGTTAGGTTACAGCTAACTATCCTAGAAGCACAACTCTTTAAACTCAATTCTGTGTACTTTTCTTTTATACCCCTTTAAGCAGAGAGGCAACATGTTAGCTCAGAATGCTGGATTTGCTTGGCTTGCTGTTTCTGGGTTGCTGGCTGTGGGGTACCATTATGCACTCAGTAGTGACATGTTTGTAGCAGGCAGCCGGGATGGCCTGTTAGTACTCTAATGGATGCAGTGGAGCCGAATCTCCTCTGGCTTCACAGTGATGAAATCTCTTAAGACAAAATTATTGCTGAGTATTTTCTTGGCCCGTTTTCTAAAACCATTGGCCTTCAGGGTGTTGTGATTATGTAGCTGGAGGCATTTCAGAGCCCCAGTTCCAGAGTGCTTGGTTCAGTGTCCCTCCTAACTTTCGTGGAGGATGATACAAGAATTACTTGAACTTGAGATGGAGAAAAAGATGTTAAGAGAGAGTGGCTGAAGAAAGGAAGGTCTGTTCGCTCCTTTTTGGCTGAAATTGACAGGGACACTGATTGGAAAAGAGGGGAGCACGGCCAAATAGCTGCTGCCAATGGAAACACTGAACCAGAGCCTTACCGATGGGTGGCTAGAACAGAGGGAGTTTCAGAAAGTGCAAAGAAGTGTTGGTGTGGCTGGCCAGCTCTGGCCCTTCAGCTCCTGCACTCAGATCACTATCACACAGCTGTCCTTTGATTACTGGGGCAGGTAACAGCCTTCCCCGTGGAACTGGGTTTGATACAATTCCAGCAGGGAAAAATACCACAGGCTGACCAAGGAGAATTTTACAAAAGTTGTTTTGTTTAATATAGACCCAGGTATTTTGGGGACAATTTCATTGGATAAAGTTGGTGTCTAATAAGGAAAACTTTTTTTCTTTTTCTTTTTTTTTTTTTAAGTTAGAACATAAGGGAAAACACTGCTTTTTGGACATTTCTCTGTGAAGGAAAAACTATAGTTAGATGGATAAAAGCAGTGACAATCGTGGCCCCTATAAGTGTTTGATGTTAAGTTTTCAGTACTCCACCACAGGGGCATTTCATATCCTTCACTAGGTCATCTTTGTGAAAGTTACCCCAAGCCCTGTTGAGACCTTAGTCTGGAAGTTTGTCAGGCACTTGCTAAGTGGGCACATCAGCATGTGTGGGGTTGGCAGCATATGGTGAGCGTTCATCCTAATGTACCGTAGGAACTCAGTTGAACCAGATGTGAAAGTGCACGGTACACTGCACCAGCCATGCTTCAAAGTTGTGCAACCTCAGAGCGTTTCAGATGGTATATGACTAAGCTCATTAGACTTGAACAGGTGAATTACATTAACCAGTCTACTGCTTTCCTAACTTTCTTTGATTGTGTGTGTGTGTGTGTGTGTGTGTGTGTGTGTTGCTCACCCTTGCATGTGCTTGTAGAAGCTAGAAGTTGATGTCCACTGTCTTTAGCTGCTGTCCACCTTCACTTTTGAGACCAGATTCCTTATTAAACTGGAGCTTGCCTGTTCAGGAAGACTGAACTCCACCACTGTCTCCACCCAGCACTGAGGTTATAGACACTTACTGCCACACTCAGATTGTACATGAGTATTGGGGCTGCAAACTGTGGTTGTGTAGAAGCACTTTTTCCACTGAAATGTCTCATCAGCACCCCTCTCCCCTAAAAGACGTATGGAAAATTGTTTACTTCTTGGATCATCCCAGTCCAAATCAATGGGACATTACTTACTGATAAAATGTGCATTCTGTTTTTACAAAGTGCCCACCAGATACCCATCACTTCACAGAAAGTAAGGACTTTTGTAATTTTTTTTTTCATGGATTGATTGGGCAATTGAAATTACATACCTAACCAGTTAGTTAATACAGAACCAATATATCTGCTTATATCTTTAGGCCCTCTGTCTTTATATGTTTATGTTTTGATTATCTGTATTTGATTTTTCTGAAGCCCCAATGATCTATACCAGGCCAGGTCTCTGAGCTTTGCTCTCTTGTAGAGTTGGTTCTAACTACATACCATCCAGTGCTTTGGCCTGTAAGTTTGCTTAGTTCTTGATAATAGAATTCTAAATTATTCAAACCTTGTTATCGTGGTCTGGGAGGCAGGTCTCTACATCTTTTCATTTAATCTTTACTAAGTCTCTCCATACCCCCTCTTTTTTTCCCCTAAGGACTGTTTTTTTAAACTTTAATTTTATTATGTGAGGCTTGATTGTCTACACTGTCACAATCAATTCAATCAGAGGTTCAATTAAATTTATTCTTTGGCCTCGTAGAAGCACCGTATTTGATGATGGGATTTTTTACTAAAATCACCAGCTGTTCATATCCTATAACTTTGGAATGTGTTCGAATGTAGTCTTCCAAGTGGTCTGAGCATGAAATAAGACACATTTTATTGCTTGTTCTTTGGTGTCTTTAGACCATGACTACCTAGTAATTGGCGTGTTAACCCTTCTCCATCTTTTCATTAGCCTGTCTTTAGAACTGTCTGGATTTCTGCTACATTAATTAAAAGTTTCCAAATTAAGTCATGGTAAATCTATTTTCTTTCTGAATTTCTAATTTCCAGTAGCTTGCTCACCACCTCTCTGATCTCATTAGTGTTTTTCTTCCTTTTTAGTCAAGCTCATAATGTATTTTATGCAGTGCATGGTTTGTCTCTACATATCGTTGCTAAAGATAAGATTCTAATTCTCTTAGCAGTTTGTTTTAAAGTTGACGAGAATTTTGAAAAGCAAAGTTATGGTGAGCAGGACTTCAAATATTTTCCATGAAAGAGAACAATAAGCAGAATTAGAATGGCCTTTGTAGGCCATCTGAGGAGGAGCTGTTGGAGAGTTCATTTGGGGGTCATATTAAAACAATGTGGTTTCTCAGCAAATGGTCTCTGTCATTTGCTGCAGCATTTGCTAGATAGATTTGTGCTGTGTTGATCATTTCCTTCCAGGGAGGGAGGAGGGAATGGAGAAGAAAACTGAAAAAACACTTCCAATGTTTCTTAGGTTGGGTTCAGTAACATCCAAAATCTTAATGTAACCATGTTGAAGTTTCTGCTCACGTAGTAGATTTCCACAGCAGCAGTAGTAACACTAGAGGACTGTGGAACAAATCCTGTGTCCTCAAAGGCTGCTTTATTTTTTCTCCTTCAGGTTAGCTCTATTTGAAGGAGTGACTATTTACCAGAAATAGGTTTTAGAACAACAAATAATTTGAGAAAATTGCTTTTGACACTGGGTATCGGAAATCTATCTACATTTCATCTCCAGGGCACTAAGAGGGGGTGCTGGGCACCCATGGGGTTGAAAGCTGGCCTCTCCATTCTCTAGAGGGCCTCAGGGAGACACTCCAGGTGGTTCTAGGGAAAGCACACAGTGTCAGTAGTGACAGTGAGTCTGTAAAGATAGAGGTGTTGAGCCTTCTCCATGTTTTAATCCTGTGACCCTGATCAAAGACCTGCCAACTCTCCATCAGTGTTTTCATCTATAGAATGGTGAGAGGAGAGCAGTCCTTGGAGTGCCCACCTATGTGCTTGACCCTGGTGCAAACACTGAGGATGGGCTCATTTCATCCTTATAGTGAAATGGTGGGGATTAAAATAATTGCCCAGGGCTGGGGGAGAAACTTTGTGGTGGAGTGCTGGCCTGGCATGCATAAAGTACTGGATTCCCTCCCCAGTATGACTAAATGAATAAAGAAGTCCACGTGCCTACAACTTTTTTTCTAAAAACATATATATATGCAAACTGGGGTGTATTGCTCAATGATAGAATAAACTCTTATCCTGGGCTCATCTTCTGTAAGGGGGAAAGAAGGCAAACAAAACAAAACAAACCTATGATGGACTCCATGATACCTTACTACATGTAACTGCATCCGTGAACTTATACATTCTGTCCCTGTGGGTTCCCACAACACCCACATGTTTCTGATCAGTCTCTTCTCTAGGAAAAGTATAGTTGTGGTGTCTGGTTAACAGTGGAATGAAGCCTCAGCATGGGGGGTAAAATAGAAGGTTGGTGAATAACGTCAGAGTTTATAATGATGGCCTAAGTTTAAACAGGCTTTTCATGGCAGTTAGAATACAGGTGGGATCTTGGCCAGGCACTTTTCCTTCTAACTTAGAATTCACTTTCCAGCCAGTATCACGGCTCCTAAGGCACTGCTTCTTTCTTGATGCCTTGCTCCGAAATGCCCTTTCCACTTGGGGTGGCGGTCCCCCTCTGCTCCTTTGCCTTCCAGGACTCTTCAACAGAGAGGTGCCTTCTGTCTTCAGCCTTTGCTTCACCTGGAAGCTGAAAACCGGACAGTGTCCAGAGCTGTAGCCCATCCTTCTAAACTTATCCAGTGTACTCTTGTCCATCTAGGTGTGTGCTGGTTTGTCTAGAGGACAAGCTATGGGAAACTGCTTATTGGCCTTTCTTTGACCTGAGGATGTGCTTACAGATCTGTAGACACTTTTTGAAAGGCCAGGCTTCTCGTAAGCTGTGTCTTCTTATGTAGAAACAACTTTTCCCTCTGGACCTGGAGGTCTGTGATGAGGCTGTGAGGGTACCTCAGTCTACAGGACAGGACAGGACTGCAGGTTGGGAAGAGAACAGCAGTGCCCCTCTTCCTGTGGTAGAGTGTTATCCTAAGGTACACAGCTGCACTTCAACACACTGCATGTAATACAGAACTAATGGCCCAGTGTCCTTTACCTTTGGACCTGCAGTGTTGGGGAAATGTCACAAGATGTGATGTTTCTCCTTTCTTGCTGACAAGTGCAAACAAATTTATCTAATGGAATAAGGTGGTCCAGACTTAGAATTCAGATGTGTTGAATAAATATTTATTCTGGTTCTACTCCAGGGAGGTAAAAGATTTTACTAACATATTTGTTGGAGTCATAAGGGTAAAGAAACGCTTATGCTGTGCTTACATGCTTCAAGGGCTTTTGGCTACAGCTTAACAAAGGCTGTTTTCCTTTTTTATTCTCATTCATTTCTTCCCTGTACTGAAAGGGCAAATATACTGTGGCCTCTGCTTTAAGACAATTTTAAACATGTTTGTTAATCAATTAATCAATTTGTGTGTATGCCCATGCACACATGCACATGTGCGTGTACATGTAACATAGGACAATTGTGCTGGTCAGAGGACAGGCGCCAGCTCAAACTCAGGCCGTGAGCCTTGGCAGCAAGCTTTACTCACTGAGGCATCTCACCGCCAGGCTCTACTTTTCTGTAGTTCGGCTGCAACTCCGTAATGTCAGAATTTAAAAAGCTTCCTTAGCTTTTGGCTCTTTGTTCGGAAAGTCTCTTCTCAGATGCAACGGACTGTTTCAAAGCTTTAGTCTTGAGCTTTTCCTCGTGGTTTATTTTGAGCTGTTATCAGCTGTTTAGACTTTGTTTTGTCTTCATTACTGAAATGTCACCCATTAAAGTCCAGATTTGAAGCACTGGGCTTATTTCCTTAAGTCTAGACCACACTTGGCTCTGATTCCTGTACCAGACTGACCTCCAGTCCTAGGGAGGTGTCTTGGCAGAGAACTGGAAATCCCTCGATGCACGCATGCTCTCAGTTTTGGGTGTCGGTAGTCTTTAGGCAGATGTCATTGTGCTCAGCAAGTTCTTATTGTGAAGGAGTGAGGCTGGCATAAGAGGGGGGGTCTTTGCTCAGTAGGTTTGCAGGTGACACCAGTATCACTCTGCCTTATCTAGCCAGTGCTGCTATGCCTGGATTTGAACCATGCCCTGTCAAAGCCTAGAAAATTCACATAATGAATGGGTTTAAACAGTGGTGTAGAAGAAAAGTCAGACATTCTTGTTAATCTTTTGTGGCTTGTCCCTGCCTTGTTTTGGTGCTACCCTCGAAGAACCCTTTGCTGCTATTCTTAGAAAACAAAATCCAAAAGAGTCAGCAGCCAAACAGACTACTGCATTGTGGAACAGAGGGACTGTGAAAGCTCTTTGGGCTGACGATTAATTTCCCATGTAAACAATTTCATTTTGTTGCCAGCAAGGAGATTTTCGTTTCCTTTCCCTGCTAGTTGAAGTCTAGAAATAACATTCCACAGCTGTCAGGTTCCCACGTTTTCCTCAGGAGCCTCTCATAGCGGCTTACAATGAGCAGAAAGAGTTCAGAGGATTCAACTAGTAAAGTTCACACAGCTTGTTTCAGCACTGACTGCCCCAGCAAAGAATTACCAGTCTTTGGACTGTCCAGCACATAGTGTGACATGCTTGCACAACCTGCTGCAGGGTGTGAATCAGACACGAACATTTTCTAGGCCCATTAGAGCCACGTGCACTGATGGATCTGACCAAGTTGGGAGCCATCCCTGCTTTTTGGTATGGTACAATTATCTTCCCCCACCCCACTTTCTCCATGTTAGGGTTTGTCAGACCATGGGGACTCTGAGAGTCAGAAGTTACCCAGGCCAGCCATTCCTTCTTGGCAGGAAGACTCATAATGATTTCTCTCTAATTACTCATTGTTCTAACAACTGTGATGTAAGGGAGTGTGTGTGTGTGTGTGTGTGTGTGTGTGTGTGTAACACAGGATATTTGCCAACTTAGGCACGAACAATTTTATGCTGCTTTCTGAAATTTGCAAGGATTCTATACGTCATTTGGGTGGCCCAGTGTTTTGTATTCTTTCCTTTCTATCTTCCAGTGGCAATGGATTTCTCCCCATGTGCTTTCCCTTGAAGAAGAAGCTTTGTCTGGCTTATGCAGGCTTCTAAGATGAGGGCTCTAGAGAGTCAGCACAGTGCATCATCTTTTGGCACCATCTGGCTTTTGGTGTGATGCTGCATAGAGAAAAATGATCTTTGTTCTTCATTTATGTTCTCAGTTGACATTCTTCACTAGTGTGGCCAGTTATACTCAGGACTCTGGATTTTGAGGAAGATTCATAATTGTACTACTTCAGAGGATATTAACCAAAATGAGATGTATGAATATGCACATAAATTCTCTTCAAATTATAGGACTAGGTTTCACAACCTCCTGGCCAATTAGGCACAGTAGAACATGTACAATGTAGGCACATGCTGTTTAATTGCCAGCTAAATTATGAAATATAACCCTTTGTTATACAAAGAGTTAATTATGGAGTTGGCCACCTGTTTCCTAATGGTAAGAGGTGGGCATCTGTCTTTTTAAGTCCTGAACAGGCTATTTGTGTATATCCTTGAAACACAATGGACCCCTCCAAGGGTAAAGAATTGCATTATAGTTATGGGCAGCTAAGACATGCAATAGCCTTTTGCTAAACAGCTAAGTAAGTGACTATTAGCTATGTGGTATATATTTGCTCAGAGTAAAGATATAATTGTGCCTTTGTTGGCCATTATCTCAGAACAGTCTTTTCAAAGAAGTGTTGATAAAAGCAGTAAATAAATAGGGGGAAATTTAGAAGCTTCTAAATTACCAGCTGGTAATACATAGAAATCAAATTCTGCTGTGGAGTAAGGGAATGATAGGAAATAGGACAAAGGACTTTTCCATTCCCCCAAATGTGGGCCACAAGACTACTGGAAAAAAAAAGTCCTACAAACAAACAAAAACCCCAAAAGCAGCAAGCTTTCAAATGAAAAGCTTGAAAGAATTTAGGTGGTGTTCTAGGTTGCTTTTCTTTTTCTTTTGAAACATGAAAGACTGGTTTTTTATTCCCCTCCATCACACACACACACACACACACACACACACACACACACACACACACACACTTTATTTTTCTAATTTAGATTACTAGTTGTTAGTTATAATTCCTAGAAGATAGCAAATGGCTTCCAAGCTAGTTACCTATAGGTTTAAAAATTGAAGTTATTTTTATTAGGGACTTGACAGAATAAAATAAGTCTTCAAAGAGAGAAGAAAAGAGGGAGAGAAGGTAAAGGAAGAAAGAAAAGAAAATGAGCATTTTATTTGCAATTTGTATGCTGTGCTGGGATATTTAAACTTAAGGCCCGGAAAACAAATACTTTAGAGAATGAGAAATTGTACATTTTCATCATAAGCCATATTTAAATGTATATTATAGATTTAAATATGTTAAGACACCTTTATACAACCTTATTCCTTATCTAATCATCAGTGAGGTAAATATAGCTTTGTGGGAAAAGGCAGGTTCAGAGACAACTATGAACACACTTTCAGGCAAAATCAAATAAAAAATGCTAAATTCTTCCTTCTCTATATTTTTGAAGTAAACACTCATATTTTTGTAGTTGTTGAAAATGTAGCTTGACTCCCTAGGTCCCCATTTTATTTCTAAGTGAGTAATAGTCTAGAAAGATTTGATGAAAATTTTTTCTGTTTATTTTTCTACATGGAAGAAAGTTTTGAAAGACCACATGTCTCTCTTGTGATGATAAAGGCCTTTGTTTTCCTTGTCTAGTAGAACAGTCTTAGGGTATTTTCTTGTACGTTACCAGAACATTGGTGTTTCCAAGCTACTAGCCACCATTCCCCAAAGTAAAAACTCAATGAAGTGTGCAAAAGAATGTTACTTTAGTGTTCATGAAAATCATGAACTTGAATCTGAAAAATTGAGTGTAGTTAGAGCCATGTGTGTAGTTGTGCAACCTGAACCAATTGGTACCAAGGAGAAAGAGGGACACTGAGTCAGCATACATACAGGGACTAATGCATTCCTGTTGTTGAGTCCCATCAACATTTGAAGGTCCTCATCAGAAGTCTAGAAAGCCAGGTAGGGTACAGCAGCCTGTGACACTGTTGAGTCCTGAGAGCTACAGTGAGCACAGGGGCATCTTCCTACTTGGAACACATTACTCTTGAACTTACCCATCAGTCTGTTCCAGGATTTTCATCCAATAGTAACTAGTTTCCCAGAACTTCTTATTGCCAACCAGCCCTTTTCCTGCCAAAATTTCTGAATATCATACTAAATGTTGGGTTTGCTTGTTCTTAGTTGACACATGCTCTAATAGTGTTGATATGCTAAAGGGCTAAAGCAATGTGACTTTGTTAAAATGGAATGTCCCTAGAGAAGCACACAATCACAACTGTCATTTCTTAACTTTGCCTTTGGTTCCTGAGAAAACCATTTTTCACTGTTTAATTTTTTTTAATTGTAGTGATAATGTTGAAAACTGATCAGTCACTAAGGTCTATTTATGTTATGTGAACGTGAACTTACTCTTGATTTCAATTTGGGGTCAAACTGAGCTATTAGGCTAAACTGGGATTTTATGTGCGGTGATTTTGTTATATGCCTTAGAAAAAACAAACATTTATTTTAGATTGTAATTTGATTCCCTCCTGTCTGGTTAGAGAACACCAAGACTAGCTGCCTGTCCCAAACAAGGCAGATGGTGTCATTCTGTGAAAGGAAATCTGTGGAAGGAAATTCTGGAATTACTTGATTCAGACTTGAGGGAATCACATGGTTCAGAAAGCAGCTGCACCCCAAAGAGAGGATATGGTTCCTCTCTGACAGGATGAGCCCTCAGGTGGTTAAGAACCAGATGTGGGTGGTGGGCTGGCACTGTTTTGAGAAAGCAGGGTGGTAGAGAATAGACATTTTGCTTTAGGGGAAATATGAGACCAGTACCATACTGGAAAGAAGGGAGCTTAGATCTGGGAACCTAATTCGAGATGCAGTCCTGACCCATGATGTGATGTGTTACTTTGGGCAAGTTATCCTGACCTTTTTGGGTTTTCCTTTTCCCATCTGTGTAATTAAAATATTTCTATTCATAGACCTACTGCCAGGATAGATTAAATAGTATATACATTTACTTTGTGAGCTATGTGGTGCCATAAACATTACTGATAGAACAGCAAAGACAGCTACTATTATGATATCCCAGAAAATGAACACATGAGCCATCCACGTTTCCTGTTTCAGACTTCGAACCAACTAGATTGGTTGAGACAGACCAAATATTAACCATTAATTCAATAATTAGTGCTTCCCAAACTGAAAATGCCATGCGAGTCTCTTTGTTAATCTGTTAATGAGATATGCTTCTTAATCATTACTGTATAGGAGGCTCGTTTACAGAATGTGTGACTGGAAGCATGTCCTCTTATTTCACCCCTTACTCTGGGCAGTGTGGTCTCAAATGTGCATCAGTTCTGACAGATGGCTGTTAGATACTGTTTCTAAATTCTTTTTAAAGAAGATTTCGCAGTTTTCCACTCTAAATTCGTTTACTAATTTAACAATTCGTATGCCAAGTTCTTTCTTACAGCTGACCTAAATCTGTAACTTGTAGTTTTAAGCCTCCCTGCTACACACACTCCCTCCATCTTGCTTTGTGGAAATAGAGAACAGCTGGCCAGCAACCTTATGCTAACATCCCTTTGTATATTTAAAGAAGACTTGCCTAGCTGGCCTCCCTCGGAATTCATCAACTCGTATTGTCTGGATCATTCATTGCACAGCTTCCCAGCTCCCCGCCACTCTCAAAGATAACTCGGCTGTTTCGGGGGGCTGGATACAGTGTGATGTGAGTGGGCCAGTAGAGCTGAGAGAATATAAGACACTTCTGCCCCCCTCCTTTGCTTTGTGTAATTCTCCAGCCTTCTGATAGATGAGGGGTAATTCCTAACAGTGTTGATCACTACCTGAACATTCATGTCATCAGCATGGAGACTTGCAAAGATACTATGGAACATAAGATGCTTTGAAAGCTCTCCATGGCTGCTTTGCACACCCTGCCAGACATGCCATTAAGTTGCCACCTTGCCTGCAAAAGCTAACATTGATTGATATCTCTGCTCTGTTGGACTCCATCTTGGAAGACTTGCCAACAATCTTCTGATTGCAGTGCATATTAGGAAGACAGGTAATGAGTTGCCTGATGCTCTAAGCAGACAGGAAAGAGAAGAGCAGAGAATCTAGAATGATGATGGAGAACTGAGCTTGTGGAGGTGAGGTCATGTGGTTTCAGGATGGACCTTGCTTGTAATTTGAATGTGTGCCTTTGTGTCTCCATAGGTTTACTACCCAGGACTTTTGGTCTGGGTCAGCCAAGAGCCATTTCCATACAAGGAAATGGAGGGAAGTCTTACTAAGGTAAGAGCCCTAGCTGCTGTTTGTAAACAGTGTTCTCAAGTTTGAAGCATAAACACACATAAGGAAATAAATCAGGCTTATTCATTTTCATCTTATTATATGCACCCATAATATGATATTATGCTGGTCCTGGAACTAACATATTTTTAAAAACATTACCTAGAGCTGGGCTTAGTGGTGCATGCCTATAATTCCAACACCCCAAAGGCTGAAGCAGGAGCACTGCTGAAAATTTGAGACTAGCCTGGACTACAAAGTGAGACCCTATCTCAAAACAAACAAGGTAACAACAAAAAGAACAAAGCAAGGAAACTATCCTCTTAACAAGAAGTGACATGTGACTCAGATGCAAATTGTCATTTAAGAATTATGGAATCAGTTTGTTAAATGTGTATTTTACAGGTTTTAATTGTTTCCATCCTAGTTAGGCAAATTGAAATATTAGTGATCAACCCAAAAGTAAAACATGGAAAGTAGTGGGCGATGAGGCTTTCTTAGAAGACTTAAGTGTTGGCTGCTGGTGGTGCCTGTTTATCAGAGATTACCCACAAAACAAGATGGGAAATACAAAAACTTAGATTTTCTTCTAGTTTTTATAGACCTAGGAAGCATTCTTCATGAACATGGTTTTGGTGTGACATCTTATTGAGACAAAAAAGTTAGAATTTTTTTGTTTGTTTATTAATACTGTTCTTGAAACAAACAAAGAAACAAGATAATTCACCAATGTTCACTGTAGATACTTTGGATTATAGCAAACCTCAATTTGACCTTAAAGCAGAGGGTGCCTCATAGCACTGATTTCCTGGATTCACACAAAAGAAAGAATCTATTGAAATTGAAATTTCCAGAGATGTGATTCTGTATATATGTTTCTCATAGTGGTTAATAAAGCCCTGTGGCCAATAGGAAACAAGATAGGTGGGGCTAGGAGACCAGGAGGAGGAAAGAGGAAGTAGTAGGTTGGAGTCAAGATGTAGCCCGGGGAAGGAGCAGGAAGCCTGCCGCGTGGCTCGCCGATAAGACGACCACGTGGAAATACTTAGATAAGTAGAAATGGGTTAATAATTAAGGCAGAGCTAGCCCATAAACAGTAATGGTAATTGGCCAACAGGATTGTATCAAATACAGAGTCTCTGAGTGTTATTTGGGGCTGGCGCGGCTGTGGGCCCACGTGGCGGCGGGACCCGGAGGCCGGCGGGGAAACCTGCTGTAACAGGGTTGGAGACATGGCTCAGTGAGTTAAAGCTCTGCAGCTCTTCCAGAGGGCAAGACTTTGATGCTGAGCATCGGCCTGGTAGCTCACAACTGTCTTTAACTCCAGTTTCAGGGAACCCAACACCCATTTCTGGCCTTCTGGGTACTATATGCTCATAGTACACATGTAGGCAAAAGACCTGTACATAATCGATATTATTTTTCAAAACAATCCGACTTTCATGTCATTGAAGAATGGTACCACCCCAGATGTGATATTGCTATCATTTTCCTGCATGGGAAGGCCTTGTTTACACTAAGTGGTTTAAGCAGATCCCATTATTGACAGAATCTCCAGAAATCTCAGTCCTGTCCTCTGGCAGTTGGCATGGAAAGAAAACAACCCGAAGTCATTTTTAGTCTTTCAGAGAATTTCTGAAGGTCAAGTTGAAACTTTTGGCAGACATGCAGATGAACAAAATTTAATGGGACCTGGTGGAACTAAATTTGTGCTAGTCTTATAGGGCTGGACTGGAAAAGAACTAAAAAACAAAAACTCAACTGCACCCCACATCTCACCCTTTCCTACTATCACTGCTCCTCCTCTTCCTCTTCTTCCTCATTACTATTATTATTATTATATATTGTTGTTGTTGTTTTGATTGTCCTAGAGGTAGAACCTATGTTAGTTAGGTACATATTATGCCACTGGGCTACATGCCTCATACCTTAAAATTAATACACATACATGTGTATTTTTGTCCTTGGACATTCTTTTCTGGGCCAAATCAGGGCATAATTCCCCTGAAGCAGCTGAAGGTGAAAAAGAAAGCAGTATAGTTAATTCTTGTTCCAATCAGCTCTCCTCACAGCACCCTTTGATATTGTCAATATGAAGCAAGTGGGAAAGACTAGGTGAGGCTCCCCAGTGAGGTGTTGAGGTGTGAGGTCAGTGGTGTATCCCTTTACTCTCTGCTGCACCAAAGCATGCTCTAGAATGGGCACAGTTAGGCAGTAGGAGCCACACCTTCAGCCCTCTTGTTATCTTTTCTCTACATATGGAGTGGCATTTTAAGCATAATGTACTTGTCCTCTTTTTAGAAGGAAGCATATATACCCACATGAAAGACAATTTCAATTTACTTTAGTCCAAAGTACATTACTTAGAAATAGGACTGAGCTACAAGTCAGTGGAAGGAACTCCATCCATCAGGATGTAGCTTCTGGCAGAGCAAGCCTGAGTGGACATTGAGCACCTCTGCTTGCCCTCCCCCTCAGACTTCTAGATTACTCTGGTCTGATAACAGCCCTTGTGTGAATGATGGAGGAAGGTGACTGTTTGACCTCAACTATCATAAGGCCTGACCTCTGGGGAAACCAGGTATACTGGAGATAGACAGTTCTTTAAAACAGAATGGTTAGAGTCAGGGAAGAGGATTGCAATCTAGTAAAGCCAGGTTCCAAAGAGGCGGTAACGTGAGCCTGTCTCTTTGGGAGTTGCTCCCTGTGAAGGCATTTTAGTTTATTGGCCCTCAAGGTTTTTCAGTGGCAAGCCTCTGCATGACCTACTAATGGTCCTGTCATCCAGTTACTTGGGTGTCTCCTATAGAACAAGTTAATTAAGGGCAGATTAGACTGGGACTGTTTTTGTTTCTGTTTCCCTCTGTAGGCTTAAAATCCAGCGGTGAGTGCAAGCATTCAGAACAACAGAAGGAGGGATGAGGTACATGAGGGAGGCAAGTAGTAGAAGTACTAGATCAGATCTGAAGAACTCCAACATTCAGGAGAGAACTCTTCCCTAGCTCTCAGTTTTTATTTAATAGTGTTTCTCATGGAGGTCAAAGGTTAGTGGGGCTGAGTCTCATAAAACCAAGACACAGCAGTATGCTGACTTTGGAACAGTTTCAAGGCCACACTAACTGGTCAGATGAGGTGGTGGCATTACTGGGAAAGTATCAGTGGATTATTTTTTTGTTTTTTTAATTTGTAGATTGTGTACCAAATTTCAAGATTGAAATTGTTTTCACAATTACTATTTTTATTATGTTTACACACTATTATTGTGTGCCCCAACAATAAGCTCTGAGGAATTTTGTTTTGATCCTTAATGGTGTGTGAAGAATTATACTTTTATGGCTATTTACTGATACCAAAACACCCTCTGAAATCACAATCTGGGTGGAACTACATTGTGGGTTTCATGTGGGGCTTTCACTGGGAAATGCCTTCAAAGTTGTAGGCACATCAGGTGTCCCACATGTTGCTTCTTCATCTTGAGTGACCTATCCTGAGGCTGCTGGAAATAGTACTCAGTTTCAGGTTGTCTCGAAGTTTCTGGCTCCCAAATTCATCCTAAATATAAATTCAAATGTGATAATTTACAAGTCACAAAATAAGAATATTACTGCATGCTAAATATTTCCTTCCATCTAGTCAGCTTCATTGATTGAAATTTTCTTGATAGTACCTGTAACCTGAGCAAAAAAGAAAGAAAAGAAGAAAAGAAATACCTAAAACCCACAACGGCTATTCCCCGTTCCCAAGAAAATACCAATAAGTAATGGTTTTATTAAGAAAGAACTTTGTCTTCATGTGAGTGTGGCTGGATGGAACGTGCTGTCTTTCTTATTTCATGAATTAAGGCTTTGTGCCAGTTGTTCAGTGGGCCCCACCATTCTGCTTTCTTGCTGCTGAGTTCCCTATCATCCTCCTTTGTGTGTCAGCAGAAGCAGCACAGCGTGGGCATCACTCATCAGTTGGGGCCATCATCTGAGTCATCAGCTCTGTAAGGAGAGACTTAATTCTAGGCTGCCTGAATCTCACTATCCTCTGGATGTGGTCCCTCACTCTTCACCTCTTTCCAACAGCTGCCGTCTGAGATTCCTTTGCATTGTGTATATCTCCAACACTTCCATCTCCCGTACCATTTAGTTCTGACATTAGTGCTTGTATAAAGTTATGAAGTGTGCCAGTTGCTCATAGAGAGTTCACAGAGAAAGATTTATGCATTGTGATATATTTTGAAGTATTTATTGTGTAATGGAAAATAGACTACTGTCAGCACTCCATCACATCACTTACTGAAAAAAAAAATGGGTCTAGAGAGATGGCTCAGTGATTAAGAATATTTTCTGCTTTGGCAGAGGACCTGAATTCAGTTCCTAGCGCCCACATCATGGTTCACAACCATCTGTAACTACACTTCCAGTGATCCAATGCCCTCTTCTGGCCTCCTTGGACACAGGGCATACATGCTGTACACATATATACATGCAGGCAAATGCTTACACGCATAAAATAAATCTTTTAAAATGTCTTGGCACGCCTCTGTTTACTCCTGACCCAGCTTGATCCTGGGTACTGTCTAGTAGTAGCAACTCTCCTAGAGATCTGGCTCTTGAAGAATAGTGTCACCACCATGAAAGAGATACTTGCCTCTACACAAGCAAAGGGAAACTGATCTTTAATTGCTTCACCACCCACTGAGCTAATATTTACATTCCAGAGAATACTGTTAATATATAAACTGTTTGCAAAATAGCAGAAGTTCAAGGATAAGAAGTGGGTAGAAAAGAAAAAATCTTTTCAAATGGTTTAAAAAGTATGACTGTTTCTTTGTGTCTGTCTGTCTGTCTGTCTGTCTGTCTGTCTGTGTGTTCCCTGCAGGGAAGACTTCCTGTGCCAAAGGAAGTGAACCGCAAGAAGACAGAGGAGACCAGCACTGCCTCCCTGACTCCACCAGGCAGGCATGGACTCTGCTTCCCAAACATCAGTTACCTCTACTCTTTTTAATTGTAACACCTCCATTTGTACTGCATATGCATATATGGTGTATGGGGTTTTGATGAGGTCTTGGTATCATATATGGGATTTTTTTTTTCTGTATAAATCATCATATATAAGAAGAAACTATGGGACTCTAAGCCTTGCTTTAGAGAATTTACAGTGGACAAATAGGTATCATCAAAACAGTTTCTAATCATTCTGACTCAAGTGAAAATGCTCAGAATTTCACACTGTGAATCCACGTTTACAACCCCTACAGGTGGGCCTTCAGGCCTGGTTCGCTACAACAATGTCTTCCACAACTCAAACTCGCACTGCACTCACATGACTGGTCCACTCACACCTTTTCATCATACGGCTCCCGACTGCTTCTTGCAGAGGCTGAGAGTCCCCCACTTTTTTTTTTTCTCACTTAGATGTAACAAGCCTAGTAGTTTATGTTCATCAATTGTCTGTATATCTCTATATTTTATCCATGTACTCTTTTGATGTATAGAAGTAGTTTGAAACTCATTGTTTCCTTGTGGTAAGTGACCGAGATGCTGCCACAGGACCTGAGACACTGATGAATGGTGCTATTTTGGACTTTCAACATGCTCCTTGGCGAGGTAGCTCTGATGGAGTTATTTTTTATTTCCATGTTCTGAGAAGGTGTTGTTGGTACTCTGTTTCCCCGAATGTTGTTCTCCAGACTGGATTGTCTTGTTTTCCTTGTGTCTTCAGTGTGGCTTTCTGCTTCAGTGTTGTAGGTTGAGCAGATGCCACCAAGAGTGTGAGGGGCTGTCCTCTCATGACTGACTCTGGTGGATATGCAGTCACGACAGCGGGAGCAATCACAAAACTGTAATGTACCTACCAGAACTCTTCTGTTCTGCAGCCTCACCTGCCTGACTTAGAAAAAAAAAGCAATAATTCCCCAGGCATTTCGAGGTATCTCTTTGGATTCTTTTTTGTTTGGCTGGATATTTAGGGGGGGTTGAAAGGTCTACTCTTTTTTAATAAGTGCCATGTGGGGGAAAAAATCCAAAGTACTGACATCTCAGTAGGAATTTGAAATTTATACCTTTCCCAAAGTTGAAGTTGGAAAAATGTCTTTATAAAATGATGATGATGATAAAAGGTAGAACATATTTATTGGCAATTTTGATAAGCAAGGTGTAGATTTTACATTTTTGTCCTTGCTCCCAATGAAATGGATAAACAAAAATAAAATCCGATAACGCCATCTCTTCACGGAATGTTGTTGTGTTAGCCAGACTGAAAGCCCACCTTAATTTTTATATAATGTCTTTAGCTCTTCCTTTGACAGGGCAGGCTTGTTCTGAACTGTTTGCGCTTCTGACTGTTAAACACCAATGACGCATGCACTGTACTTCTTCCTTCTCTTCTCGCTCCCCTGATGGCCTGAGTCTCTTGTGCATTCTCCCCCTCCTACCCCCACCTTTGTTAGGATAGATAATATCAGCTATGTAAATAGAGCAAGAAAACAGTATTGTGCATTTGTGGCATTTATGTAGAGTTGCAGTTGTGCACTGCTGAAAATGCAGGCTTTTGTAACATGTGGTCTTTACTGTTGCTCTCATAAGTACCCAATGTATTTTAGCTATTTTAGTAGTACTTGTTCAATAAATATGCAAGCTGTAAGATAACTGTGATTTGGTTCATCATTGCAGAGTCGTACTCCATAATGCCTATGCTGGTTTGTGGTAATTTTGCCTTCCCAGGACCCCTCAAGTCAGGCCAAGTGCCAGAAGGGAGAAGGCTAACCTTTCCAGAGAATTTTCTCTTTGAGGCTTTTATGAGACTAGGAGCAAGGTAGGGGCTTATTAAGATGGTATTAACATTGTCTTGGTCACAAAGGAGAATTAAATCCAAATCCTTTCACTTCTAGACATTGTCTCTCTAGGGCATTCCTATGTACCTCAAAATGCATTTTCTCACCCCTTCCTTACCATTAAGACCCACTTTAAAGTGTATGCACCTTCACCCAGACAAAAGGCTTACATTTTAAGAGGATACAATTCTGAAATAAATGTGTAAGCCATTAATGTGTAGGTGTGTAATCACTTGGTACCCTGTGAGTGATGAGATGCCATCACCAGAGCCTTTTAGAGATCTCAAGTGACTCTGAAAACCAAATTAGGGTTTTCATAGGTACTTGGCCTTATTTCTTTGTGTGTGTGTGTGTGTGTGTGTGTGTGTTTGCTTGCTTGCTTGCATTCATGTGTGTGTATTCATGTGTTTCTGTAGATAGAATCCAAGGTTTTGTGCATGCAAAGCAAGCTACTCTGCCAACTCAATGATATTCCCACACACCACACCTCTCTTGATATATTCTTTAGGAAGGCAGAAGTTATGGGGACATATAGATAGCTCTCAGAGAGACCTATGATTACAGGGACTGAGGTGCCCAGTCAACAGCCAAGGGAGTGGGCATGGTTCTCCAACCCCAGCCAGAGCATCTGATGATTCCAGCACCATTTGACATCTTGTTTGTTGAGAAACTTCTGCTTTACTCATTCATCCAGGACTGAAGAACCAACTGGATTTATATAATAGCTCCAAAATCAACTGGTGTGGTGTAGATGCTGCGGTTTCAACTCAATAGAGAGTAAAGAACAGAATTCTGAAATAAAAGCCAGAGAGGCAGGCAGGGAGGGAGGAAGGGAGGGGGGAGAGAGGAAGGGAAGGAGAGAGGGAGAGATGGAGGGAGGGAGGGAAGGGAGGGAAGGGAGGGACAAAAGGGGGGGATAGGAGAGAGGGAGGGAAAGGAGGGAGGGAGAGGAAGGAAGGGAGAGAGAGAGAGGAAAGGAAGGGAGGGACGGAGAGAGAACAGTTTTACCATCCACACTCTGCAAGTGCGTCCTAAGTAGGGTGGACAGAAGATGAGTTGGGGGAGATCCTCATTTCTGATTGCACATATTAAGAGGTAGCTAATAAATTGGGAAGTTATTGAGTTTAACTTGAAATTAATGCACATCTCAGGTGAGATGTCAGCACCTGTATACCCAGAGGCTAATGCCTCTCCATATAAGGAAACGTCTTCTTTGATTTCTTTTTTGCTTATAAGCAGTCCTTATTTTCCTACTCAACAAGCTCTTTTGGCTTGGAAGGGCATCACAGCTATGAGGGGATATGTTCTGCCCTATCGCCTTCTTAAACTAAGATTATGAAAAGATGATGAGACTGGGAGTGGCATTTCTTGTTATTTTATTTTCATCCATCTCAATTATCTGTTGCTACAAAAAAGATCACAATCACATTTTGCATATTGAAACCATATAGTTTCATATTCCGCAGGTTCTATGGGTCAGTATTTCTGGAGTAGTATACCTGGTGGTTATTTGCATCTCTTTGCAGCCAAGATGTCAAATGGAGCTACAGCTATCTGATGTTCTGGCTGGAGATGGAGAACCATGCCCACTCCTTGGCTGTTGACTTTGAATTTCTATTATTGTGAAGAGGCATCATGACCACAGAGACTCTTATAAGTAAACCTTTAACTGGGGTGGCTCACTTGCAGTTTCTAAGATTCGGTCCATTATCATCATGAAGGGGAGCATGGCAGCATGCAGGCAGACATGATAATGGAGAGTGCTACATCTTGACTCAGGCAACAGGAAGCCGACTGACTGTCACCCTTTGGGAAGCTTGAGAAAAAAAGACTTCAAAGCCCACTCCCACAGTGACACACTTCCTGCAACAAGGCCACACCTCCTAATAGTACCGCTCCTTTTGGGGGCCATTTTCTTTCAAACCATCACAGCACCTCCATCCCTCTATTCATAGGTCTCTCTATAGAACTGTCTAGATGTCCCGATAACTTCTGCCTTCCTAAAGAATATATCAAGAGAGACTTGGGGATATAATTGAGTTAGTAAAGTAGCTTGCCTCGCACGCACAAAACCTTGTATATTAGCTTCAGCAACATGTACACACGCGCCCATGCACACACACACACACACACACACACACACACACACACACACACACACAAAAGCTAGGAACAATCCCAAGTAACTATGATTGAGTGTAAACCTCACCATCATGCTGAAATGCTGTCTCACATCTATAATCACAGAACTAAGGAGTTTAAGTCTGAAGTGCTGCCATCAGTTTGAGGCAGCCTGGTTTGCATAGTGAATTCTAGGCAAGTTTGGTCTACAATGTGAGACCAGAAAAAAGAAAAAGAAAGAAACTAGAAAGCAAGGAAACAAAACAAAAACCCCAATCTGAAAAGCATCATACTGTTCATATAAACCAGCCACTAACTTTATAGCCTATGGTGTACTCTACAGGATAGAAAATCAAGCTACACCTTGTGAAATGAGGAAAACTGAAGGATTTGGGGACATAATTTTAAAATAATGTACCATCTCTAGTAAATGAACTCAGGGTTTATAGTAGGCTAAGAGGTATTATATATAAGAACAGTTGAAACCTGGAATTACAGATGCTTCTTCAATTGGAAGTTCCTGGAGCCCTGGAGCATGGCTATGAGGCGTGGACCTAGAACAAAACTGAAGCAGCAGAGTTTCCATTTACTAAGCAAGAAATAGTTACTGCCAGTTGTAAAAACACAGACTTTGGAATATATGATATTTACAGTTCTGAGAAAAATCTATGGTGTTTTGGGAGGTCACTGAAGATGGCTCATTCGGCCTCCCTAAAGCTTGCGGTGACTGATGGTTGACCCGGTCCTCCACTGTAAGCCTAAGAGAATCATTCCAGGAGCAGCCATTAAACTGTTGCTGGTTAATACCTGCTATGGCAGAGCAAGGCTGAATTTAAAGGCTGGCTGGGGCCAGGCTTAAAAATTGAGGGATTCCACATAAACATCTAGGTAGAGAAATGGAAGTTGTAAGAACAGAACAGAGCTGAATAGCGGACTCAACCTTCGGATGAGGCATGCCTCCTCCTTCATCTGCTCCTCACCACCTCTGTTCTCACTCCCTGCCTCATTCATTTCCATATCCTGCCTTTGCTGCAAAGGCAGTGGCCACATTAATCTTCTGGGTCTGGGGAGTAGTGGTACCTTTGTTTTACTAACAAAGGGCCAGGAACTACTTGCAGTAGCACTAACCAGACTTGAACAAGCTCCTCTGTGCTATCCAGCCTGTTGTACCAGCTGCACCTCCTCAGGTTCTCTTTGGAAATGTCCAGTAACCCTCCTCCAGGCACTGAGATCCTATGATTAACAAAAGGTTATATATAAGCTGAAGAGATTCATGAAGTTCAAACTGGGGTCTGTGGCAGCTTTCCACAGAGTATGCTTGTATGCTTGTGGGTACCTTTAAGGAAATTTCTTTTAAGGTCTTCTGTATTTTTTTCCTAAAATAATCTGCAGAAAATGACTTTGAGTTCATAATAACTCATTTTTCCACACTGTTCCTTTTTTAAGGAGAGAGATTTCATCTCTCTCAGATATGATACATGGCCCTTAACATGACACCAAACCCCAGATGGAGGGAACAGAAGGTTTCTTCTAATTAGTCATGAATACAGTCTCAGGCTTTTCCTTCTATTCGTGTTAAAGATATTATAGTGTTAATGAGCAAGAAATGGGGTCTTTGGACTCAAGGACTTTCAGATTTTCGATGTCTGAAAAGTGGGATGATGGAAATAAGGACAATATTTGCTAAAACTTCCTTTTCCTCCTCATGATTCATAGAGATTACCTTGTTTCCGAGAGAGATAGTGGAAAGGGTGCACAATAACAACAAAATAGTAGGAGACATCAATTAGGAAAAAATAGTTTCTGCAAGGGATTGTGTAGACCATTTTCTATTGTTATTAACATCTATCCAGAGTGTAGATTTACTTGACTAGGAATAAAAGTAAGACATCACAGACTGGCAATGCTGATTTTGTCTGTTGATTCACTCACTCACTCACTCACTCATTTATTCATTCATCCATGCATTCATTCAGAGACCTGACCTTGCTATGCTGTCTAGGCTGCCTTTGAACACCTGAGCTCAAGCAATAGTCCTGTCTCAGACTTCTGAGTAGCTGGGACTACAGGTGCATGTTGTTGTGTCTCTTGCTGAATATTTAAATGAAATTATAATGCTTTCTGAAGATACCAAGTGGATAAATCCAAAGATAAAGACAATTTCATGAGGATTCTTTCAAATGATGTACATTGTTGAATAGAATTGTCAAAACTACTGTACAATTCATGACATGAAATGTTTATTCAGTCATAATAATTTTTCCTCACAATCATATAAAATGCTTAATATCTTTTCCTAATTGAAACAAAAATTCTGTGCTGGTAGAATGTTTCATTATTAGTGGTATTCTTGATCTTGACCTGAGTTCTTACATAATTATTCTTCATAGCTAGTCAACAGTATTAAAGAATTGCATACAGGAGTGCTGGAGAAATGACCAGCCTTGTATGTCAGTTACTTATGGCCTTAGGACCATACCTGACAAAGTTAGAATAAGAATAACTTACTTAGTCTCATGGTTTGAGAAGTCAGTCTCTCATTGTAGGGAAGGCATGATGGAGCCCACGGTGATAGCTTCATATGGCTGTGAGTCCTCAGATTCCATACCAGGAAGCAAAAGGCCAGGCCTGAACTAAGTTCAGCTATAATCTATAAACCCAGGGCCCCATCTCTACTAGGCAGGCCCCACATTAAAAAGTTCCAGTGACTCCTGAAATAGAGCCTTAGGGTTTGCTGTGATGAAGCACCATGACCTAAAGCAACTCAGGAAGGAAGGGGTTTCTTTCGTTTAATTTTTCCTGGTAACATCCCATCCCTGAGGGAAGTCAGAGTAGGAACTCAGGGCAGCACCATGGAGGGAGGAACTGATGTAAGCGCCACCATGGAGGATGCAGCTTTCCGGCTTGCTTCCCATGGCTTGTTCGGCCAGCCCCAGGGTGAACAGGGCCCTTCCACAACAACCATAAAACAAGAAAACGTCCCACAGGCTTGTCTACAGGCTAATCTGGTGTGGCAATTTTATCATTTGAGTTTCCCTCTTCCCAAATAACTCAAGTTTGTGTCAAGTTGACATAACCTTGCCAGCACAATGTTGCTTTGTGTCAGAGCATGTTGATCATCTTGCTCTCTAATATACCTAAACATGCAACTGTTATAGCTGCATTACCTTGATTTGCATTTTAGTGATCAGTTTCACAGTGTTTTATACAATTTAAAATAGCTATTTGAGTAGAAAAATAAAGGCAACTTTTCATCTGATAGAAATTGTACCTGATTTAGCTATTTTGATGTCGAAGATTGCCCCATTGATGAGTATTTTTGAAAGACATTTTCCATAATTGAGTTAAATCCACAGCTCAAAAGTAGAAGCAATACACTTAAAGCAAAATTTCAGATCTAAGTATTTCATCAGAAAACATTGTTTTGTCAAGTGTTTAATCAGCTTTAAAAAAAATGTGGTTTTATTCCTGCCATTTTTAAAGAAATGAGCTTGGAAAGGTGGCTCTAAATGCAAGTGTTACAGCATAATTAACAATAATTTGGGAAGTCGGAGTGAATATGTTTTGGTATACTTCCCAGAAACGGAGAAAGTGAATTATTCAAAATAACTGGAGAGTAAATCTCTGCTACTCAGAATTCCCAAAGCATTAAAGATGTAGAAGAACTTTCAAGCTGTCAGGCAACAAAGAAGCAAACATAGTTTTGATTATAGATCATTTTATGAATTTTGCCACATGGCATTAGATGTTCAAAGAATTGAATTTTATTGATGTAGTAAAACATTTTTAATGTATATAGCACATATGTAAACAAAAGAAGTAGAATTTGTGTGGACCTCCAGTGTCATGTGAGCAGTAAATAATCTTCATTGATAGATGCATGAACTAATGACTAAAGTTCATCAGTTTGTTTTAGTTGTTCTGAGATTTTACATTTGTTTTTACTAACTGTGAGGTATTCATGTTTTCATATACAGTGCATTGCTTCTAAAAATAATTCACTTTGCAAAGATTTCTTTTTATACTTGGAAATTTGTGGTCATAAGTCACATCAAAAGATGTGAAAGTTCAGGCCCATTTAAATTATAGATAAGTGCAATAAGGAGATAAAATATTTTCAATCAAAAATAATATGACTGACATTAAGATAAATTCTTACAAAACAGTTCAGGAGGAAAAAGAAAAAAAATGTCAAAATTCTGAAAGTTGCAAAAGTATTTGCTTTTGAAAACAAAATGATATCTTAATTAATACCCTGATGGTTAGATTCCATTGTCTATATTTCTACAAGAATTATGACTTTCATTTTAAAATGTGAACTATTACAATACTCTTTAAATAACAGCCTTTTCTTTTTTTCTTCACTCATAAATTACATCCAGATCAGTTTTCCTTCTCTCCACTCCTCTCAGTACCTCCCCCACCTCCTCTTTCCCAGATCTATGCCTCTGCCCCCACCCCCAAGGGCAGGCAACCTAGGGATATCCACCAAACATGGCCTAACAAGTTACAATAAGACTGGACACAAACCCTCATATGAAGGCTAGATGAGGCAATCCAGTAGGAAGAAAAGGTTTCAAGTGCAGACACAGTCAGAATAGCACTACACTCCCACTGTTGGGAGTTCCACAGGAACAACAAGCTGTACAACCATAACATATATTCAGAGGACCAAGATCAGACCCATACAGGGTCCCTGTTTGCCATGTCAGTCTCTGAGAGCCCCTATGAGACCTGCTTAGTTGATTCTGTATGCCCTTGTGGAGTCCTTGACCCCTCCGTGTGCTTCCTAAAATCCTTCCTCCCACCATCTTCTGTGGGGATTCCCCTGGTTCCACCTATTATCTGGCTGTGGGTCTCTGTATCTGCTCCCATAGTTGCTGGGTGAAGCCTCTCTGATGACTATTGGGCTAGACACTGATCTATGTATATAGCAGAATATCATTAGAAATCATAACATTGACTTTTGGTTTCCAGCTGTTTTTGCTTCTGTCCTAGGTCCCTGGACTGTCCTGGCTTTGTTTCCTGGCCATTTAGGCAGTGTCAGGCATGGGCTCCCTCTTGAGGTGTGGATCTCAACTTGGACCAGTCATTGACTGGCCACTTTGCACCATTACCTGCAGGCAATACAGGTTTTAGGTTGAAGGTTTTGTGGCTGGGGTGATGCCTCAGGTCCACTTCTAGGAGACTTGCCTGGTTACAGAAGATTGTCAGTTCAGGATTTGTATATCCCATTACTAGGAGATTTCACTAGGAATACTTTTGTAGATTCCAGAGAATTTCCATTGCATTAGGAGTCTTAAGGTGTGTGTGTGTGTGTGTGTGTGTGTGTGTGTGTGTGTGTGTGTGTGTGTGTGTTGGTTTGTTTTTGTTGTGAAGAGACACCATGATCATGGCAACTCTTACAAAGTAAACATCTAATTGTCTAATTGCAGCTGGATTACAGTTCAGAGGTTTAGTTCAATATGTCATGGTGAGAAGAATGGAGATATGCAGGCAGACATGGTTCTGGAGAAGGAGATGAAAGTTCCACATCTTCATCTTTAGGCAGCAAAAGCAACTCTACCACACTTGAGCATAAAAGACCTTGAGCATATAACTAGAGCATAAAAGACCTCAAAGCCTAAACCCCACAATGACATTTCTTCCAACAAGGCCACATCTACTCCAACAAAACCTAATGTGCCACTCCCTGTGGGGGCCTTCAAACCACCACACCCACATTGGATCTGTGGGTCTGTGAATTATAGCACAATTATCCTTTACTTAACAGTTAATGTCTGCTTATATGTGAATTCATACCATACTTGTCTTTCTGGGTCGTGATTACCTCACTCAAGATGATCTTTTCTAGTCCCATCAATTTACCTGCAAGTCAAGATGTTATTGTTTTTAAGAGCTGAGTAATACTCCATTGTGTAAATGTATCACATTTTCTTTATCCATTCTTCAGTTGAGGGTCATCTATGTTGTTATGGCTATTATGAATAAAGCTGCAATGAACATAGTTGAGCAACTGTCCTTGTGGTATGATGGAGCATTCTTTGGGTATATGCCAAGAATGGTATAGTTGGGTCTTGAAGTAGATTCCCACCAGCAATGGAGGAGTGTTTTCCTTGCTTCACATCCTTGCCAGCATGAGCTGTCACTTGTGTTTTTGATCTTAGCCATTTGACAGGTGTAGGATGGAATCTCAGAATACTTTTGATATGAGTTTCCTTGATGGCTAAGGAGGTTGAATATTCTTTCAGTGTTTCTCAGCCATTTGAGATTCCTTTGTTAAGAATTCTCTGTTTAGATCTAAGCCCCATTTTAATTGGATTGTTTGGTTTGTTGACGTTTAGTTTCTTGCATTCTTTATATTTTTTTAGATATTAGCCTTCTGTTAGATATGGAGTTGGTGAAAAATTTTTCCCATTTTGTCCTGTTGACAAACTCCTTTGCATTAATGAAGCTTTTCAATTTCATGAGCTCCCATTTATTGTCAATCTTAGTGCCTATGTGATTAGTGCTCTGTTCAGGAAATTGTCTCCTGTGCTGATGCATTCAAGGTTATTCCCCACTTTTTCTTCTATCAGGTATCTGGTTTTATGTTGAGGTCTTTGTACACTTTGACTTCAGTCATTCAGTAGGGAATTGTTCAGGTTCCATGAGTTTGTAGATTTTCTGTTGCTGAAATCCAATTTTAATCTGTGGTCATCTGATGGATTGCATGGCTATTTCAATTTTATTGTGTCCGTTGAGACTCTCTGTGACTGTGTATGTGGTCAATTTTGGAGAATGTTTGTTAGGTGCTGAGGAGAAGACATAGTCTTTTGTGTTTGTGTGAAATGTTCTGTAGATACCTTTTAGGTCCATTTGGTTTATAACACCTATTAGCTCCAGTTTTTCTCTGTTTAGTTCTTGTCTGAATGACCTGTCCATTGATAAGAGTGGGTTATTAAGTCTCCCACTATCAATGTGTCAATGTGTGAGGGTCAACGTGTGACTTAAGCTTTAGTAATGTTTTCTTTACAAATGTAACTGCCTTTGCATTTGAGACAATGATGCTAAGAGTTGAAAGATCATCTTGGTATATCTTTCCTTTGATGAGTATGAAGTTTCTTTCCATGTCTCTTTTGATTACTTTTGGTCTGAAGTCTGTTTTGTTCAATATCAGAATAGCTATACCAGCTTGTTTAATAAGTTCATTTGCTAGGAAAATCTTTTTCCAGCTCTTATCTGAGGTAATGTCTGAGGTGTGTTTTTTGTATGCAGCAGAAGGCTGGATCCTGTTTTCATATCCATTGTTAGTCTGTGTCTTTCTATTGGGAAATTGAGTCCATTAATATTGATAGATACTAATGACCAGTGATTGGCAATTCCTATTATTTTATTGTTGTTGTTGTTGGTGGTGGTGGTGGTGGTGGTTGTGGTGGTGGTGGTGTATAATTGTCTAGGCTGGCATCTGTGGTCTCTTGGAGTCTGCAGGATGCTCTCCAGGCCCTCTTGGCTTTTAGAGTCTCCATTGAGAAGTCAGGTGTAATGTTTATAGGTCTGCCATTATATGTTATTTGTCCTTTTTCCCTTGCAGCTTTTAACATTTTTCCTTTGTTCTGTATTTTTAGTGTTTTGATTATCATGTGGAGAAAGGACTTTCTGGTTCCCTGGCCCAATGTATTTGGCGTTCTGTAAGCTTCTTGTACTTTTATAAGCTTGTTGGTTACTTTTACTCTTTACTCTGCTCTTTGGAGGCCTGCCACTCAGCTCCCAAATAAATCACGTGGAGATGTATTCTTTTTTATGAATTCCCTGCCTTAGCTTGGCTTGTTTCTAGCCACCATTATTTAAATTGTCCCATCTAGGTCCTCCTTAGAAGGAGAAAGTGAAAAGAGCTCCTGAGCAAATTGGGAGCATGGGAAGAGAGGGAAGGGAGGTATGAGAAAGAGAGGGGGAGAAAAGGAGGGGGAAAGAGAACATGAGGGATCAGGAAGACTGAGTCGGAGGAAGAATAGAGGAGAGCAAGAAAAGAGATACCCTAATAGAGGCAGCCATTATAGGTTTAAAGAGAAATCTGGCACTAGGGAAATGTCCAGAGATCTAAAAAGATGACCCTAACTAAGAATCTAAGCAATAGGGGAGAGGCTACCTTAAATGCCCTTCCTCTATAATGAGATTTATAACTACCTTAAATGCCATCTTAGAGCCTTCATCCAGTAGCTGATGGAAGAAGAAGCAGACATCCACAGATTATCACTGAGCAGAACTTCTGGAACCCAGTTGTAGAGAAGGAGGAGGGATGAGCAAAGGGGTCAAGACCATGCTGGGGAAACCCACAGAAACAGCTGACCTGACCAAATGGGAGCACATGGACTCCAGTCCTAAAACTGGGGAACCAGCACTGGACTGAGCTATGCCTTCTGTATGTGGGTGTCAGTTAGGAGGCCTGGGCAGTCTATGGGGCCTCTGACAGTGGAATTACTATTTATACCTAGTGCATACATGGACTTTGGGAGCCCATTCCCCATGTAGGGCTACTCTTTCAGCCTAGATACACGGGGGAGGGCCTAGGTTCTCCCCCAAATGATATCACAGACTTTGATGATCCTCCATGGAAGGCCTCCTCCCTGGGGAGTAGATAGGGGGTGGGATGGGGGGGTCAGTGGGGGATATGAGAGGATGAAAGGCCCAGATTCATGAGCTGCTTTCTTCACTGACTCTGCCTTAGGAGTGCTGAGGTCTCTGAACTAAAGACTGGAATCTAACTAACACAGTCTCATTTCTCCCATTAACTTTGTCATCCTTCTCTCATTAAAGTGATTATTTATTTAGACCTCTAGAATATACTAGAAATATAATAGAGAAATTGTAAGAAAACATGACCATACACGGCAAATGATGCCAATTAACAAATGATGAAAACCTCTAGAAAAGCATTACCTATGCTTAACTGTTCCACTCAGACCCACGTGGCTGTGGGAAAGCCTTGTGGAAAGGGAATTTGAAGAATGTGTTAATTTGTTGAGTTCTTCAAGTTGAGCAGCTTGAATAATTAGTTGGGGTCTCTCTGAGCCACAGGCTCCTATTAATTCCTTTCAACACACTGGTCCTAGCAGAGCTCTCAGGCAGCACAGAGCTATATCCCTATGCTATGATCTTTCCCATTTTGCTTTTTCATTTTTTTCTCTCCCTCTTAGGGATAAAAAGCCTCAGATCCTTTAACCAGACTCTCTTGTGCCTTTCCCCCCTACCCTGGATTTTTAGCATCTGTTTCAATTTCTTATCAACCCCTTGTCTGAGACCAACCCAGATTCTTTTTTTAAATGATGGCTGTCATCTGGAAGGAATCAATGGCCGAGGTAATTAGTATGCTCTGTGGTATAGCTAACTGGAAGGGAAAGGTGAGTGTTGGTGCTCTAAGCACCTATGGTGGAGTCTTCCTATACTCTTCTCCACTCTGTGCCTTGGGCAAGACCCAGCCAAATGTCCACTTGACTCCTCAGTGACACCTTACAAGAGGAGATGGTCACTTCATTGCTTGAAGACTCCAAAGCCCTCCCTACTGTCTCCTTTCTGAGTGTTATTGAAAAGCAGCTGGTATCTGGGAGAGAAGTTAGCCCACAGTCTCCTCTCTTCAGGCTTCCTCTGGAAAGGCTGCCAGTTTCCCTGCTTTGTGCTTGGCTATTGCAATGCTAGTTTCTGAAAAGTAAAAGTCCCCCGTAGAGCTCAGGAGCACTTCTTTCTGGGAAAGGGACAACTGGAGCTCTTATTTGTCACTAACAACTGGGATCTGCTTTGTTAAATGTGAAAATGAGGGGGTATGTGATGTGTGATCCCTGTGGAGCAAGATGAGCTCTGATGGACATTTTTAAAAAGTGCGGTGGCAGCAGCCCCCAGGAAGAGTGTGGAAAATAGCCACTTGCTTAGTGAATGTGCAGGCACAGATATCATGGTACAGACACCAGTGTCAGCAGCAGTGAGTCAGCCGAGGGCTAAGTCATTGTGCAGTGACGTGCCTTTGCTAAAACGGCAAAGCTATTTACCTTCTCTGTGGGGCCATCTCAGGAACCTAACTCTGCTATTTATAACTTCCTCTAAGTCATGATCTTTCTTATTTTCCACATTAATAAAGAGAAAAAACTAGACATTGTCTCTGGAGAAACCAAAGATGCATATGTACATAGTTTTAAAGATATATATTGTAAGGTATAGGCTCATGAAACATCCTGGCTGAGAAATCCTTGCATTTCTTCAACCCAGAGATCTAGGATGTAATCAGAAAGCCTGAGAGCCAATGGTATAGATCCCAATGGTAAAGAACTCGAAAGTACCAGAAATTCCAAGGCCAAAATGTATATATATTTTGATACAGGGTTTTGCTATGTAGTCCAAGCTGTTCATGAACTCATGGTAATTCTCCTGCCTCAGCCTCCTGAGAGGTGGGAGTATAAGCATATGACACCACATCCAACTTAATCTCTAGTTCCAAGAGTTGCAAATTCAGGAAAGGCAAATTCGGTTTCCTTTGCTTTTCTGTTATATTCGGACCCTTAATGGATGGGAAGCTGCTTCTGTGAAGGAGATCTACTTGCTTTACTCTATTCACCAACTGAAATACTAATGCCTTCCAAAAAGGCATGTAAATAGCATTTAATCAGCTATCTAACTTATCCTGTAACCCAGTCAAGCTGACAAATTAAAACCAGTCACCATATTTCACTTGGATGTAAACATGCTCTTAGAAAATCTACAGTAGCTTTCAGTTAGTCAGCAAATTGAAAGCACAGAAAATAAGTGACTGTAAAGTACTCAGCCATTAATGGGGATCTGTGTCACCTCCCCATCACAAGGCTTAGGAAACAGTGTGCAAGAGGGAGCAGAAAGGTTTTAAGGGCCAGAGGTTGGGCCAGACTGCCAGGAAACTGTGTATTCTAGACATAAGAGTGCCATGAGCTCATAGCAGTTCTGGTTCCCTGCACAAGATCAAGATCTATCATGAATGGAGGAGGATGCAGAAGGCCACATCCCTGACTGAGCATCTACTGGCAGTTGGTAGCTACTATGAGAGGGAGAGTCAGTTTTCTTGAGGGGTGGCCTCTTGTAGTGTGGCCCATGCTCCAGTGGATGGTTTAACATCCATGTTCACATGAACTCAGTAAGTCATAAACAAGAAGAAAAAGAAATAAAAAGATGACATGAAGGTGGGGGCAATGATGGGAATCCAAGAGGGGCTGGAAGCATTGGGGGGGTGTGTATAATCAAAATGCATTGTATACAGGTATAGAATTCACAAAGGAAAAAAATGAAATGACTAAAGTTGTTACCATGGTTTTCATGAGGGTATATGCATTTTAATGTAGTAGAAATTCATAAAGACGTGGTGTGTTAGTGGAGATATTTCAGAAAGCAGAAGTGGAAGGTGAGAAATCTCAAACAGCAGTTTTACACATGCCCTATGAAGGCCCTTTTCTATTAGCCTGAAATTCTGCCACCTGACATCATGCATTTGAATTTGGACAGCAGCCTAGCACAAGAATACTTGGGATTTCGCCTTTGGATGCCATGTTTCTAGGGTACATGGACAAGATCTGCACACCATCTGTGTGAGACATCTGCTATCCTGCTGATCCCAGGCCTGAGTCAGCTGGTCTGGCTACCTGGGTAGCTGTCCCCTTCTTCCCTTACTACTCTACAGTTTTCTTCCTAGAGCCATGTGACAATTAGAGACAGAAGAACCATTTCTGGTTAGGGACTCCTACAAGAAACACATAGATACACTTCTATGGCCTGATTAATCTGTTAAAAAAAAAACTAATAGTGAATTTTAAAAAAGTAATTTGCTTTCAGGAGACGGAGTTGATGTGAATGATCTTGTTTTGCCAAAGGTCATAACCACTTCCTGAAGGAGACTTTTATCCCAGAATGCTCTTAACAGCCTCACCACTGACTCCATCCCTAACAATGCCTCATCTGGAGCTATAGCCTTAGTCAGCCTGCATCATGCAAGTGGATGGCCTAACAGCCGTGTTCACCTGCTCTGGCTCACTGACATGCTGCTGTTCATGCTTCTGTCAGTATTAAAACTCATGCCTTACTTGCCCTTGTAAACTTGCTCTAGAGTCAGCAGTCAAATCAGGAAATGATGATACAGCTTTGACAAGTTCAAGGGCTTTGTTCATGGTACAACTTTAAGAAATATGGGGGCAAGTGAGACATTAAGAATGATTTTCATCCAGTAGCTTTCCACCTTGGCTGCGTATTAGGTTTGCTTGGGAAAACTTAAGAGGATTTCTGTGGCTAACTTCACCCAAAGAAGAAGGTAACTTTTCCTCCTTCTTTCTAAGGGCTGAGCCTAGGTGTTCCTTCTCTCCAGCTTTCAAGACATCCCAAGACTTAGCTCCTAGTTCTGTCTCTGTCCATTTGATCATAAATATTGTTAAACTTCCTGATGACAACTGGACCACAGCTAAAGGCCAAGTAGACCACATCTGATAAGATGGGAGTTATAATAGGAGTACAAGAATGACTCCATGACTCAGGTGGAAATAAAATTGCATCTTGATTTCAGACCTTGTTCCTGCTTTTAAGCAGCTGCACAGTTATCAAACTATGGCTGAGCCTTTTCACTTGTTGTGTGAAAAGACTCATACCTATATTACATATTGTGAAGAGAAGTTTTGACAATGAAAAGCACATCTCCTGTAAGGGGTGTGTGTGTGCATGAGTTTGTGCAATTGTGTGTATGTATGTATGCACATGACAATCTCTAAAGAAAAGGAACCACTAAGAAAATGGAATAATTGAGGATAGGTGTAGGGTAGACAGTCTGTGCCAGTTTTCAGAAGAATCGGGGTCAGAGATGAACTACGGGGAAGTTCGAGAAGGGAGACTGTGGGGGAAGCTTGGTAGACAGGTTCTGTGTCCTGACTGTATCAAGCAGTGTCCTAATTGTGGCATTGCATCACACTTTGGCCAGACGATGCCTCTTGGAAAACTGAATGAAGACTAAATGAAATCTCTTCACTTTCTTATAATTATGTGTCAATCTACAAATACCTCAAAGCAAACAAGTAACTAAAACTGGAGACAGACAATACTAAATGTCCTTGGAATATACCACAACAGAAAACTAGGTACCCAGAAGATTTTGTGGTATGCCTCAGTGCTGCAAAAGCTTTATGTTCCTGTTGAGTTCTCTTTTATATACCATTACACTGCTGTCCCAAAAGTTTCTTGTAACCAAGTTACATTGATATCAGTGGACTAAGGTCATGATCTACCTCCAAGACACTTAACTAATGTGGGATGCCGTTATTGCCAATTCTGTAGGTGAGAAATCCAGTCCTCTAATTTTATTATGTATTAGTGAGGCCAGACATTTTCAAGCACTTACACACCACTTACATAATTTTTGTTTTTCCACCCATCAAGATCAGAGGGATTCCTCTGGCTCTTCATGTGAACCAATGGGCATGGGAGACATGAGCTGGTTAAAAATTGATTGTAATCTGTTAAAAGTTATAGTAAAACTAACAGAGTTGGGTATTCAGGAAATTTTTAATGGAGTTGGGTGTTGGGGAATTCTAAGAGTGTTTAGGATGAGTAAAATGTCAAGGTGAGTCAGAGACAGGGTCTTGACAGGATTGGGTCCATGAGGACCTCAGGAAATGATATCTTATGGATAGCAATATTATAGCAAGGATCTTGTAAGTAGAGAGCAGGGTTGGCCTTCCCAGTAGAGGAAAATAAACAAGGAAAAGGGAAACAGTCAATGACTGCAAGAGTCAGATGACACAAAGAAATGGGAGTTAGAAAGCTCAACAGGTTGCTTGGGAATGCTTTATACCCAAAAAGCAAGTACCATTGCTTCACTGGAGGCCTTCCCTCTAGACTAAACACCAGGTAGGCTTTGCTGGAAGCTTTGTGTAGCTGGGCTGTGAGTTTACACACTGGTAAATGTCTATGCACTTTCCCTGATAAAGGCAAGCACAGGGCCACTCACACTGCTGCTGTTAGAAAGAGACACAGGAGTACTCCTGAGTATTCTCTGGGATAAAACCCCAGCTAAAGAGAAGGCTATTTTCAAAGGACCAACACTTTCAACCTCTAAACTGATGGAGCCACAGACTCCTCCTGTGAACAGAAATGAGTAATCAGAATCCCAACTGTAACAGACGGAAGGGAAATGAGCCAGCATTCCAGAATCTGTGTGTTATAGAGAGACCCCTCCATCAAAGTTTCCATCTCCTCTGAAATGCTCGTGGGACCTGGAAGGAGTTCTTGTGTTGTCTCTGAACATAGTCTCATTCCTAGTCTTGATACTCACCTTCTAGAACCACACAAAACAACAGAGTTTATATTTAATGCATTTTCTATGTGACATTATACACATCATTTGCTTTTGTTCTTACTACAACCTTCATAAGAGGCAGTGTTATTACCATGTCCTTCAGACAAAGAAGTGAAAGGCCAAAGGGATTGTGCAGCATTTCCAAGCCAGTGTGAGGGACAGCTCAGGTCTGCCTGTCTCAGGCCTGTCTGTCCAGGCCTTTTAAAAAGCATTCTGTTGGATTCTGCTAAGCTAACTCACAAGTCTAAGTTGGTTTTGGAAGCAATCTGTTCCAGAGAGTTATTGATTACTGTCACTAAAATACAGTCACATCTGCCACTAGAGGTGTCTTCATGACAGCATGGTGAGTTCACATTGAAAGATTGAAGAACTGGGTTCAGGGTAAATTGTCTCAGGGTCTACTTACTTGTTAATGGAAATTGCTTAATAAACATCTGGTAGGAATCTAGAGGTGATAATTATTGGTTAATAAACATCTGGCAGAATTTAGAGCACTGCTTTTGTTATAACTCAGTACAGACTTTGTAGGAAAGGAGGGTAAGGGTCTCACCCACCATGACTTTTGATCATGGTCCACTAGAAGAAATAAATAAATAGAAAACAGAAGGGAGGGAGAGAGGAAGGACACACTTATCAGGACAGTTAGCAACAAAGAGTGCAATTAATCAAGTGACATATCAGCACAGAACCAAGGGGGATCCAGCCTCCTCTGGTGTGGAAAAGCAGATGTGGCAATGACTCTGGACAGGCTGTATGTTGGGTTACAGACACCAACTGTTTTATGATTCCATCTCCAGCCATTTTCACACCTTCTCCAGGCCTGTCTCTTCTCTGAGCTAAGTGCTGTGAGGTTTTATTTCACACAGAGATGGCTATCTTATGTAGAAAAGACTCTTGAGTAATTTGTTTCATTCTTAAAAGTTGGTGTTACTTTACCAATCTCAGCAGTTCTTCCCAACCTCATTTACCCGTGAGTTCATATTCCAAGTCTCTCTTGCAAAGCATTGTCAGAGGTCATTGTAATGGCCTCTGAATCACATTTGACTCTGTTTAAAGCCCAGGAAATTAATCACTTTCACAAATCTTGAAATGCACCTGTAAGTTTAATGTATTTTATTTCCCTCTAGAGTAATTTGATTGCTTGATTGGCAAACCTTCCAATGTAATTCATATAAACCTAACAGATTAAGCATATAAATATTTGGATCCCTAAATTCTTTGATTGTTACAATATTGTATACAATTAAAATTTTCATTGTAAACTGTAAATATAAATTAACTATTTGATTAGATATTGAACTATAATTATAATGTAATTCCTAAGATTACAAGGAAATAAAACATTGGCTATAAGGGTCTTTTAACTTGGAAAATACTAATATTATTGCCTTTTAATTTTTTACATTATTTGTCCTCTCTTTTCTTCATATCTGAAGAAACAGCTGACCTGAGCAGGTGGAGCTCACTGACTACAGACTGACAGCAGGGGAACCTGAATAAGACTGAATCAGGCCCCCTGAACGTGGGTGACAGTTGTGGGGCTCGGGCAGTTAATGGGGCCTCTGGCAGTGGAACTGGTATTTATCCCTAGTGCATGAATGGGCTTTTGAAGCCCTTTCCCTATGGAGGGATACTCTCTCAGCCTAGATACAGGTGGGAGGGTCTTGGTCCTGCCCCAAATGATATGACAAACTTTGATGATCTCCCATGGAATCACCCTCTCTAAGGTGAGGATGAGAGGGGTGGGATGGGGGAGATAATGGGAGATGTCGGAAGATGAGAGGGAGAAGAAACTGCGATTGGTATGTAAAATAGGATTGCTTTAAAAATTAAACATTAAGGTTTTCCTTGTATTCATGCCACCACCTTTCTCAAGTCAAATCTTTAGGCAATGGTCCTGGTGTCTGTGGTTGGGGTCACAGCAATTACTTGGTGGGAATATATATTATATATTGGTTGGGAATATATATTATTGTCAGCTTTATGCCATCTATGCTGTGTCTGTATGTTTTCCACACCTGAAGAAACCAAAAGAAACATTTTCTTTTAAAACAAACAAACAACAACAAAAATACCCAAACAAACAAACAAGAGGACCATGCAAAAGAGCACTTGTGTAAATACATTTGTGTGAATACAGGCAGGATTCCTTAATTCCTCTTTTTGTCTTGGGCACTTGAAGAGTTCCTGCCTAGTGTTCACCTGAACAGCAGTTAGGTGAGACAGATTTCTCACTGTGGCTCCTGATCCCTCTGCCTCTGTTGTTTTCCCCACAACTGTCTAGTATTCCCACAATCCTGGCTTCTCTTCCACTCTGCCTACTGCCACTACCCCTTTCTTCTGGTTGCTCTAATCCAGCACAAGAATGCACTTTATCTCTGGGAAAACATTGGCACTGGAACTTTACCTCTCATGGGAACACTGTTTCTAAATCCCACTTAACTGAGCAGTCATCCGTAACTGACCACTCTCAGACGCATGGAGGAATGGCCACTTCTTCAACCAGACTTCCTTCTGGAGACACTCTGAGAGGCCTGGAGCTGGAAGTGCTTGGTGCAAATCTGATGGGCAGTGATGAAGTTTGCCTGCTGCTGGGTGATGGGAGATGTCATTCTGTAAAGATGTTTCTCTTATTGGTTCATGAATAAAGCACTGTTGGCCAATAGGAAAGGAAGATAGGCGGGACTAGGAGACTGGGAGGAAAGAGGAAGGAGTAGGGAGGAATCAACATGTAGAGTCTTGAGAGAACAGAGGTCCGGGCCCTCTCTCCGGTAAGATGAGACCACATGGCAGTACTTAGATGAATAGAAATGGGTTAATAATTAAGACAGAGCTAGCCAATAAGAAATTAGTAACTGGCCAACAGAATTATATCAAATACAGAGTCTCTGTGTGTTATTTGGGGCTGGCTCGGCTGTGGGTCCAGGCAGCAAGGGAAAACCTACTTGTTAACAGCTGGGCCCCAAATTCTCTGTTCAACTGAGGCCATTAAAAGTGGGGATTTTCAGGAAGCTTCAGCCAACTGAGTCAATTGCCAGTGTCCTTGTACCAGGGAGCTGCTTTGCTCACTCCTCCACATGAGGACACAGCATTAATCCCTTCTGCCCTCTTGTTACATGAAAGAGATGCCAGAAGCTGTCTATGAGGGCCCAGATAACAGAACCTACAAGGCCCTTGACCTTGAATTCCTGCTTTTAGACCTATAAGAAGTCAATTCCACTATTTCTCAGTATCCTAATCTCAGGCATTTTGTTATAGCAGCAGGAACAGAGTATGGAGGAGACCAGGACTTGTCAAGTGTTTCAGGACTTGACAGTCTGGGCATTCAGGGCCAGCAGAGGAACCAAGACAATTTCTATAGTTTTGTTCAGGCTAAGTCTTGGACCTCTATGTGCCTTGCCTTACATTTGTCCAGTGCTAGCTGGCAATGTAAGGAAAGGTAAATAATACTAAGGTTATGTGATAAAACTTCAAAGGATCATATTATTTTTTATTTTCCTAAAATTATACACAGTGCAAGTGCATAAGACAAAAGTAGATATAGGTTATATTATGTCATGTAGTCTGGCAATGCAATTCCCAAGAACCACAGACTAACAAAAACCCCAGTACCAAGCTCTAGAGACCTTCTTTCAAATGGTTGCTCAAAGTAATTCAAGTCACTCCCAAAATAGACTTTTAAAGTAGCTTTTGGGGTTGAGGGTAAGCCCCTATTGCCGAAGACATCTTCTGCATCTATGGCTCAGAGAACATGGAAGAGGGAGTGGAAAGATGGTCAGAACCAGAAAACCAGGATTTTTCTTATGTCATAGTATCTCCTATAGATGGATGCATGAACAAGATTGAGACAGTGATGCTAAGAACATGCTGGTGGTGAAGGGGGATGTTTTCACAGGACCTACCCTAGACAAAGAACTAAAGACTGAGAGAAGAACAGATGGCTGGAAGGCTGAGAATTAACATCTCCCAGGGATGAACCCCTCTATTGGTTGTCCAACAGAGACCTGAAATCATATACACACTACCAACAAAAGGGACTCCATAGGTTGTATTTATATATATTTGTATACATGCATGCATACACTCATAAGACAGTGTGTTTATAACAGTGTGTGTGTGTGTGTGTGTGTGTGTGTGTGTGTGTGTGTGTGTGTAACAATATAGTGTATTGTGCACATAACAATAATAATCAAAGAAAAAGGCTGTCAAATAGAGGTGGGGACATGGGGAGGTTGGAGGGAGAGTAGCTGAGAGGGGATAGAAGTAGGAAAGGGAAAATGATATAATACTATTTCAATTTAAAAACACATTTTTAAAAGGTGGATCCCATTCACATTAGCTTTGTGGTTGCAAATAAGGATTCAGCTTTAATGTTACTTCTTCACTCTTTACCTGCAGTCCCACTTTGAGGACTCATAAGCCAATCTGGCCTTTCCCTGTGATTCATGCTCTCTACTGGCTACTGATAAGCTTTAATTACTGGAGTGGGTGGGAACCAACTGCCTTTATCTGAAAGCCTTCTCTATCTATTAGTAATTTATAATAAATGAAAAAATATATATGTAATTTATGAACTACAGTCTCACACTCAGTATCAAACTTGCAAACTATTAGAAGCATAGTGAGAAATAGTGAAAACTTGTTCTGCCTTTTAAACGTTTAAAATGTTTTCTGCCTTTTAAAAACATACTTTATGAGACTGAGTTATGCTGAAGAGCAACACATAGTTTTATCAACTAGCCCCCAGATAAAACCACTAAAGAGAATTAAGTTAAGGGCCCAGGGGCATGGAATCAAGTAGCACTCTCTACCTAAGATACCATCTGCATGCAGGCTGAGCTACCAGATTCACCCTGCTTAATGCATGTAAGGCAAGAATATCTTTCTAAATCACCTTGGTCAACCACCTAACTCACAAACCTCCAATTCCATCAGGGGAGAAAACACTAATATGCCTTATTCTAATTTAAAACTCTCTGGTGCATGTTTAGATAAGGATATTGGGAACTATTAGTCATATGAGTTTCTAATTAAGTTACTACATGTGCTAGTTAACAACACCTTGATATACTAAAGTATATACTAAAGTTCATTTGTGTATGCATGTGTGCACACACACACACACAATTCCCCAAAGACAGACAAGCTTTATAAAACAATGAAACTGAATTTTCTTTATAATGACCCTTTCTTCGTCCCTCAGTTGGTGATGGCTGTGGCTCCTGGTAGATCATCCTTGTCTTCTCCTTTGGCGGTCTCATTCTACCCCCATCTTTTTCTTTCCAGTGTCCATACACCACTCCAACCGATGCTATATCCAGAAGCTCGTTTCCTTTTTTATTTCCCCCAGAAAAGACTTGAATAATCAATCGGTAAAAGACTGGACCATACTATAAGCATGGATTCAAATATTCAACATCAGAAGTCCAGGCTCTGCTTCCCTAACTAAGTTCTTAGTCTTTGTTAAAATAACCATTCTACCCACTGCCTAAGATGAAGAAGGAATAATATGTGCCATCTGGGAGAGTTTGTTTTAGATCTTAGAATGTGTCGATAAGTGAAGAATGAGCTAAGATTTTTTTTTATTGCCTAGACAAGTTAATTCTTATCCTAAATCTTTCATAATCAGCTCATATTGATGGGCGGTATGTAGATGGCTAAAGGGTTAGTCAGGAGGAAGTGAAAGGAGCACAGAAGACAGGAGGAGAACATGAGGAAGGAGGGTAGGTAGACGGTGGTAGGCACATGGGTACTACTATGAGAGGCTGGATCTAGGAAATTCAACAGTTCAAATATCTCTGATAAAAATTCTCTTGTTATCCAACTACACAAAGTCTTCTTTCTTCCCCAAACTAGTAGGATTTTCTTAGTACACTGGTAGGAGTCCTATAATAACACCAAGATTTTTTTTTTGTAAATTTTTATTCTAGAACTAAATGGAAATCTTCCAGGTATAAAGTCCCAATCTTACCAAAGGTGAAGACATCATATGCAGACAATACTGCCAATAATGAAACAAGATTCGGAAAAAAACTCATCAATATTTCTGGATGTTAGAGTTCTGAATAAACAGATAATCGGGCTCATTAATCAGTAGTAGAGATGTCATGTTACTAGATAAGTTCTAAAGCTATAATTTTGTGGTTGCCACGGTAGTAATAACAGTGGGAGTGTTGTTGGCTATTGTAGATTCAACCAGAATTACTACTGAATGGTTATCTGCAGGGTGTCCATATAAAGCTTATTGTTGAATGAATCCCACTGC
Organism: Cricetiscus sungorus; assembly: GCA_030556225.1. Lineage (NCBI taxonomy): Eukaryota > Metazoa > Chordata > Mammalia > Rodentia > Cricetidae > Cricetiscus > Cricetiscus sungorus. Next base: position 127,427,816 of record JANBXA010000651.1, read on the forward strand.
ACTTCCTTAGTCTCCTGGAGCACTCGAGTTTTAGCAGCCTAAGGAAGAACAAGGTTTGTGTCTGCCGTTGTCTGCCATATGTCACCCTGCAGGTACAGGAACTACCTCATTTTGTAACACCTGTAATCATCCAATGGTTTTAAGTTCAAGGAGATTTATTTTTTAAGGTTTAGAATTTTTACATATATTTGCATGCTGACTTTTAAACATATGGAATCACCTATATAAAAAATAAATTTTGATTGCATCCTACTATTTTGCAGGCCAAATTTCATTAAAAATTTGGCATGCAAAAAGAAGTCTCAGTTGATTAGTAGAAAACTAAAAGAAAAACACATATCAGGATATAAGGACTTAGGGGAAATAGAGAAGCCTTTGTTCAAATCTTGCTGTATTCATGAATGGGACTCTTTAAAGAGAAATTCTAACTCTAAGTAGACTAATTAAATCCACTTTTAAAATATCCTTTTGTTCAATACTTATGCTCCTGTCTTCATTTCTGTAAGGGAGCAGCTGAAGACACCCTAGGAGAGCAAGATGCATGCATTAGTAGACTCTTGGCATTGAAGATGTCATTGTCTCTGATTTTTATGTGACTGCTGTTACTTTGTGAACACAAAATATGAAAGAATTAATTTCAATAAAGTTATCAGGGTTGCTATCTTCTTCTCAGCTTGCAGTTTCCTCTAAGGAAAAAAAAATGCTTTGTGTTCTGGTGTCTTACCAAATGCTCACATTGACCTCCTCATTTCCAGAATTCACATAGCAACTGTTGCTATATTTTCAGAAATAGGGTTTTCCTCTTCCTTTTTCCAGCTAGAAAAACAATGGAAAAAACCAAGTTCAAATGTTTAAAGAAGAAAATATCCCCCAAATCACATAGCCAAGGGGTGATGTCTTTGTCTTGCAAATATCCCTGATGACATGTATTATTTTATGATTTTATCTTTAAAAGTCAGCTTGTTTCAGATGTATGAAATACAGCTTGCCTTTTGCTGTTATTTGCAACACATGGAGAAGATTTCCCCATGCCAGATTATAAATCTTTCTTTTTTAAAAATGCATGTTCAGTATTCTGAGGTTTTACTATTCCACAACTTAACTACTAGTACCTCATTGATAGACCTTTAATTATTTACAATCATTAATTATGAATAATTTTACAATGAACATATTAGTGTAAATGTTCTTTGTGTCCATTTATGATGTTGCAATGGGTAGGGAAGTTAGGGTGTTTCTTAAAATGAAATTAGATAGGAAAGAAAAAACAGAAAAAAAAATCAATTTTCAAACTATCTCCCAGAAAGACTGAGAAGTGTATACCACCACCAGCAGCAGTAAGCACAAGGGCTTGGATGTGCTTTATTAAGCACCTCAAGTAGGTAGACTTGGCTAACCATGCATAGGCATCTCATGTAGGTACCCAGGGATAAGCCGTTGGCAGCTATGATGCTATAGGATAGGTACACTGTGACATATGGCGTTAAATCGTGTCTCGCTTTTTTCCTAGGGCCATACAGGACTGTACACAAGACAGTCAGATTAAAAGGGAGTAGGGAAGTAGGGGAGAAATATTTCTTTGGCAAGGCTCTCAAGTCAACAGCGGCTTGTGATGTTGCAGTTAATCTTCATTGCTAACTGGATGGGATTTGGGTCACCAAGGAGACATAGCCCTGTGTATGTCTTCACGAGCATTTCCAGAGAGGTTTACCTGAGGACAGAAGATCCACCTTGAATGGTGTGTGTGTGTTTGCAAATATCACCATTCACCCCTCTCTGCTTTTTGATCCACTCAGATGGGAGCAAGCAGTCTGGCGCTACTGCTACAGTGCTTCAGCCATCAAACATTGAGCCAAGCCATCCTTCCTCTCTTAAATTGTTTTCTGTCAGTTATTTCATCACAGCAATATGCAGTTTTACCAGTGAAGGGTATTTCCTAGCAGTGGTGCTACACTGGCTAACTCCCAGCTTTGACTCAGAGTCTTTAGACCCATTTCAAGTTTATGGTGAGCAACCAAACTTTGCATATCATGAGGAGGATATGCATATCTGTTGCTCAGATGGAAGAGGGCATGGTAGAGTGTGATGTGATTTACTCCAGCAAACCAGAAACTAAAGTTTTATACTTTGTTCAGGTCAAGACTGAACCTCACTGGGCAATGTGATGATCTTAATTAACTTTCACATTCCAAATTCTTTGAGACACACTCATACACAAGTGGCCTGTAAAGCTTTTTTTTTATCCATTCACTTATTCACACTCATTAAATAAACACTCTCTAAACTGATATGTGTCATGCATTATGCTAGATGAAGTGAGAAAGTTGGAATTGCATCTCAAACTGACTTTTTAAGTTCATCTTCAATGACAGCCAGGCATCCTTTACTCACTACACCCTCATTCCCACATACAGTGTGGACACTCTCCAGTGGTCATCTTTAAAGGCACAACAAAACATAGAAATCAACATAAGAAGCCTGCTCCTGTTGTAGGAACAGAAAGACAAGAATGTCAGTTTCTGCCCTCACAGAGCTTGCCCTGCTACAGGGAAGCAGATGGATTTGAACCATTCCCTGGTGATCTCTGAACTATAGATACAGGAATGATGCCATAGGGTAATGAAACTGAAAAAATGATAAATTCTCTATTATGTGATGTGGCAGACAGAATCATGATCCCCTTAAAATGTCTGTGGTTTAACTCCTGAAGTATGTGAATATGCTATTTTAAATGTAAAAGGGACTTCTAGCCGTCATTAAGGATTTTGAAAGAGGGACAGTCCTTGATCTATGTGACTGAGTCCAGGATAATTACCGGGCCCTTGAAATAAAGAGGTAGGAGGAATCGAGTGGGGTAGGAAGGCATAGACAATGGAGAAAGAATGGTACTTAAAGATATTACCCTGCTAAATTTAAAGATGAGGGGCATTAAGGAAAGAATGAAGATGGGCTCTAGAAAATGGGAAAACAAGGAAGTGAGTTCTCCTCTATAACCTTTGGAAGAAACACAGATATGCTTGATACTTTGATGTTAAACCACGAAAAGCCATTTTATAATTTGGTTTTTATTATACATGTCTACATAAAGTCATTTTCACATGAGGTTTTTATGAATCTGAAGCATATTCTCCCCCAGTCTTAGCTGCCTCTCCCTTCACATCCTCTTTGCTCCTCAGATAGCTTCATCTCTGTTTTTATATTTTTTAGTACCTATATATTGATATATGTCTATATCACCAAGGATCTGCAAGCCAGAAAATCATGTAATACCGCCTTTCCGAAACTGACTTAATTTGCTTTGTCTCAACATATGCAGTTTCACCCATTTTTCTTCAGCTGATGGCATATCTTCATCCTCCTTTAAGGCTGTCCTGAAACTCATTCTGCATACTATGCTGGCTTCGATCTCAGAAATCCAACTACTTCTGCCTCCTGAGTGCTGAGACTAAAGGTGTTTGCTACCATGCCTGTCTCAAAGTAGTTTTTAATATGCTTTTCTGTGATGGATATATATATATATATATATATATTGACCATGCTGCACCTTTTGAAAATTATGTGCTCATTTCATTAGCCTATTTTTTGGTTGGGTATTTTATTTCTTATTATTTAGTTTTCAGTTCTTTGTGTATCTTAGACATTACTCCACTGTCACATGTATGACTAGCAATGATTTTTCTCTAATTTTGAATATTCCATAATTAATACATTAACAAATATATTTGTAAACCACTACACTTATGATTTCTTATAACAGCAACTGAATAAAGAACATTAGAGATGGTTAAGGAATAGATTTTTAGGGACACTTTGTTTAAGGTATTTGTAGAATTCTGTAGGTAGATATGCAAAATGGGCTTGCAGGCTATAGGAAAGCAAGGAAAAAGGCACAGGTGTGAGAAAGGACAAGGTGCAGTGTCTTTAAAAGTACAGCAGCCACTACAATAGGAGAATCCCAGGATACCAGAAAGCAGAGACATAAGACCAAAACCCAACTTTAAGCACACAATGACTAGAGATGGCTTTGGAGTAAAAAACAAGGAGGTCACTTATCAGCAAAGCCAGGAAAGAGGCTTTGCTCCTACAGACTCAACTAGAATTCCATGAAGCAGAGTGGGAAGGACTTGTTGTCTGAGAGCGGTGCAGTGGGAATGGGCAAGAATATGGCACTGGGCTGATGGGGAATGGTCTTTTCATATGTTTCTCCTATTGACTGACAAATAAAACACTGATTGGCCAGGTAGGAAGATAGGTAGGATTAGGAGACAAGGAGGATTCTAGGAAGTGTGGGCAGAGGAGTCATTATGTGATCCCAGGAAGTGATGTAGTTGGGCAGAAACCTGCCACTTAGCTAGCCACAGATGTCTGGAGGTTTGTACAGACAGGCAGGAAGTGATGTAGCTAGGCAGAATCAGAATATAAGCAGGGACAGACAGGAAATCACCCCCTTCTCTTCTCTGCAGAAATGTAGCAAGCAAAGAAAGGAGTTGCAGGTCTGGTACTCTCTGTTAGACAAAACCACTTGGAGATACTTAGATTGATAGACATTAATTAATATTTAAGACAGAACTAGCCAATAAAAAATGCTAGTCACTGTCCAACAGATTCATTATAGTGTCAGTGTGTTCATTTGGGGCTGAAGAGGTGGCAGGGCCTGCCAGACCAGAAAACCTCATGTTACACTGGACCAAGGTGCCTGAACTTCCACAGGGCAACACTGGAGGAATTGGAAGAGGCTGGTAAGGCAGCATACTGTATTTCTATGCTCTCTGTAGACTGCCATCCACCTGCCTCAGGTACTGGCAGATGACTAAAATGGCCAATTTTTGACATAAAGAGGAGGCATTATCTTCTTTGGGTGTACATTCCATTTACATGGACCTAAAATTTTGATTGCCACTCACAGAGTTGACTCATAAAGCTTTGAAGTAGGGAAGCTTTGTGGGATATGCAAAATGTCAGAACAACGCCTGGGAGCCACAGAGTATAAAGTAACACTGGGCTGCCTGGAAGCCAGGAATCTGGGTCCCACAGTTTTCTGCAGTGAGCACCATGTATGTCATCTATGTTTCTCCGACTCTTCCCCTACAGAGTGAGATAAAGGTATTTTTTTCTGTAAACATTTTCATACCATTTGGGTTTTACAAGCCCAATTCTTTCCTCTATCACCCATCCTTAAGTGACCATAGGCTTCAGTTTCTTTGCAAATAGCAGACTGCTAAGCAAACATCCATAGCTATTTGGTACAGACTGAATGGGAGGGGAGTTCAGAGCCAGCACTAACAGATGTCAGTGCTAAGCAGCCAGGTGGGATTGAGGGCACTCTTGGGTGGAGAGTGTTTTAGAATGTGAGTTTTTCTGAAGACTTAGAAACTGAAGGAAAACAGAAACTGAGATCATAGAAAAAGAGGCATACATCAAAATATGGTGGGCCACCCATACAAAAACATAGTAAAATGACAGACAAATAGCATAAACTGAACAATCAGTTAAACTTCTCACACATTAGTTGAAAAATAATCGAACCTCAAAACCAAAACAAAATGACAGTAACAAAAAGCCCTGAGGAGGAATCACCCTAGACATTCCCATTTATGACCAACACTAATTGTCAAGTTTTAGAGGACTGACCATATGAGCCATCAACGAGCAAGAATTTTTGTATTAGCCATAGGCTAATTGCTCTTCAAATGTGGCCATGACTAATCTTGGATATAAACATTTCAAGGGTGACTCAAGGTCACTTTTGAGAGCTTAGTTTATGTATTTTCTTAGAAAATGTTGACACAGGGGATGAGACAGGAGATTGAGTAAGATTTGGAGTAAAATCAAGTTGAAGCATTGGTGGGAGATGGGCTTTGACACGGGAAAGGCTTTCTTCAGATGGGTAACAAGGAAAATCCTTCCTTTCCTCTCTAGGAAACTTTTCCCACACCAGTGCTGCTGCTTTTTTAACCTTCCTAGATTTAATGAAATTCTCCTCTCCCTATTGCTGCCTTGCTCTCACTCTCACACTTGCTCTCATGGGTTTTGAATACAGAGGTAGAGGTTAATGGCATGTCTTTTCTCCATCTTTATCTTCCTTTCTCCCCTTTCTGTGAGACAGGGTCTCTCCACGATCATGGCGTCTCTATAGCAGGCCAGGTTGACTCCCCAGCAAACTGAAGGGATCCTCTTATCTCTACATCTTAAGAATAAAAGCTTTACAAACATGAACTGCTGTGCCTGGCTTCTTAACCTGAGTGCCAAGGAATTGGACTCAGGTTCCTATGCTTGTGCAATAGTACTTTATTGAGTGTCTGGCCAGATCCATGTGGTCCTACCTATTGCTGAATCAAACACTCAGGAGCCATCTTCAGCGATTACCATTACCCAGGTAATGGTAGGGAATGTTGCACTATAAGATCATGAACTTTGGGAGATAAAGCAAAAGAAACATGTCCATTATCAACCTTTGTGGTTAATATTGGAAAATTAACACATAAGATGAATAAGTCTGTCAACTAAACTGTTTCTGACTTGAAAATCCAGAACTCACTTAGTACTGGGAATCACTTCACTGTGAAATCAATGGTTATAGAAGTGTGAGCTTATATGTGGGCCTTCAAATTCATTGATCAAAGGGTATTTTTTATACCAGTATTATGCTGTGTTTATTACTATAGCTCAATAGTATAACTTGAATCTATTACTATAATTTTGCCAAATGAAAACTGATATTTCCTTTCCCAGCAGGTATTAATTGCAAATAGCTTCCTGCTTATGGGTGGGACTTCTTGCCTATATCCCCTTTTCTATGCTGGGATTTTCTATAGTTTGAACCTGTGTAGGTCTTATGTGTGGTGCTACAGTCTCTATGAGTTCATATGAGCATCATTGCTGTTGTCATGCTAATCCCACAGATTCGAGGAGAAAGACCATCAATCCAAATCATCATGGTCAAATTAATGAAAGCATGCTTTAAAAAATTGTGTACACAGGCTGACTCTCCCTAAAGGTGTGGTTCAAGACATCAGCATTGGACATGGGTAAGAGAAGTGTTTGTATAGATCAGGAGTAGAGGTTTTTAAAGCAGGGCTAAAGAAGCAGACATCAGTATAACAAGTTGGTTATAACAACTTCCTGATAAGGTGATTATAACAAGGTAGTCATAACAACTTGTTCATAACAAGGTGGTCATAATAGCCTCTGAAACAAAGACACAGTTGCCATTTCCTGGAAAAGGCAGTACAGAACCATTTCTAGTTAAGGTTACAGGTAGGCCATAACCCAATCCTTGAGAAACAGAGATTTAATCATAAACAGGAATGGATCAATTTTGAGTTTACTATAAGATAGTTTTTAAGTCCAAGATGGAAGCAGACTGGTTTGTCATTTCCCTCTTGTCTCATATGTCTCTGTCAAATCTTTGATAGGATCATAATTTTCTTTTCAGAGAGGGATTGACAAAATTTGTAATTTGTTGAAATACATGGCCCAATTGTAAATAGGTTTGGTCAGCACAGAAAGAACAAGTTTTTTAAAGTCCATTATAATCTTAGTATGCTAATAGGTACTATAGGTGGCCATTTTGTCCCCTTTTCCAGGAAGTTTCCTGGATCTAATATTTCAACCTTTTGTTGAAGATAAATAAGGGGCAAGGAATTTTCTGTAACTGCTTCTCGGCTGACATTAGACACTGTTGTCAGAGCCCAGGAAGGCTGAGATCTTAGTCAAAGGTCAGGAGGTAAGTAAGGCAATTGGGCATTCATTAGAAGCATCTGGTTTGTTGGCCCAGCTGAAGAGTCAGGGAGCAACCGCATCTACTCCGCTACTTTATATCAGTTTTTAGCAAGTTTCAGCAACTTTCTGGGTTTTGTAGGCGTACTTGAGGCTGGTGTGGTGTAGGTCATCTTGTTTATAGCCCACAGCTGATTTCTGGATGGTCTCTGCCATCTGAGTGGAACTCCGACAAGACAGATACAGATGAGGGACAGAAGTTAAAGAATTTTAAAAAACCTTTGTATTTGGAGCCTTTCCCTCAGGAATAGGCAATATGCAGGGAGCTTAGGCTGTTGATTGACAGGAGTAGTTATCTGGAGTCCATTTGGCCTCTGAGAGGTGGATCTAAGTCATGACTTTCTCAACTCTCTGAAAGTTACATTACCATTGTTTTTAGTCTGTACTGAAATCCACATTGTAGAAAAAGCAGCTAACAGGTATCTGTAAAACAGCTGGAATAGACTCACACCTTTGACTTACAACAAAACTATAGTATAAGGTTAAAAGCACAAATAGTTTTTTTTCTGTCCAGAGGACTGGATATATAGATTGGAATGCAATGTTTTTAGCATGATGAGAAATATCTTTAAGGTTATATATAAAAGACAACCACAGGAAACTTAAAATCTCAAGCTTGTGGCTGATAATAATAATCAGTGTTTTATCAGCTTATCAGAACTTCATTGATTAATGTTAAAACTTTGAACTTTTGGACTTAGTATAATAATAGCAACTTGTATTGATATACCTTAGGCCATTTTTTAGATCCTTATAATTTATTTAGATTTTTTATATCCTCAGATGTTTATAATTTCAGATGATTTAGATCTTTATTATTGATATGAACTTTAAACATTTTCACCCAAGTATTGACCATTAGACATATATAAATAGTTGTCTATTGAGAGCAATCATTGAAAAGCAAGTTCTTTTAAATAGCAAAAGATACATCTGATACTTGTTTATCCTTTAATACAAAGCTTTTATTTAGGCAAATCTCCCTGTAAGTTTGCTTTTTTCATCAGGTGACCTAATAGCTCTAGAAAAGTAAGGCCTGGCTTTTACATGTGGAATGCATTGACCAGCTGCTAATAAATTGATAAAGCTACAGTTAGCTAGTAAACACCATCAGACATCTGAGTAGGATAAAGTATAGCAGGGATATATTCCAAATGGTTTATGTATCAACTAAAGTGACAGATTTACCAATACCTAGGCAATTACCTTAGGCTCCTGTGGTCTGTATTGCTTAGTTGGAGTCAGTGATCATAGGTCTGCTCCACCTGCTCCACAGGACACGATCAGCTTTAGGCTGGCATACCCAGGTCTGAGATATTTTCCTGTGGAGGAGGAATTTGGGAACACTAACCTTACTTTGACAAGACAGAGTAGGGTAGTCAACCCACTACTGTCCACAGTTTATGCAGGACCCTGGCAGCAGACAAGGCATGGGGCAGCTTTGCCCAGTGCTTTGCCACAATGCAATGGATTTGTTGATGCCCCATTATCTTCTTTGGAGACATTAGGGTTGCCACAAGGACCTGGCATTTCTGTTTATCATAGGAAGCTTTTTCTCATTAAACATTTTAAATGTCACATTCAGCAGATCTCTGGAAAGTTGTGAGAGTCATCTATTAAGTATACCTGATTCTTAATAAACCACTTGATTTTAGGTATTTACTTTAGGTTAACCTTGAAAGTACAAACAAGAGGCTAAATAAAGCTTGTAAATGAATTGTATTTGTAAAGAATATGATTATTTATTAGGCAAATATTAATTTACATGTCTTGTTTATCTTTAACAGTTTACAAGTCAATCACTTTTATAAGGTTATGATTTAACACTTTTATTCCTGTTAAGCTTAACCTTTAAAAATTACCATTCTTGAATTGAAGCTGTATTGGTAAAAATCATGAATATGGTCCATACGACAACTTACTTTCCTGGTTCTTTTCTAGTACACCATTACAGAATATCACAGTTTCTGATGACTCAGTTTATCAAAATAGCTAAAGCTTAACAAAATTATTAGAAATAAGGAAGCTAGGCATATGTTAGACTTGAATAGACCTTAGGAAAGGAGAAACGTTTCATAGGCTCTTTTTCTGGGCTGCTTAAATCATTGTCTTGCTGCACCAAAACATAGGAATATCCCCATTTCTGATGTGTAGTGTTTGGTGTTTATAGCTGTGGCTCCACCTTTAGTCAGCCAGCACTTACACTGGGTGTTTGGGATTCCAGGGTATCCTGAGCCTTTTCTCAGGATGAGTCTTTAAGCAGAAAAACGATGCTTTGGGATTGACATGGTTGTTAACAAGAACAGTGATTTAGAAATGGAAGTACAGTAGTTACAAAGCAAGGTTAGTATATAGACTTTCCCAGAACTATGGGCTTTGATGAATTACATTTTTGTTTTTGTTTTGGCACTGGTGGTGCTGTCTATATGCTGAGTTTTATAGCCTGAATGGTAAGATTACCTCTGTAGACTAAAGAAGGTTTTTTGTTGTTGTTGAACTTTTAACAAAATAGGAGGCCTTTTCTCTACTGTCTCCTTGCACAGCCCAGGCATCAAGAACCCATCAGAGACTTCCTAAATGTCAGGTTTTCCCTGGTTTAGTTAGGCTGAACCTATCTTATTTCTGTCTTGGCTCCCAGTAATGCCTGATAGCCTTCGATAGGCCTATCCAATCTCTTGGCTCCCAGTATTGTGCAATGTCCTTGGAGTTTCTGGGCTCTGTTGTGCATCCTGGGAATTGAAACCCCACCAGTGAGTGCCCAGGTGCCAAGCCTCTAGGATTTCTATTTCAGCTCTTACTCTAACCAGGGTGCCCCCAGAACCCCAAAGTGTGTCAGAAAAAGAACTGGTGTCTCTGGCTGACCTCCCAAGTAGCAAAATGGACTTCTTACCTGTTGCTCTGAGTAGAGGAACATTGGATCTAGTTAGACACCTCCCTCATGCCCCTAGATTGGGATGCCTCAGAACCAGTTGTCACAGAGAATATGACTTTCCAGAAGAAGACTCTGTAAACAGATATTTGGTGCTTTCTTTTAATGTGGCCATTTTCTCAACCACTCTCCCATGATGAACGCACACCCTAGGGCCTTGGAATGTTTCCAATGTCTCTACCCCTTTGGGAGCAGCTCTTCAGGCCTGGAGGCCTGGAGGGAAGGGTCCAGCTCTGAATTTGCATTGAAGTTTTGATATCACTGGGACTTCCAAATGTTAATTTCACAGATTCAAGCAGAAAGACCATCCATCAACCCAAATCATCATGACCAAATTATTTAAAGCAAGGAATTAATTAAAGCAAACTTTAAAAAAAAATGTGTACACAGTCTGTCCCTTCCTAAAGGCAGGGTTCAAGAGATCAGCATTAGACATGGGGAAGATAAGTGTCTTACAGATCAGGAATAAGGGGTTTCCAAAGAAAGGGATTGGCAGACAAATAGGTGAGGTTACAGAAACAGAACATAAGCATAACAAGTTGGTCATGACAACTTCCTGAAACAAAGACATAGTTGCAAGGTAGGCACAACAAGGCTTTCAAATTCAAGATGGAGACAGACTGATTTATCAGTCTCTTGAAAATACTATTTGCTTTAGACATTCCTCACACCTTTAGCTCTTTGAGATTTTTTTTTTTTTTTTTTTTTTTGCCTTCTTCTGCATAGATTCCCTTGTGGAGAGGGGTGTGATGAAGACATTTCCTTTTAAAACTGAGTGCTCCAAGGTCTCTCACCAGATAGTGGGCCCGGACCTCTGTTCTCTCCAGTGATGGGAGTGATGGGAGATGTTATTCTGTATATATGTTTCTCATACTGGTTAATAAAGCCCTGTAGCCAATAGAAACAAGATAGGTGGGGCTAGGAGACCAGGAGGAGGAAAGAGGAAGTAGCAGGGAGGGTCGAGATGCAGCCCTGGAAGAAGCAGGACGCCTGCCATGCGGCTCCCGGTTAAGACGACCACGTGGAAATACTTAGATAAGTAGAAATGGGTTAATAATTAAGGCAGATCTAGCTCATAAACAATAATGGTAACTGGCCAACAGGATTGTATCAAATACAGAGTCTCTGAGTGTTATTTGGGGCTGGTGCGGCTGGGGGCCCAGACTGGCGGGCTGGAGGAAACATACACGCTACAGATGGCACCCCACGTGGCTATAAGAACTTTCACTTAAAACTAATAAGAGAGTAAGAAATAGTTTTTAGAAACAAAGGAACAGAGACTAGCAAGACTTCTTAGTAGCAGCATTTTCTTGGTTGGATTTATTTTGCTATAGACAGAGAGTTGCACGGCTCCTTTAAGGGAGGTTTTCAAAATTAGCATAAGTGGCAAAAAAAAAAAAACCGCCTTGCTTTTAAAGAGCTCTGCTAACAATTCATTGGTGTGTACAAGAGCTGCAATGAAGGTTTACACTGTGTTTTAAAAAATATGCTGGCTTGGGAGAGAAAAAGAAATGGGATACAATGGTTTAAAAAAGAAAAAAGTTAATAGATGAATGGGTATGATGGCACACGCCATTAATCCCAGCACTCGGCAGACAGAGGCAAGCAGATCTCTGTGATTTCAAAGCAAACCTGGTATACAGAAGAAATTCCAGGACAGATAAAAGTTACACAGAGAAACCCTGTCTCAAAATACGTTAAAATAGAAGTAGAATAAATAGAGTAATATAAAAGCCACGTAAAGATGGAAAACACAGAGAAATTTTGGATACTATACGCGATTCTGTTGTCTTTAAATTATTTGATTGCTGAGAAAATAACAACTGCTGATAAAAGAAATGCTGCTGGATTAATTCAATTTATATATATGAAAAATGCTTTGACTCCAAAATTTAAGCCTAAGGACAAGTTACTGGGGAAAAGAATTTCTATTTTTGTTTCCACAGAAAATGAAAAGCTATGGATTCTTTCCAGACCTATGTGGTTTGATCAAGCCAGACCCCCTGAAACAGCTCCCCAGGTGATCCAACATTCAAAGCAGTTGAGACAAAGCCTTGCAGACTACTGCCAAGATTTCTGTGTCTTCTTTGGACCCTCATGACAACGCCCCCTACCAGCAGGAAATAGCTTGGAAAGAACAATGCCCAAATTCCCAAATAGTGTTTATAAATGTTTGTTTTCATTTAAATGGACTTGGTTATAAATGGCTATAGCCACAAGCAATCTTTTTAAAGGTAAAAAGGGAATTATGGTATAGATATGAATACTTTGCTTTGAAATGGATTTTCTTTTATTGATACAATTTAAGGTAAATTTTGTGATATGTCTATTTCTCCTCTTGTTTAGGTATTGTGTTTATATAGCTCATTGGAAAATGTAATGTATAATTTAATACAGATTATAGAGAATTACCTATGATAGTCAAAACTTAGAATTAAGTTAGTTAGGATTTCTAGATATGCAGAGATGTATTTGAGATGAATAGGCATTCTTCAAACCTTTCAAAGACCTATAGAATATGGCATTTAAAATGGTTTAGGGATTTTCTTGACAATGAGGCACAACTGCTCCTGGTAACACCACCTACAGAAGAAAGGAAGATGGACATCGAAGAAACACATTATGGAGTTTGGTTCTATATGGCAAGACTAGCCATTTGAGCAAGGTACTTCTCTTGTCTAGACTGTTTGACTTTATGTTGTAGAAACTGGGCATGCAGGACCCACAAAAAAGGTGACTGCTGATGCAAGATGGACATTGCTACAGGATTCCTGCTTCATGGAAGAGGCTGCCAGACAGCCAGACAGTCTACAGGACACAGATAAAAGTTTCCTGCCTTGTTGAGGAGTCTGGACACACACTATGGCCTATGGGCTGAAGATGGAACATTACAGAAGAACTTCGGGTGACTGACTAGGCAATGAGTTGTCTCTGTCATTTCTAGAGTTTATATATTATCCTTCTGTGGTCTTTGATGGAGTTGAAGACAGGTAGATACGGTTATAGTTTTCCTTAGTTAGGTTTAAAGATAAGTTACATATAGGACTTTAGACTCACAAAGATAGGATAGATGATATTTTCTTAAAGTCTTACAAAGTGTTAATGGACTAAATATTGTTTACTGTGATTCTTATTTGATAACTGTTGTATGATATATTTTGCTATGTTAAGGTTAAACCCCTTCTTTTACTTTAGACAGAAAAGAGGAGATGATGGGAGATGTTATTCTGTATATATGTTTCTCATACTGGTTAATAAAGCCCTGTGGCCAATGAGATAGCAAGATAGGCGGGGCTAGGAGACAAGGAGGAAAGAGGAAGTTGGAGGGAGGAGTCGACATGTAGCCCAGGAAGAAGCAGGACGCTGGCCACGGTTCCCGGATAAGACAACCACATGGAAATACTTAGATAAGTAGAAATGGGTTAATAATTAAGGCAGAGCTAGCCCATAAACAATAATGGTAACTGGCCAACAGGGTTGTATCAAATACAGAGTCTCTGAGTGTTATTTGGGGCTGGCGCAGCTGTGGGCCCAGACTGGCAGGCTGGCGGAAACATACACGCTACACTCCAGTCTCTCCATGTTGACTCCTCCTAATTACTTCCTCTTTCCTCTTAGTCTCCTAGCCTCTCCTATCTTGCTTTCCTATTGGCCAACAGTGCTTTCTTCATTAACCAGCATGAGAAACATTTACAGAATAACATCTCCCATCATCTTCTCTTTTCTGTCTAAAATAAAAAGAAGGGTTTTAACTTTAGCATAGCAAAATATACCACATAACAGTTATCAAATAAGCATCACATTTAACAGTATTTATTCCATTAACATTTAGTAAGACTTAAAGAAAATATTCTATAATCTATCCTATCTTTGTGAGTCTAAAGTCCTATATGTAACTTATCTTTAATCCTAACTAAGGAAAACTATAACCATAACTATCTGTCTTCAACTCATTCAAAGACCACAGAAGGATAATATATAAACTCTAGAAATGACAGAGACAACTTGCCTGGTCAGTCACCCGAAGTTCTTCTGTAATGTTCCATCTTTAGCCCACAGGCCATAGTGTGTCTGACAGACTCCTCAGCAAAGCAGAAAACTGTCCATCTGTATTGGCAGTTTGTCAGTCATTTTTCTCTGTGTCCTGTAGACTGTCTGGCAGCTTCTTCCTTCAAGCAGGACTCCTGTAGCAATGTCCATCTTGTTTCAGCAGTCACTTTTCTGTGGGTCCTGCATGTCTAGTTTATACAGCATGAAGTCAAACAGTCTAGACAAGAGCAGTATCTTTCCCAAATGGCTAGTCTTGCCATATTGAAAGCGAACTTCATCACGTGTTTCTTCTATGTCCATCTTCCTTTCTGACATAGGTGTTATTGCCAGGAGCAGTTATGTCTCACTATCAAGAAAATCCCTAAACCATTTTAGATGTCATATTCTGTAGGTCTTTGAAAGGTTTGAAGAATGCCTATTCTATTCATCTCAAATACATCTCTGTATATCTAGAAATCCTAACTAACTTAACTCTAAGTTTTCACTATCATAGGTAATTATCTATTATTTGTGTTAAATTATACATTACATTCTAAATGAGCTATATAAACAAGAGGAGAAATATACACATAACAAAATTGACCTTAAATAGTATCAATAAATGAAAATCTATTCCAAAACAAAGCATTCATATCTATACCATAATTCCCTTTTTACCTTTAAAAAGATTGTTTGTGGTTATAGCCATTTATAACCAAGCCCACTTAAATGAAAACCAACATTTATAAACAGTATTTGGGAATTTGGGCGTCATTCCTTCCAAACTGCTTCCTGCTGGTAGGAGGCACTGTCATGGGAATCCTTAGAAGATGCAGAAATCTTGCCTGTAGTCTGCAAGGCTGCTTTGTTCCAGGGATAATGACAGGGGGTCTTGCTTGATCAAACCATGTTAGTTTGGAAGAAATCCACAGCTTTTCAGTAGAAATCCTTTTCCCCAGTAACTTGTCCTTAGGCTTAAATTTTGGAGTCAAAGCAATTTTAAAATATCTATATATTGAATTAATCCAGCAGCATTTATTTTATCAGTTGTTGTTATTTCCTCAGCAGTCAAACAATTTAAAGACAACAGAATCGCATATAGTCTCCAAAGTTTCTCTGTGCTTTCCATCTTTATGTGGCTTTTTTTATTACTCTATGTCTTCTACTTTAATTTTTACATATTTAAAGACAGGGTTTCTCTGTGTAACTTTTATCTGTCCTGGAATTCACTTTGCATACCAGGTTCACTTTGAAATCACAGAGATCTGTTTGTCTTTGCCTCCCGAGTGCTGGGATTAAAGGTGTTTTCCACCACACCTAGTTACTCTTCTTCTTCTCCTCCTCCTCCTTCTTTTAAACCATTGTATCCTGTTTTTCTTTCTCTCCCAAGTCTTCATATATTTTAAAATACACTGTAAACCTTCATTGCCAGCTCTGGTACACACCAATGAATTGTTAGCAGAGCTCTTTAAAAGCAATGCGGTTTTTTGCCGCTTATGCTAATTTTGGAAACCTCCATTAAAGGAGCCATGCAAATCTCTGTCTCTATCAAAACAAAGTCCACAGAGAAAAATGCTGCTGCCAAGAAGTCTTGCTTGTCTTTGTTTCTAAAACATTTCTTAAGCTTTTCTTAGTTTTAAGTGAAAGTTCTTATTAGCCACATATATGGTGATTAACACAGAGACATAACTGGCCAACATGTAGAGAATACGAAACTATGGAGTGCCCAGCTTTATAATAGGATATCAATAAATATATCCCTTCCTCCTAAGGCTCAGTAAACACTGAAGACAAGGGGACAGAAAAACTGTAAGAGTCAGAGTATGTGGATAAATATAAGGAAACAATGTCCTCCAGACATAAAAGGGCAGCTTTGCATATGAACTTGTAGTGATGGTGACAGTATCAGCATGGAGACAGGAGGTAGCATGAGGTCCCACCCCAAGCTGAGGTGCTATTGACAATTGATTGCTACTGGGAGAGGAAGAGTCAATTTTTAAAAATCATTGACCCTGGTAAGTTGACCACATTGCAATGTTAGGCCATTCATCCATGAATGTATGGACAGCACAAATTGGATTTGACAGGTGAAAAGAAAGAAAGAGGACCAAAAGCTGAGTGGGGTGAATCAGGGAAAAATTAAGGGAGGGAATAAGGATAATGAAAACAAATTATACTAAAATCCTCAAAGAATTAATAAAAAATTAAAAATAATTCATTGGCAAACTTGCCATTTATGTCAGTATCATTCTCTGTTTCAGAGAGTAAAATTCACAAAACTCTGAAGAGGCTTTGAAGTAAACCGTGAAGCAAGTAGCGTGTCAACATCCTGGTTGCTTTGTGCAATTTGTCACCATTAACAAGGAGAGCAAAGTGCTGGAAACCTGCCATAGCAGACTCAGTGAGTGAGTGAGTGCTTTGCCTTGAGTGCGTTTGAGTGAAGTGTTGGTCATCCCAGAGGTAAAGGGGAAGTCAAGTGTGGAAAGCAAAATGCCTGCAGCACTTAGGCATGCTTCTGAGTACTGAATTAAAGAGCAGAGGCTTCTTTCCATCTCTGACTTTTGTCCCTGTAATCCTTTGTTCCATATCATTCCACTGACCCATGATGGAGATCCATCCTTTTAAATCTTCAAGGTTAGCATTGAGAGAGCATAGGAGTTCTAGGAAGGCAATCAGTTCAAAACAATGCTATGCTTGGGCAAAGAGCAGACCAGGAGAGTATCAGAATCAGGCAAGATGTTATTTTGGCAGTTGCATATCGCGGTTTAATAAGGATCAGGGTAAACAAATAGGCTGAACAGATGTTTATTCAGGGAGAAATAACTTACAACCTAGACAGATGAACAGCAGCAAGTTCCACAGGATCCTCTCCACATCCCGGCAAGCAAGAGAGCATTCCTGGCTCATCTTCAGACCTAGTTCCACAGGTCACTTCCACCCCTGGCTCCACCTCCCAATGGGCATGGTCAGTGTCATAGAAGCAGACAAAGTATCTCACTACAGTTGCATTACTGTTTCAACTTGAAATTGTCTTAACTTCAGGGTCAAGGTGGATATTGCATTTTGACATCTATATTAGCTCCTGGTGCACAGAGTACAATGAATCCTCTCAAAAGAGTCTGTGTTGAAGTCTGACCCTCTAGTCCCTCAACTTGTAACTGTTAGATCCTAGTTAGTAGGAGAAGTTCCATTTTTTCTCAGTGTGCCACCACCATATCCTAAGGCTAGACTGCAGCCCCCCCCCCCAAATTTCTCACACAGCATTCCACCCTCTTCAGATTGGTTGGCCCAGATCCATGTCTGAACCACCAAACCACAGAATGCCCTGAAAGGCTGAAAATTTGTCACAATAGAAAGTCTCCAACCACTTCTCCCAACTTACATTATGATTGGATGGATTCAGCACTGTCCCTGTAGTTTCCCCCTTTAAATTTTGCTGCTGCTACTACCTCAGGGACTCGATCTGGACCCTACTGTCTCCCTGATACCAATTTTTCTAAATACATTTTTGACTTGCTAGAACCCTGTCTTGGTGGTGGATTATTCCCAGATTCTTGGACCTTAACATTTGGGGGCTTGTCCGGGATGGGAGTGTGTGATCGACTGGCTCAAGTCATGGGTTGGACGGTCTGCTCCTGGCCCTTGTAGCAATCTCTGGAGGTAAGCACTAGATATTTTGGGGTTACAGTACCTTTTTCTGGAACCCAAAAGAGGAGAAACTAGATGCAGTATTGTTCTTTGGGTGAGAGAAAAATGAAAGATGTCTCAACCCCTTTCTGGGGGACTCATTTGAAGATATGATTGGTCAGACTCCCTTCAGGGAAGTGGCTGAGGCATCTGGTCTCTGGGGCTCAGGGGTGGCTGAGTCATCTGGCTTCCAGCCCCCCCCACACACACAAACTGGGAGTGTCTGGAGTGTCTGTGTTCTGGGGACCAGCCAAGAGGTAGCTGATCCACTTGGTTCTGAACAGGACCATGCTTTACTGTCACTTATCTCTTCCTTGTCTCTCTTTGTGGCATGCAGCCAGTCTCTCCATTTCTGACAATTGGGATTTTTGGTTTTTCTTGGTGTATCCACTATTGTTATCTTCTCTTTATCTTTGGGCCCTAATTTTTCCCTAGACCTTGTTTTACAGCGCTCTAAAGACTTCAAGTAGAAGGTTCGGGAATCTGGAGATTCCATTTATCCTGGAAAGATCCCCACTTGGTCAGTGGCCAACTTTTAGAGTCAAATGGCCTCCCAGGGTCATTTTTAACCTTACTGTTTCTCTTGAATTCCAGGCCAAAATCTTTGGTTGCCTAAGCTACTGTTACTAAATACCTTATATTGTGGCCTGGGTGCTCCTCTTGGAATCCACCCCCCTCCGAAATAGTTCCAATCTCACTGGCAAGGTCAATCAGAGGGTATACCTATCTCACCTCCCTCCTAGGAGGTGCCCCTCTCACCTCCTTATGCAACACAGATTGGCTAATGCAGAGACTGCCTAGGTTCCCCCTCCTGCTTCAACTTCCATTTACCTAAAAGCTGCAGAACCTTTCCTATTTTCAATGCATGGATGTGGCCACTGGATATTTGTCCCTTACTGGTCTTGACTGTATGAGTTTACTGTGTTCTGTGAGTCTTGGCTGCAGCTCAGCTATTACTATTGCAGCTAGCCATCTGGACTCAAAATGTATCTCTGGGTGCTCTGGTCATTGGATCTGACATAATAGGGATTCTAATGTCAATTGAATATTGATAATATTAAAATTGTATATGCTGTCCTGCTTTACTGACGAGCTGGCACTAGAACCGGGTTTTTACACCCCCCCCCCCATTTTTCAGACCCAGACTTGCTTTTCAAGTCTCTGTGTCCATATCCAGGGTCAGAAACTGGCAATCAGGAAGAACAAGTACAAAGTGCAAGTTTATGGGTATGGTGAAATGTCTGCAAGATTCGCAACAAAAATGGTTAACTCAGACATTTAACACAGGGTTCATAATCAAAGGGTTACATAGGAATCTTAAAACAAAGACATAATCCATCAGTGCCAAGAGCTCTGGGTAAATATTCAGATATGCTCACCTTGTTTTGTTTTAACCCCTTTAATTGTGCTTCTGACTATTCTTGTTAACTGAAATATGACAACCCAAAACATAGTTTCTAAGCATAAAGGCCCACCCTGAGAAAGGCTCAAGGCTGCACTGAAATCTCAAACACCCCGCAAGTCACTGGCCACTAAAATTTGGGCCCCAACTATTAAGCAACAGAAACTGGGATATTCCTATCTTATGGTGCAGTAAGATGGTGACCTTAAAGTGCCTGGTGAGAGAACATAGAGCAGTTTTTCAACCTATGAACTGGGACCTGTCAGGATCAAAAGACCTTTATATAGGAATAGCCTATAGTCAGATATTTGAATTGCAATTCATAACAATGCACCACAGAAAGTTGAAAACTGTTAGCTGAAAGGTTTATGTCTAAGCCTCATGATTTTGCTAGCATTTTAGGCTGTCAATAGTTTGGTAAACTAAGTCATATAGGGAATTGTTGTGTTCTAATATGGAATACTATGTAAGGATGAGGAAAATTCCTAGTCTCCTATAGGCTATGTTTATGAGTTGAATATCTTGCCTTGTTACTGATCGTCAGTCACCCCACAAAGGCTCAAATTCTTTGATATGTTCAGATTAATTTCTTATATATATTTTCAAAGTTAAGCCTAGAGGTATTCAGAACTACTTAATGATAATGATCCTTGGCTGATTCAGAAATCTGAGGATGTGGCATTTAAAATGTCCAACTTTAAAAAAATGCTTTTCATGATGGATAGAGATGCAGGCTTCTGGAAGCACCCAAACTCCTCCAAAGAAGAGGATGGCACAGAAGTACCTCCACCTGGAGCTTTCCTTAAATATGGCAAGAACAGCCACTGGGTGAAAAAAAATCAAAGTGTCCTTTACCTCAACTACTACCAAAACCCTGTCTAGAAAGTGGACAAGCAGGGCACCAGAGAAATTGATTGTTCTTCTTTGCCTAGACAAGGTAGGACAATGCCTCCAAGTTCCTGTTCCACAGAAAAGTCTGTTTAGATGTGTTGGGCCTGGCAACCAAAGATGGCTGCTTCCCTCTGGCCTCTGACCAAGAACCACAGAGGAACCTGGTGGGGGGGGCTGTCTAGGTAGGCAGCAGGCTTCTGTCATTTTGGTTGGTCCTTTTCAGATCTTTGATGATACCTAATGACTAATCTAGTGGATTAACAGCTACTTCACCTAAGGCTGAAGCCACCTTGCTAGTTCATTAGTCAGTTAAAGGCACTAGGTGTCTTGTTTTAAAAGGGAGAGGCAGGTCTGCCTTGGTCACAGCCTTCGTGGTAAAGAATAACAGGTTTCAGCTGTAACTTTCTACTAGGAAAACATGTTTTACAATGACTATTCGTTAATAGCTACTTATGTCTCTAGTAAATTATTAAAGACCATGCAGGGTCCAAGTTCTGATGTTTTAAAAGATGTTCACACTTTTAACTCATAGCCTTTGCTGTGACTCCAAGGTGTAAATCTATCCAAGCTGTTTTACAGACACCTGTTAACTGTTTTTTCTGCAATATGGATTTCATCACAATCATAATGCTACTATATATAATACTCTTATTTCCTTTAATAAACCAAATTCATGTAAGCTTCGGGAATCAAAGTCATAAGGCTTGGTTCCACCTGTCACAGCTCAAACAAGTTCCAAATGTAATGTTTTTCTTTAAGTTCCTGAATTTTAACCTCTGCTCCTAGTCTATATCTCAGCAGATTTCCATTTGGCTGTCAGACACACTATACAGTGAGCATCTGAAAACTACAAGCTGCTGAGCTCCAGACTTGAAGAAAGCTGATGTGAACCAGTCCAGTCAATTTGATTGCTCCCTGTCCCTTCATCTTGATCAGTTAATCAGATGTTTCTGCTAACTGTCCTATTGCCCAGCCTTTGACAAGCCTTTCAGACTTTCTGGGACCTGACAATTGACTCTCCAGTTCAACTGGAAGCAGCTACAGAAGAGAGTACTACAGCACAAATTCTAATTGGTCTAAATAGAGTTCCCACTTCTATGAAATCTCAGATGGAAGGGAGTGAGACCCTGTTTTCCCCTGCCTTATATTCCTCTCTCCTCCCAGCGATATCACTTCCTGTGTACACCTCCCTAGTGCTAGGATTAAAGGTGTGTGGCTTCTATGGTTGACTAATAGCTAGCTTCACCCTATAATCTTCAGGCAAGCTTTGTTAGAGCACAAACAAAATATCACTTCTGAGCACATTTTCCCTGCCCTCATAATAGGCTGAAAAAGGCTAAGTCAAAAGGAAACTTCTTGACATAGAAGACAAAATGGTTACCTATAATGTCAATTGGTAACAGGAATGGTGGGCCTTTAGTTGCAGTTCTAGTAACCATACTATGTGCATCCTGCCTACACAACTCTATCTCCCTCTCATTCAAAGGAGGATCAGTACACTTAAGCTCCTAGTCCTGTGGGCCCCATATGGTCTCTATAGGTCCCGGACATTTGACATTGATTTGATGACCACTGGAAGAGGGGGAATGTTAGATCCTAGTTAGCAGCAGAAACTCCATTTTGTCTCAGTCTACTATTCTACCATGAGCTTCTACCCACCATTTCCTGAGCCTAGACTGTAGCCTCCCCAACTTTCACACAGGTGTAAACCATAAGTATTCCACCCCTTCTGACTGGTTGACCCAGACCCAGGTCTGAACCACTAAACCACAGAACTCTCTGATAGGCTGAAAGTGTGTCCACCATGTAAAGTCCCCTACTGCTTTTCCCGGCATTACTTTATGATTGGATGGGAATAGGGAGCTGTCTCTTTGTGCATTTCCCCTTTAAAACTGGCTGCTACCCCTGCCTCAGGGATGAATTCTGGAGTCCAAACCCTGATATCAGTTTTTCTGCATAAATTTTTGGCTTGCTGGAACCCTGTCTTTGTGGTGGATTATTCTAGATTCTTGAATCCTAGCATAGCTATACTTGGAGGCATAAAGAGGTGACTTTGAGCACTAAATCAATATGCCATCATAAGACTATGAGGAGACACCTGAGATATACAAACAGAAGGAACGGTTTGTGGGGACACAGTGAGAGAGTAGCTAACTACAATCCACAGAAGCCCTTGCTCAACCCTTGATGTGAACTCCACACTGCAGAACCATGGGAAAAGAAATCATGGGTTACTGTGTAAGTGCCTGCAACCATGAGATGTTTTAGATGCCCTACTAAACTAATTCAACTCAAATGTCACCTATTGTGATTTAATAAGAATCAGGATAAACAATTAGGCCGAACAGAAGTTTATTAAGGGAGAAATAACTCACAACATAGGCAGATGCACGCGGCGGGTTCCAGCAGATCCTGAGCCTTCCAGCGTCCACCACCCAAAAGGGCAGCCCGACCCTCTCCCAACCTTTTCTCTCCGCTCCCATCCGGCCCTGTCTCCGCCCCAATGGGCATGGCCTAAGCCACAGGTGCAGACAAGGTGAATATCTCGCTACAATTCCCCTTTTAGTCTAAAGAAAAGATTTGGGTTTGATACAAAACAGTGAATAACAAGTGTGCTCTAAGAAAAGGAAAATTGAGAACAAAACGACCTACATATCTAGTCCTAGGATGAAGACATAACGCAGTTTACAATAGAGTTATCCTAAGCTAGAAAGCTTAAGCCTAGTGCCTAATCTATCTAACTAGGAAGAGAGAATAATAGTTGTGATGGTTTAATCTACAACCTCATCAAGACCTGAGAAGGAAAATAGCAATACTAGGATAGACAGGAAGTGCGGATGGGCAACTTCCAAAAGATGCCTCGAAGACAGAAACAGCAAGCTACCTGGACAGTCACCCAAGGTCTCAGAGCAATGTTGGTACAGCCAGTTTTGGCTAAGGCCAAGAGTACCTGACAGATCACAACAAAAGCAGGGAGGAAGAAAGGCTGTCTTACCCTGACTTGGCAAGGTTCAACAGTCTTCTGTTTGTCTCCTGCAAGCACATAGGACCGCATGTCCAGATCAGTTGTCAAGGTAGGGGCAGTTCCTTGCCCAAGAGGCCATGGCCGAAGTGAGGGTGAACTCCAGAAGGAGCAACGACAGTGTCCAACATACTTTCGGGAAAGTGCATGGTGCTGTCAGGAGCAACAGTGCCTCATGTCAACGGAGTACTAATATTAAAACATTTAAATGCCGTGTTCTGCAGGTCTATGAAGTGATTGGAGATTAAGCATCTATTGCTGACTAATCTCATAGGCAAAGGAAACACGGGTGAGGATGATCTATAATACTCAGGAACTTAGCTAAAAACCTGATTAAAACTTCCTTGAGAAAAGCAAGGATACACACCTAAACAATATAATTATGTACATGTAAATTCCTAAAGTAGAGGTAGAGTAGAAATGTCTAGACAAGAGGGCAGCAAGATAAATATCCTAAACTGTATCAATATACAAAATGTCTTGAACTCAAACAAAGTATACATACATAGAATATAGGGAGAATAATGTGCATGAAACATAAATGGGAAGATTTCACACAATATGACAAAATATAATATACAATTCTTCCAGTACATAGATTACCACAGATAAGAATATATAACAGTGTAAGCTGAAATACTAATATCTCACTCTAACTAAACAATTCACAAGAAGGTAGGCCAATCTACCTATATCATACTGAACCATACCTTTCCCAACCATACCCTATTCCTGTCTAAAAGAGATAACCGAGTCTAAATATCACTTTCCATACCCAACCCCAAGTAACTAAAACCAACCCTATGAAGATGAATATTATCCCTAAATTCCAAGAGTGGGGAGAGGGGCGTCGTTATTTTAAGATTACTTCCTGCTGAAATGGGACGATGATTGCTCCATGGGATCCTGTAGGGAGAAAATGTTTAGCAACCAAATTTTTCAACAGAATTGGCTGTGACATATGTAGGTATTCATAGTGTGGCAGAAAATGCTTGACTGAAGTTCTTTTTGGAACTCTGGCCAGGTTGTAATAAGAAGGTGCACCATTACAGCTAGCTAGTCAGGAGTTATCTTGAGCAAAGTAGTCCCAAACCGGTTAAAGGGTGAAGTTTGTAGTTCAGATGCATCAGGGTGAGTAGAATGGAAATGTCCATTTGGGGCCCCATCTTCCTTCCGGAGTGTTCAAGGATTGCTGTTGGGAACTGTTATTATTCCTTGTGGAAAACTTAAATATCAATATCAAAGTAAAATTTTCAAGTTTTACGGTATGCATTAGGGGAAAGGCAACAATAAGCATTAACAAAAAGATGTTATTCTGTATATATGTTTCTCATACTGGTTAATAAAGCCCTGTGGCCAATGAGATAGCAAGATAGGCGGGGCTAGGAGACAAGGAGGAAGAGGAAGTGAGCGGGAGGAGTCAACATGTAGCCCAGGAAGGAAGACGCCTGCCGCGCGGCTCCCCGATAAGACGACCACGTGGAAATACTTAGATAAGTAGAAATGGGTTAATAATTAAGACAGAGCTAGCCCATAAACAGTAATGGTAATTGGCCAACAGGATTGTATCAAATACAGAGTCTCTGAGTGTTATTTGGGGCACACGTGGTTGCAGGACAATGGCGGCAGAACCAGCGGCAGCCGGCGGGGAAACCTGCTGTAACAGTCACCAAACCCTCTGGTTTCCTTGCTAACTTTTCCTGCTGATTCAAATAACAATGACACAAAGAGAAGGGGGAGGGGAGGGAGAAAGGAAGGAAGGTAAGAAGAAAGGAAGGAGGAAGAAAGGAATAATTACAATCAGTGTGTTATATGAATAACTGGCTCTACCAGATTCTTCTCTGAATCTTCTCTGAATTCTTCTTCCATGCTGAGGAAATTTTTGAGAATTCCTTGGGAATGCTTCTATGTCTCTTTAAACAGCTTGGCCTCTTCAAGCCCTTCAGCTAGATTTCTCACTTTGTTCTGATACTTCTTTTATAATTTCTACATTTGTCTTCTGTGTATAGCAACATCTTTGCTCCCTGAGTATGGGCAATGGACTCTCCAATAAGGGCACTGATGCACCCCCTTAAAGCATGCAACCTCCTTAACAAAGGATCATTGAAGTACAGATAATCAAGGAGGCTGTTGGATGCCAAAGAGAAAGCTAGAGCTATTAATAGCTTCTAGACAGGATCTGACCTGGAGGCCATTTCTAGTGCTTTCCATAGGATTTCCCAAAGGCTCTTATCATCCCTTACCTCCCTTTACCTTGTAGTGAAAAGACACTTGACTCTGCATAAGGCATCCTCCCTTTTCCTTTAGTGCCTCCAGCTTTGCCTAGGTCCCAAGGAAACAGGATTCTTCTGATAGGATCAGACTATGGCTTGTTTTCTGCCACAGATGCAAGTTTGTGGAGGGAGATTCTTCACACTCCACCCACAAGGTGTCAACTCGATACAGCATGGTGATTCCCAGCTGCTAAGCTCGATATTTCAAAGTTTGTTACACAGTTGTATAACAAATGTGAGTTGTAACACAAGACTACTCACCCAAAGATGTTATTCTCCTTTAACTATAGTCATTAAAAATTGTTTTAAAAATCTTTTGCTCGTGAGATTTTTTTCTTGACTTAGTAGAAAGCAAAAGACTTGTACCTAGAGTTGCTGCTTTCCTACAGATTTCCTTAACTATTGTTGGAAGTTATCAAGTAATGAGAGAAAAGTCTTTCCTCATGAAAGAAGACAGTTTAAGGACAAAGAGAGATGTCAATTAAAAAAGGGTATGCATTTGTCTTATTCTTCATTTCCAGCTTTAATCTTCTGTACTTAATGGTAGTGAGGGAAACCATACAACAGGACTCCATACTTCTAGAGAATATCATGTGCTCACAAGTTTGGGAGTCACTGACATACAGGAGGGAGAGAACTTACTTTCCCTTAAAAAGCAAAGCAAAGGAAGCAAACAAGCAAAAAACCCTAAGAACTGAGCCTTGCAATCCTAACTTTCAAATTGGCATTTTGGAAGATTGTTGGAAAAGATGGATCTTAGAGACCTGACCCAGAGCTATTTAGCATTTAAGAGTTTATTGATGTAGATACAGCGAGGGCTGAGAAGTCCTGCAAAAGAAACTTCAGACAGACAGGTAAGAAGTCAGAAATGATGTATTTACACAAGGAACTGAGTCAATGCAAAGAAAAGTTGCAGGACCATTGAGCCAGACAACTCCAGCACTTGTATTTTTCAGCTTTGCTGCTGTAGATGGAACATTTCCAGTTGTATCTGGATGATGTTTTTGCCTGCATATATGTCTACTTCACATGGTTTCCTCAAAGGCCAGAAGAATCCATTGGATCCTGTCCTAGTTAAGGTCTACAACCTCAGGAACTCTTATAAAGTAAAACATTTAATTGGAGTGGCTCACTTACAGTTTCAGAGGTTCAGTCTATTATCATCATGGTGGGGAGCATGTCAGCATGGAGGCAGACAAGGTAGTGGAGGAGCTGAGAACTGCAGGCAACAGGAAGTTGACTGACTGTCACACTGAGGGAAGCTTGAGCAATAGAGACCTCAACAGCCACCCCCACAGTGACACATTTTCTCCAACAAGGCCATACCTCTTAATAGTGCTATTCCCTTTGAGGGGCATTTTCTTTCAAACCACCACAGATTCCCTGGAACTGGAATCATAGCCAGGTGTGAGACACTGTTTGGGTGCTGAAAATTGAACCTGAATCCTCTTCAAGTGTAGCCAATGTTCTTAACTTCTGAGTCATCTCTCCAGGCCTGGTAGATGGAACATTTGTTGATCTCTATCTATATACTTTTCTTCAAATCCAAGATTAGTTTGGGAGCAGAAACAGATCACCCACATTAACTACCCAGCTCAGTCTTGTTATTCTCTGAATAGTAGATCTTGAACTTCCTTCTCGAGAATAAGGTTGTATTGCAACTAAAGATACTGAGAGGCATATACATTTTCAGGAACTTTGGAAGACATAGTTTTGCTATGTGGATGCTATGGAAACTGTTCACATTTATCTGTACACAGTGGCTCTGGTGAGTGCATTCAAAAGTCAAGTTTCTTAGTGAAAATGGATTTAATCCATCACATCCTGGTGAAAGTGATAAATTGTTCCCAGATGAATTACTTCAGAAAGATTTTTCTCTGTGTACACTAGGAACATACATGTGCCAAGCATATACTCAGAGTATATATGATCGTGTGTGTGTGTATGTGTGTGTGTGTGTGTTTGTGTATGCACACGCGCACGTACGTGTGCTGAGAATCTAGAAAAAAAAAATCTTTGTATGCCAGCACTTGGGAGAGTAAAGCAGAAAAATTACTATAAATTTGAAACCATTCTGGGACAGCCTTATCTACAAAGTAAAATAGTATCTGAGAGACAGGGTATAAGGGAGAGAAACATTAAATAAAGAAAAATTCATTTTCATGTAGTGTTCTCTCTTGGGTGAAATTTTACTGTATGAGTACATTTTATATTAGGGTACATGAGTCTTTTTTTTTCACTAAACATGGGTGATTCATATTATAAAATGGTATTTCATTCCAAGAAGAAAAGTATATTAAAAATCAGAATAAAATTATGTCCCATGTGAAACAAGCAAACCCTGCAGGTGTCCTGAGCAGAAACTTTTCTGCACTGGTAAAAGCCTCATGCAAATCCATCCTGCCCCTGAGTACCCACTGCATCTCATACTGATCCATCCTGCTCCTGGGTACCCACTGCATCTCATTCTGATCTATCCTGCCCCTGGGTACCCACTGCATCTCATTCTGATCCATCTGGCTCCTGGGTACCCACTGCAACAAAATGATCTTAGTGCATTTATTTTGTATGATTCAATCCTTTGTGAGCCTTTAAATAATACAGTTGAGAAATATAACTTTTTATACATTCTAAATGAAACAGTGCATAGATGGTTAGTCGACTATGTTAACACGCCATAGGAAACTGCAGAATCACATCATAACACTCTGTCTTTCTCTTTTTCTCCTTTCTTAAGAGTCTCCAGAAAGGCAAGTCACCCATTTCTGCCCTGTACCTCCCTCACTGTACAAATTTCTCCTTATTTTTCCCCTTTTTTGAGGGAACTTAAACCAAGAACCTCGTACAGGAAAGGTAAGTGCTGTACCACTGAGCTATAGTCCCGGCCCTGCAAATGTGAATTTCTACTATTAATTTTTTTAGCAGTGAAAATTGAAAGAAAGGCTGGAGAGGTGGATCAGTGGTTAAGAGCACTATCTGGCTGCTCTTCTAGAGGACCCTGGTTCATTTCCCAACACCCACGTGGTATCTCCCAGTCACCTGTAACTTCAGACCCAGGGGGTCTTCACCCTCTTCTGGCCGTCCTTGAAGAACCAGGCACACAGGTGGAGTACTGTCACACATGCAGGTAAAACACCCACACATATAATTTTTAATTAAAACAATTAAAAGCATTTCAATCACCTATCACTATTTTTACAATGAGTGACCCTTGGAGGGCAGAAATTGCACCACATATTTGCATAGAAACTCTGCAAATGTCACGTCCATATATGTACTGCTGATGAGCCTTATATTCCTTTCCAATCAGCTTAAAATGTCTTTGCTTGTTGCATACTAAATATATCTTCCAGCAATGCTGTTGCCAGATAAAATGCAGGATGTCTGGTTAAATTTGAATTTCAAATAAATAGTGAATACTTTTTTAGGGTAAGTTTGCCTCATATAAGCCAATTGTTGTTTTTCTGAAATTCAAATTTAACCAGGCATTCTGTATTTTTATTTGTTAAACTTAGCAATCCCATGTGGAAAAGAGTTTATACATTTTTTCTTTTATAATTTCACATTAATATCTCTGAAATGGATGAACAATTAAAGCATGGTGTGTAGGAAACACCACACTGGACCATTCTTAATGGATTCTACAATCGGCACTGACAATGATTGACTTGTAAGCAGGTGGACCCCAGCGTGTGTTTTAACCTTGTTAGATTTTCATAGGATCAAGATAATATTTATGTGCAAGTGTCCTGTGACACTTACCTGGGGTGACATGTCAGAAAATTCTTTGTGAATTGATATAGGAGAGTCTTGATGGAGTCAGGGTTCTGCAGCCTGCCTGACCTGCACTCTGGTCTCCATGCTGAGATTTGCTATGGTCATCTGGTTTGGAATGAGAGAGAGAGAGAGAGAGAGAGAGAGAGAGAGAGAGAGAGAGAGAGAGAGAGAGAGAGAGAGAGAGAGAGAGACAGAGACAAGACAGAGACAGACAGAGACAGACAGAGACAGACAGAGAGGGAGAGAGAGACAGAGAGAGATCACTGTGCATGCAAGTTCAACCAATATTAGACTTCAAACAACAGCTTTGAGCCTAGTGAGATGTAATGGGCTTGTTCTTATCTGAGGGGCTCTCCAGGTTAGTTTCAATCTACTGGCTTGGCTCTGTGTTGCCAGGTTCCAGCTTCCTCCACAGTTGATAAGCACTTACATTAAAGGCATGACTGATGGCTATGTACTCTCAAAGTTTTTCTTTGAAGTCATCCAGATATTCCTGGCACTTCATGAAGATAAGAAGTGGTCAGATCACAGACCATCTATTTTTCTTCCAAAGTTTAAGTTTATTTGATTAGCTGGGCAATCAATGACCACTTGCTTTGATAATTGTATTGCTTCTTGTTAACCCTATAATCTTAAATATTACATTAATAAAGGAAATTATAGAGAAAAAAATGACTAAATAGATGGTTAAAAATTCTAGAGCACCATTGTTCCAAACAATACATATCAAATTGATAGAATTCAGATGAAAATGGAAGTTGTCTCTGGTCCTTCTTTATGACTGGCCTTGTCACAGGTGGCCCTGCCTCCTCTCACATCCCCACCCCACCCCACCCCCACCCGTGCATGCTCCCTGACTAGCCATGCCAGGGTTTCACACAGGAAAGCCTTATGCCACATACCTTTCAGATCTCAGAGTCATCTCCTTCAGTGTGAACACTTGGATCCCTCACGGGACTCCTGGCAATCTGAACAGCAAAGCCCTGTGGGTAAGTTTGAGGCAGAAAGCCATGGGGCAAGGGAACCTTCTGGTTGACATGCACTTTCCTCGTGAGTATTACTTTCTCTACTCATTTTGGTGAAAGGAGATTCCAAAAGAATTGGGATGTATGAGAGAGTCATGCATGATTCATGTCAAGCAGAGGGAATCCAGCTTCACTACACTTAAGAGACAGAGGTTCCCTCCTTCCTCTCTTCCACTGAACTCCAGGAGCTCAGCCCAGGGATTAGTGGTGGATCACTATATCTGCTTCCATCAGTTACAGGATGTAGGTTCTGTGATGACAATTAGGGCCGTCACTAATCTGATTCAAGGGAAAGGCCTGTTCAGATACCCTCTCCACTATTGCTAGGAATCTTAGCTGGGGTCATCCTTGTAGATGTAGAAAATTTCCCTAGTACCAGGTTTCTCCCTAATCCCATAATGGCTCCCTCTATCAAGGCATCTCTTTTATTGTTCTCCCCCTCTGTCCCTCCCCCAACTTAGTATTCTTGATCCCTCGTGTTCCCATCCCCTCCTTTATACCCTCTTCAAGTTCACCCAGGAGATCTTAACTATTTTCCCCTCCTGAGGCCCTCTATGTGTGTCCCTGTTAGGGTCCCCATTTTTACCTAGCTTCCCTGGGGTTGTGCATTGTAGCCTGGTTATACTTTGCTTTACATCTAATATCCACTTACAAGTGAATACATGCCATATTTGTCAAGGGGGTTCAGGATCATGATGGGGAAAATCACAGAGACACCGATGCCAGTTAGTAAAACCTCACAGACTATGGAGATGTTCCCACGCAGATGGGAACAAACTAGACCCTCTGAATGTGGGTGACAGATATTTGGCTTGATCTGTTGGGAGTGGGGGCTGGCAGTGGCACCAGGTCCTACCCCAGGGGCATGAATTGTCTTTTTTGAGCCCACTCCCTATGGTGGGGTACCTCGCTCGCTCAGCCTTGACACAGCGGGGAGGGGCTTGGTTCTGCCTCATCTTAATATGCCAGACTTTGTTAACTTCCCAAGGAAGGCCTTACCCTCTCTGAGGAGTATATGGGGGGTGGGAAGGGGTAGAAGTAGGGGGGGCAGAAGAAGGGGAGGGAGGGGGAACGGGGATTGGGATTTAAAATTAAAAATATTTTTTATTAATAATATAATTTAAAATTTTTACATGTCGATCCCAGTTTCCTTTCTCTCTCTCCATCTCTCCTCCCTCTTCCTTTCCTCCCTCCCTCCCTTCCTCTCTCCCTCCCTCTTACCCTCTTTCCTCAGTGACATGCACCCTGGCCACCCTCCCCTCCCATCCCCCCACCCCCATTCTACTTGTAGGGCTATGATATCCAGGTGAGGTCATGTAAATCTGTCAAGTCATTTGAAGTAGGGCCTAGGACTTCTCTCCTGTCTCTAGGTTAAGGGAGTATCCCTCCATGGGGTATGTGTCCACAAGGTCCTTTTGTGCACCAGGAATAGGTCCTGTTTCTACTGTCTGAAGTCCCCCAGACTGCTCAGTCCTTCTAGCTGAGACCCATATTCAGGGGGTCTGAGTCAGTCCCATGCTGGGTTCCCAGCTATCAGTCTGGGAGCCCAAGCTCCTCCTTGTTCAGGTCAGCTGTCTTTGTGAGTTTCTGCAACCTGGTCTTGTTCCCTCTCTCTGCATCTGGATTCTAGTTAGACTCAGTGTTGAGTTATGGGTGTTTGCTTCTATAGATAGGGGTAGTCACGGGAACTCGGCCTTATTTTTGAAGAAAGGGGACAGAATATATAAAGTCAGAGTTCTTTCTGTAAATCCTACCTGGATGGTCAGTGCACCCTCCAGGAGCTGCAGGGACAATTGACCTTGTGGTCCAGGAGCTGCATGGACAGAAACCTCACAGCAGACTTCCTTGGCTTTGCTCTGAGACCCTCCAGGATGGAAAGCCCTATCTGGTCTTGCGTTTCTCAGACTCATTTTTTTTCTAGCCGTTCTCTAGTGTTTGATGTAGATATGGTTTTTTGTTCCTGAATTATTTTCCCCTTCCTGACCACTGAAAAGACATCAAGACAGTAACTTCCTGAGGCTGAGAGCCTCAGTTCTTGCACACCTTGAACTACTCCTGTGGTAATATGTTGTTTATTATTTAATAAAGCCGCTGGAGATCAAAATTAAAAGCTAGCCACAGGTAAAAAGTCAGGCAATGGTGATACATACCTTTAACTCCACCAGCCACACTAGTTAGCTATAGGGCTAGGCAGTGGTGACACACACCATTAATCCCAGGACTCAGAAGACAAAGGCAGTTGGATCTCTGTGAGTTAAAGGCTACCCAGGGTTACATTAGAGTGAATCAGTCTAAAAGAAAAACAACTCACACAAAAGAGATCTCAGCACTTGGAATCCCACACCTTTAATCCCAGCTCTAGAGATTTATTCTCCAGCCATACTGAGGACAGGGCAGCCTTTTCAGCCTGAGGTAGAGGTAAGAGAGCTAGTGGCTGGCTGCTTTGCTTCCCTGCTCTTCAGTTTGAACCCCAATATTTGTCTCTGGGTTTTTATTATTTGTGCTGCAGCTCCTAAAGTTGAATGAGGGCAATTTGAACAGACAACCTCCATGGAAGTGCCATCTACTCTATAGCTACTTTCTCTCTTAGTGCTGAATCTTAACTTTTACCCTGAAACTATTTCTTCTTCTCAAAAATATTATCAATACTAATAGCAGTAACAACTAACATTTAGCTAAGATTCCCTAATTCCAGGGACCTATGCACCCATTGCCCTATGCCACCTTTTAAACACTTCCTGAGAAATTTGAAAGCTCAAGATAAGAATTTTAAACTAAAATAAAACCTCGTATGACTGGAAGCATTGTGTGGGAGGTAAAAGTCCTTGCTTTATAAACATGAAGACCTGAGTTCAAATCCCAGCACCCAGGTAAATAGCCAGGCACGGCCAGCCTAATATAAACCTGTAATTGTACCTCAGCACTGCAGACTGTACAGACCAGATCTCCCGAGGGGCCTTCACGTTCAAATCAGATGACTCAGGGCTCAGTGAATCAAATGGAGAATGAAAGAGTTGGACACTAGACATCCTCTTTCGGCCTCTGTGTACATGCGCACACACGCATGTGTGCACGCGCATGGGAACACACACACACACACACACACACACACACACACAAATACTCAGATATAAAAATAACCAACCAAATAAATGCACCCTTGCTTAATTATTAGATACAATACTTATATTTTAGAGGAAATACTGGAAAATATGAACAGACAGATAAAAGGAAATGTAACCAGCACCCACATTCTATAACCAAAGATCAAGAGACTACAAGTCTCAGTGCTTTTGGAAACCCTCCATTTAATGCTTCCAGGAATGATGACAGTGGCACTATGAAGTGGGATCTTGCCCCCTAATAGTTACCAACAAGGGGAGAACCCTAAGCAGTGTTCCACCAGGACAGAAGGGTGGAGGAGGAGTCTTTCCATGTGGTCCCTGCCAGTCCTCAACTGCTCAGCCTTGCTCAGTCTCAATCCCCTGGCCCAACCCCACTCCACAGGCCTCTGAGGAGATGTGCAGTCCTTCATGTCTGCCCAGGGGGATGAAGGTATGGTCACCTGAGCTGTACTGTGAGGGCTGCTAGGTGCTTGTCTTGAAGCCTTATTTGCACAGTAGGCAGGTCATTTTTTTTCCATTAAAGTATGTTTAAGTCACTGCTCACAACTGGTGTGGGGCCCTGGCATGGGGACTGTTGCCCCGGGCAAAAGTTCTCTTAATGAAACTCTTGATGTTGGCCTATGGTCAGTCTCTCCAAGGAGGAAAAGTATAGCAGAATGCACCCAGACACGGTGTCCCTATAGAAAGAAAAAGCAGCCCTAGGGAAGGTTAGGAAGCAGCAGGGCAGAGAAAGCCACAAACCATGGCTCTTACATCAGCCCTTTGCCTGGAGCCGCTTCCCCAGAGACAGGCAGCAGTAAACTCAGCTTGCTTTCTTATTCTGATTGAATTAGAAGAAAGTCAAAGAACCCTACATGCTTCCAAGTCGGGGGAATGGAAGAGGCTTTTAAAAGCTTGAAAGCTTGCAACATCAAACTTTCCCATTGGAATTGAGCCAAGCTGGGACAGATGTATCAGGGAGCTTTGGCTCCCTTGATTGATGGATTCAGAAAGAGGCGGGAGGGTGCAAGAGAAAAAGAAGAAAGACGACAACATAGAATTTTTACATGAGGTGAGAGACACACAGGTAGATGGAGGCCACTCGTCAGTGATAACAGTCTGGGAAAACTAAGGCAACCCCCCCCCCCAAAAAAAAAGCAAAAAACAAAAAACGAAGCAGTTCTAAGGGGCACTTAGTGGGAAGTCAAGGCTGCCTAGAGGCGGGACAAATAACCACAGGCTGGAAAAACACAGTGAGAGGGGAAAATGTGGGCTAGGCAGATTCCTCAGCTCCTCAGCGGAGCTTTGAGCTGTTTGCTTTGGCATCCTATCAATTACATTACTGTCGCCTGTTTGAATTTGGTCATCTCGTGTTTTAAATAAATGCTCTCCATATTTTTACAGTCTTGGAGTGGAAAGAAACTTCTAAGTTTAACAGGGGGCCGAGGAACAGAGCAGGAAAGCATGAAAGATCGAGACATTCAAAATTCGATTTGGGAAAATCAGCTCACATGAAAAAAATTAAAAGCCACATGAGGACTGTGGGAAAATATCTGCAATATGCACAAAAGGAAAAGTCAAGATCCATACTAGTTAAAAAGGTTGTACACATAAAATAAGATGAAAAGAACAAAGGTGGGGATGGTACAGGGTTAAATGGAAACAAATGGGAACAAGAGGCAGTTTGGAGAAGAAAATTACAAAGGATTGACACTTAATATGCTCAAAATTGTCAACTATAATTATACATCAAATTAACACATTTGTATTTCTAAATTGGCAAGACAAAATAAGATTTTGATGGTAAAAATATTTATAAATAGATTCTCTCTCTCTCTCTCTCTCTCTCTCTCTCTCTCTCTCTCTCTCCTACACACACACACACACACACACACACACACACACACACACACAAGATCAGAGAAGGATTTTGCTATATAGTTAGACCGGCCTTGAGCTCACAATTTCTATACTTCAGCCACTAAGTGTGGGCATTCTAGGTGTATGTTTCCATGACTAGTATAAGAAGCAATCCATGTTTTTATTATAGGTGTCTAAACTATGGGAAAATAAATTGTCATGGCATTTTTGAATAACAATTCAGTAGAATTTTAAATATTCTAAATAAAGACACCATACAATCCAGAAGCCCCAGGATTCTGATTTTTCATTTTTTTTTCTTTCTTTCTTTTAGTGTTTTCATTTATGGCTTACTTGTTTCTTAAATGTTTTCATGTTCTTTACAGCAATGGACACATACCAAGCAAGACTATAAAATTAAGGACACAGAATAATGCATTAAAAGAAAAAAAAGGAGAAAGCTGTGTGGAGGAGAATGATCCTGAGAAATGTGAGCACTGAAAAGATTAAATACTGAAAGAGGTCAGAATTTTATCTGTCTCTTAGCCAAGGTAGAGAATATAAGAGTTCATTCCAACCATAGAGGATCCAATGACACAGCATAGTTCATTGTACACCTGACATTACATTTGTGAGGGTTTCCTAAGCCTTATCCTAGTGTGGATACCCAGCATAATGGCGAACCCCTATATTGATATAGATATGGGAAGTAGAAAAAGACCTAAAAAACATGTTTATATATGCAGTCATATATACATAGCTAGGCAGACACAGGAATGCATAGACATGTCTTTATAATATATGAGATTATGTAATGTATTTTTATACATAGTGCATTTAAAATTTTACTTTTATGAAAATGAAATGTATATGCTGATATTTATACTTGTATATGCATTGTAAAAAGGATGTACAAAGAAAACACATGCACACACCATCATGCAAAATTTGGCTAACTGTGCTGGGATAAAGCTCCTGGCATACAGGAAATCGTTTGTATATATTATCTTTCTGTTTCTGAATTTATTATAGCACATTTTGCTCTTACATTTGAAAGTCAAGTGAAAAAATGTACATGGGTAGATGCACACATATGTTCCTATAATGCTTATTGTATGTAGAAAACAATTATAGAGTAAAAATGTTGATTCCTTCAAGGTGACTGACTGGTGGTGGTTGGGTAATTCTAGAACCAACTCTGGGCTAAGAGTATGAGCATTTGGACACTCCTCCCAGGGGTTTCACCACTAAATTTTCCAGCAGAACCTATGAGACAAACATTTACCATACTGTAATTTCATTGTTTATAACAGCCTATCCTTCAAATCACCTTTATCAAAATTCTTAAGAGATCTTTGTGAGGGTTGAGTGAACCACCTTCTTCTTAAATGGTTTAGAGCTTGCAGACCTGACAGGCTGTTCCTGGAGCACAGGGATGGGTTTTAAAGAGTCAGAGAGGATCCACAAATGGTACAAGAGTGAGGACCACTCCACTTTCTTATGCAATCAAGTCAATGGGGGTGGGGAGGCAGAAGTTCCTAAAGCTCCCATTAACCAGGACCTGCTTAAATAAGGAAGGCAGACAGCTGGCTCTCCCATGGATTGATTCTCTTACAACTGAAGAGAAAATATATTTGAACAGAAAGGGAGAAGGGAGACAATAGCCCATCAAAGACACAATCATTCTAATGAACTGTACATGATCTTTTTAAGCTCTGACACAAATGAGGGGTTGAAGAATATGAAAAAAAAAAAACATTAAGGATGCTCTCAGATTAAAATTCTATATAATTTATATGTAATTCAGGTGGCAAATTTGTTAATTAATATTTATTAGACACTGGGATAAGGAAAAACAGTAAGGTACCCATTCCAAGAGGCTCTTTCCAGGTATGTACACATGGGACAGGGAAAGAATTTGAGGTGAGTTGGGGCTTCAGTAAGGAGAAAGGTATGTGCAGTAATATGAACAAAGTTCATCTTACAGTCTACTCTTTTCTTTCCTGCATCTCTTTCTTCACAAGGAAACATTTTCCCTTCCCCTTTCATGAAGTCAAAAAATGAAGAGACTCAGGAGAAAGGGTTCGGCTCATCTGCAGAAAGAAACCAGAAAATGTGTTTTTTCATGTTTTAATTTAACAAATATACCTAGGAGAACCCTGAATATGGAGTCATGGAGACCACAAAGGCTTGGGATACATGTCTCTACCCCTCTGGCTCAGTTGTCCATCTTAAAAGTCTGACATTTGGTAGCATTAGATGGCTCAGTGCTAATATTGCTTCCATCATAATTTCATGTAATTACGGGGATCTAACTGTTGGTCAAACTCTTACCTAACTAAGAACAAAGTATGCTAGAATTTTATTACTTAATGCTTTTTACTACGGATTAGTAACATTTTTTTAAAGTAAAATTATCTGGAACCTGCAGTAGATTCCTTTAGCATACTACCAAAATTTCAGTTCTATTGATTTTTGTAAGTGGACAATTGAAGATATTCACCAAATGACTGTAGTGAAACCACAGCAGTCAGAATTTCTCTGAAAGTCTCCTAGAGAGGATTATAACGGGTGAGTCACCAGCACACTGAGCCAGGTGATATTCAGGAACAATCCAGGGATGTTCAAGAATAAATGTGGTTAGGG
Source organism: Cricetiscus sungorus (assembly GCA_030556225.1). Lineage (NCBI taxonomy): Eukaryota > Metazoa > Chordata > Mammalia > Rodentia > Cricetidae > Cricetiscus > Cricetiscus sungorus. The sequence goes on from JANBXA010000651.1 coordinate 127,466,240, forward strand.
TTGGGCTATGTCCATGGCAACAACATTCGCACACCTAAACCACAGGGGTTCAGTAACTGCAAGGGAGGCTTTCTTGCTCATCTGAAGCCATGTGAATCAGCTGGGCTCTCTGCCATTTAGTGACTCAGAGGTCAGGACTTTCTTTGTCTTCTCTGCCAGCACCTCAAATGTGATTCGAAGTTCATGGTGTCAAGGGAGGAAATTGATGAAGGAGACAGAGCAGCGGTTAAGATTTTATGTCCCTTTGGCTCTCATTTTTATCTGGCAGAGCACAGTCACATGCTTCAACCCTGTGGAAAGTTTCCTGGGAAATGCAGGAGACAACATGCATATCCAGTGAATACCATTTGCCTCTGGATGAACTTATGATATAATTGGGACATAAACCACCAAGTGAGAGATTCCATGTGCATTTGGAATGAGTGGCCCAACACCTTAATTTTTAAAACTGGTAGTTTCATTAGACTAGTTGTTTTTATTTTAAAATAAAGTGAATATCAAAAATCAGTGGCAATTTTGCTAGCAAATGGATCTAGGTATGAGTTTGTCTTTAAGCTGCCTCATTGTTGGCCATAATAAACCTTAAAGCAACTCACATTCTTATAAAATTGCTAAGGGGTACCACTTCCACACCTGACCTTAGATTTTCTAACTTGTTTGTGCTGCTTGAAATCTAGATGCAGGATGGCATATTTATTCTTTTGAGCATCATCTTGGTGTTTTTCAGATATTTCCTTTAGCCTTGTGAAGTTTTCAACCTGGCATCGATTATAATTAATATTTTTTTCAGGAATTGTGTCATGTAACAACTAGAGAAGTATGTTTTGTGTTTCTATACTCAGGTTATTAAAAAAAAAAAAAAAAGGTCAAGGGTAGAGCCCTCCTTCATCCCCAGAGACCTCCCTGGGGAGGCATCACAATTCACTAAGGACCACTGTGGGCTTATTTGTTCTACCAGCTTCAGATCCTCCTCACTTATAAACCAGTTCACATCCCTCCATTTTCTTAGGGATTTAAAGTTGCATAGCATGAACTCATCATGTTTCTTTCCCAACCCTCCTCCTATTCCTAAACATTCTACTAGGTGATGGTTCCATTGTCTCACATCTTGTGCCATAAGTATGGTGACATTTCCAACATCTCCCTCTGTCCTCAACTAAGAACAGTATTGCCACTCCTGCACCGAGGCTGTTAATCTTGCTGCCTGGACCACTGCCCCTAAGCTTATCTCCATGTCTCTGGTCTTTTCTTCTCTATTGTAGTCTTCTCCTCATCCATATGTCATGCCCTAATATCCTGAACTAAGTTACCAGAATCTCCCAGTGGAAATGTAATCTGTAAAATACTTAGAAAATAGCTTGGTATAATCAAGGAACAAAGCAGATGGCTAGTGGAACTACTCAGATAATAGCAGGCATCTTTCTATCCAGGTAGGTCGCCCTCTCTCACCCACTAATCCTACCCAGAGGTCTGGTAGGTCACACCTTTGTTCCTGCTTCTCCTTCCCTTGCCTTCTCAGAGTTCCTCCCACAACAGAGAATCACTGCACCTATTCTGTACCGCTACCAGGCTTTTCTGGAAACTGGGCAGTCTTTTAGGGTTTATATAGTCAAAGCCAAAGCTTCAAAATTTAATCATAAATGAAAAAATGGATGCAACCAAAGATAATGTCTATCCCAGGAACCCAGAGGCTGGGCTCAGAGAGATGAAAACTTTGAAGGATTTCTTTCTTCTATTCACAGCTAGAAATTTGACTCTGTCCTGGCTGAATTCTTTTCTGTATCTTTAGGGGGATAGTTTGATTCCAGGTGTGACTAAATGTTGAAAGGAATAAAATGAAAAAAAAATTCCAAGAAGGCAAAAGACTTCTCATAATATTTAAACTAAACCTGGGGGTAGGCAGGAGCAACGTTTGATCTGTGTTTATTCAGTGCTCAGGGCATAATAGATGCTCATTGACTGAGTGAATAAAGATAGGTCATGCCAATGGTACTTTGCCAACTAACATTAGAAACAGGAAACAAGATGATTGGACTTGATTTCTCTGTTAGTAGTTGGCTCAGACTGACAAAAACATCTTATAGATTCTTTTGAGCAAGAGTTTAGAAACAATAGGGGTTTTAAGATCACATGTATAACAATTTTTGTAGGGGCAAAAAAGGAAATGTGTTCCTCTGGGGAAGTTCATTAACACATTTGAAAATGAAGGATAACTCCTCTGTGTGTGTGTGTGTGTGCATGTGTGTATATGCAATTCAAATATATATATTTACATTTCTTCAAATATAAAAAATATTCATCTTGGTTTTTTAATGTTTATGCATGTCCTCTTTTATTATAAAGTTAATTAATGTCATTTAATAAAACAAAATTTCTGGTTTTGTCTGGATACTTTAAATTTTCAAAGCCTGTTCAGCTATCAAATTCTTGACCCCATTCCTAGTATATTAATATAAAAATTTAAATCATATTTCCAAGGAGCAATGTACAAGAGTCTCATTTCTTTCTACATGGATCTTTTGTCTCTTTTTTATGAATATCTCAATTTTTATAAGTCATTTCATGGGAAATTATCATCATTGACCTTGTGGGGTCCTTGGGTTTTAGTGACTTAACACTACTGAGGCATGCCCACAGCTCCACCACCTCTGTAGAACATGGGTGAAAACATCATTACTGAGTTTACATGTAGCAGCATTACATGTAGGCAGTACAAGAGTGGGTTCTTGATGGGAGATGTGATTCTGTATATATGTTTCTCATACTGTTAATAAAGCCATGTGGCCAATAGAAAACTAGATAGGTGGGGCTAGGAGACTAGGAGGAAGAGAGAGGAAGTTGGTTGGAGTCGAGATGTAGCCCTGGAAGAAGCAGGAAGCCTGCCGCGCGGCTCCCCGATAAGACGACCACGTGGAAATACTTAGATAAGTAGAAATGGGTTAATAATTAAGACACAGCTAGCCCATAAACAGTAATGGTAATTGGCCAACAGGATTGTATCAAATACAGAGTCTCTGAGTGTTATTTGGGGCACACGTGGTTGCAGGACAATGGCGGCAGAACCAGCGGCAGCCGGCGGGGAAACCTGCTGTAACATAATGGTGTCAGAAGCGGGATTGAGAACTTTCGCTTAAAACTTAACAAAAGCTTAAAAAATAGTTTTTAGAAACAAGGGAACAGAGACTTCTTGGTAGCAGCATTTTCTTGGTTGGATTTGTTTTGTTGTAGACAGAGATTTGCGCGGCTCCTTTAAGAGAGGTTTCCAAAATTAGCATAAGCGGCAAAAACCGCCTTGCTTTTAAAGAGCTCTGCTAACAATTCATTGGTGTGTATGAGAGCTACAATGTAGGTTTACACTGTGTTTTAAAAAATACGCTGGCTTGGGAGAGAAAAAGAAACAGGATACAATGGTTTAAAAAAGAAAAAAGAAAGTAGAATCGATGGGTATGGTGGCACATGCCATTAATCCCAGCACTCGGCAGACAGAGGCAAGCAGATCTCTGTGATTTCAAAGTAATCCTGGTATGCAGTAAATTGCAGGATAGATAAAAGTTACACAGAGAAACCCTGTCTCAAAATATGCAAAAATAGAAGTAGAAGAAATAGAGTAATAAAAAAGCCACGTAAAAATGGAAAACACAGAGAAATTTTGGATACTATACGCGATTCTGTTGTCTTTAAATTATTTGATTGCTGAGAAAATAACACCTGCTGATAAAAGAAATACTGCTGGATTAATTCAATTTATATATTTTAAAAATGCTTTGACTCCAAAATTTATGCCTAAGGACAAGTTACTGGGAAAAAGGATTTCTATTTTTGTTTCCACAGAAAATGAAGAAAAGCTATGGATTCTTTGCAGACTTACATGGTTTGATCAAGCCAGACCCCCTGAAACAGCTCCCCAGGTGATCCAACATTCAAAGCAATTGAGACAAAGCCTTACAGACTACTGCCAAGATTTCCGCGTCTTCTTTGGACCCCCGTGACAGCGCCCTCTACCAGCAGGAAGTAGTTTGGAAAGAACGACGCCCAAATTCCCAAATATTGTTTATAAATGTTTGTTTTCATTTAAATGGGCTTGGTTATAAATGGCTATAACCACAAACAATCTTTTTAAAGGTAAAAAGGGAATTATAGTATAGATATGAATACTTTGCTTTGGAATGGATTTTCTTTTATTGATACAATTTAAGGTCAATTTTGTGATATGTATATTTCTCTTCTTATTTAGGTATTATGTTTATATAGCTCATTGGAAAATGTAATGTATAATTTAGTACAGATTATAGAATTACCTATGATAATTAAAACTTGGAGTTAAGTTAGTTAGGATTTCTAGATATACAGAGATGTATTTGAGATGAATAGGCATTCTTCAAACCTTTCAAAGACCTACAGAATATGGCATTTAAAATGGTTTAGGGTTTTTCTTGACAATGAGGCACAATTGCTCCTGGTAACACTACCTGCGTCAAAAAGGAAGATGGACATTGAAGAAACTCGTTATGAAGTTTGCTTCTAATATGGCAAGACTAGCCATTTGGGCAAGGTACTGCTCTTTTGGACTGTTTGACTTTATGTTGTAGAAACTGGACATGCAGGACCCACAAAAAGGTGACTGCTGATGCAAGATGGACATTGCTACAGGATTCCTGCTTCATGGAAGAGGCTGCCAAACAGCCAAACAGTCTATAGGACACAGAGAAAAGTTTCCTGCCTTGTTGAGGAGTCTGGAGACACACTATGGCCTATGGGCTGAAGATGGAACATTACAGAAGAACTTCGGGTGACTGACCAGGCAATGAGTTGTCTCTGTCATTTCTAGAGTTTATATATTATCCTTCTGTGGTCTTTGAAGGAGTTGAAGACAGATAGTTATGATTATAGTTTTTCTTAGGATTAAAAATAAGTTACATATAGGTCTTTAGACTGACAAAGATAGGATAGATGATATTTTCTTTAAGTCTTACAAAATGTTAATGGACTAAATATTGTTAACTGTGATTCTTATTTGATAACTGTTATATGGTATATTTTGCTATGTTAAGGTTAAACCCCTTCTTTTACTTTAGACAGAAAAGAGGAGATGATGGGAGATGTGATTCTGTATATATGTTTCTCATACTGTTAATAAAGCCCTGTGGCCAATAGAAAACTAGATAGGTGGGGCTAGGAGACTAGGAGGAGGAAGAGGAAGTGGTAGGTGGAGTCAAGATGTAGCCCGGGGAAGGAGCAGGACGCCTGCTGCGCGGCTCCCGATAAGACGACCACGTGGAAATACTTAGATAAGTAGAAATGGGTTAATAATTAAGGCAGAGCTAGCCCATTAACAATAATGGTAACTGGCCAACAGGATTGTATCAAATACAGAGTCTCTGAGTGTTATTTGGGGCACACGTGGTTGTGGGACCATGGTGGCAGAACCAGCGGCAGCCGGCGGGGAAACCTGCCGTAACAGGTTCTGGGTTCCAAGCACCTAGTTTGAATTAGGTTCTGCTTGCCACATATCTTGGGGCTAACACCTTACAATAGGGTCAATGAGTATCATGTGTGAATGTAATGGCATAAATTGCATGTGAGGTGGCTATTACACACACACACACACACACACACACACACACATATGTATATATATGTACATATATACATATATAAATATATATATGTGCATATATATACATGCATATATATATGTATATATATATATATATATATATATATATATATATATATATGATGAAGCTATCAGCTCCCCTTCTGGGGTAAAGTGTGGGTATGAGAATATCTTGCTGCTCTAGCTGGCAAGGTGGCCATTGATAGCCATCTTACTGTGGTGAGCTAGTGCACCCCCATCCCTTTACTCTGTGTGTTTTCTTCATGAAGACATAGAATGTCTTGGGAGATGGGTCTACTGTAAAAGTGCTCATTGCACAGACATGAGCACATCAGTTCAAATTCCCCACACCCACATAAAAAATCTTGGCATGAGCACATGTCTCTAACCTAGCTTCATGGAGACCAGAGGCCAAAGGAAAGAAGGATCATTGGGGTTTTTCTGGTCACCAGCCTAGGTCCAGGTCAAGTGAAAGACACTGTCTCAAAGACATAAAGTAGAGAAGGATGGAAAAGAACACCCAGAGTTCCCCTCTGACCTCCACATACATATGACACATGTACAAGGAGGAGGAGGAGGGGAAGAAGAGGGAGCAGAAGGAAGGGAAGGAGGAAGAGAAGGAATCACAGCCTTTACAGACAGAAGAAGGATGTATCTGCCCCATTCTAGGCTCATAGGTCATTTCTGTCTACCATGGCTCCCAAGCCTGCAAGGGTGAGTTAAACAAGCACAGCAGATGAGTTAAGTGCAGGAGAAGCCTGTCTTAATGGATCACATGGCTGCTATTTTAGTTGTGTATGCATGTGTGCGAACAGCTAAATATAGTACATTTCCTTTATCTGCTGGTTTCATTTTTATATCCAGTTCTTAAAAAGACATTTTACTCATTCTTAGTTCAGGGAAAAAAAAGACTCATTTAGTTGTTCAGCTGTTTTCAATTACTTTACTCCACCCACACTCCGTGTTTTTCTGGGCACTCATTTACCCTTTGAAGGGTTTATAAGACAGCCATCCCTCTGTTCTTTCTCACCCATTGTGGTCACACCGTGTCTGCATGCCTCATCTGTTCCTTGTAGAACCTGCTGGTTTTGAATCAAAAGCTGTGTCATGTAGAATAGATGAGTATCTCTTCCTTTCCAGACCTCCATCGGTACATGAATACTAACCCCCAGATACTCCACTGTTCCTAGACATGGAGGTTTACCGTTGTGACACCACCACATAGAAGCCCAAGAAAAAAGACTCATTGGTAATTTACAGCTAGCCTAGGCTACACAGCGAATTCTGGAACAGTTTGGGCTACATTGTGAGATCCTGCCTCAAAATACAAACAACCATTATGTTTGCTCATATATTTAAATTAATTTTAAGCTTTTCCTTTCTCTTCAGTCAAGGTAAACTAGAAACATAATTTCCACTGTTATTGAGATTCCCTGCTACCAAGAAATGGGTGAAAGAATTTCCCTTCTACCAGTGCATTGTGTTGACTCCACTAGTCATGGCCATGGTTGGTTTCTCCTGAGAGATGCTTGTCATTATGTACAGCATGACCACTGACTTCGGCAGCCATTGTCAGAGCTCTGGAATCTAGGTCCAGCTCTCCTTAATGTCCCTTTTGTTATCTTTGGAGACTTTTCCCTTCCTTGGGTTTCTGTTCAGATGTGGGTTCCTAATGTCAGGGAGAATTTCTAACCTTCACCTCTGTTCATGTCTTGGAAAAGCCTCCCCTGTGTTTCTACTGTACCTGAAACTCACCAACCTTTCTCTTTTTTCTCTCTTCAAAGGTAGAAACTTCCTTATAAGAGCAAGGGTCACATAGAGATCATTCCCTGCTCACCTAAGTTCCTCAGGAAAGTTGCACTTCTGACATTTTGTCCCTCTGAGCTGCACCATGGCCAGTGACAACAAGCACTGGATGAAAGAAAGCAAGAAGGGAGCCAAGAAGAAATTGTTTCTAAGAAAGGCTGCTATGACGTGAAAGTTCTGGCTGTGTTCAATATTAGCAACACTGGTAGTCATAGGGACTCAGAGAAGCAAAATGCCATTTGATGCCTTTAAGGGTCGTGTGTTTGACCTGAGCCTTACTAATCTACAGAATGACTAAGGTGCATTTAGAAAATTCAAACTAACTACTGAATTAGTTTGTCTGTCTGACTAAACTGTCTGACTAAATTCTACAGCATGCATGCTACCTGGGACAAACTGTGTTCTATGGCCAAAAAAAAAAAAAAAAATGGCAAACATGATTGAAGTTCATGTCAATGCCAAAACAATCAATATAATTACTTGCTTCCTCTGTTCTGTATTGCACTAAGGACAAGAAGAAAAAAATAGAGTAAATAAGTTTATACATTATCCTGTTCACTCTTTCGTAAAGGAAAAATGTTCAGGAAAGGCAACTATAGGGAGCACAGGTAAGGAGGAAAAGGCAGCCTGGCAAAAAACCATCAGTAGAAGGGCTGGGGAGGGAGGAGCTGTAGGGGGAGGGGCTGAAATGAAGAGGCTACAGCGATCTGCAGATAGGAACTCATTGTGGCAGCTCATAGTCTATCTCCTGTTGATCTCCCAGAGTATTGCCCACAATGAGGCCTTTTTTCTTGAATTTACAATGTGTCACTATTGTCTTTTCCTTCTTATTTTACATGCTTCATTTCTCTGTGTTCATTGTATTCTGTCTCTCATCTTTCCCCCAAACTGTATTCACATACACAGCATAGCCACTTGAAAACTCTTTGTCAAGGTCCCAGATGCCATGAAGCCCTGTGGTAGGTCATTTAGCCAGCTTCACAAGGAAAATCTCTCCCAATTTAGTCACAGTAATGATCAGATGACAAGACACTATAGAAAAGGTAATTTGAAGGCTGAGTAGTCACCATACAGATGACTTAGCTGGTTCAGAGTGTGACTGTCCTGTGACTTATAAAATCAAAGGGGATGTTAGCCTCATGCCATGACCTGAGAATGCCATGCCTTTGTGTGCCTTCCATCTTCCCATATTGTTTTGACATACAGCAAATGTGAACTCTGAGGCCACTGTTTCTGATTTCATTTATTTTACATACCTATGCTTGGCTTAGTAAATATTTACACTCGTGAAAGCTATTTATTGTATTTTAGTACTCACCTTTGTCGTGAAACATCTATTTCCTTTCATGTGCTCAATATAAAGACATTTCCAAGCTAAGCTAATGTTATAAGCTTATTTGAGTCTGTAGTGTGTTTGCTTTATCCCTTTTCCATCAAATTTGCATTCCTCTTTTCTCTACATATTTCTGCTCTATATAGCAGAGGTCAGAATGCACTGTCAACGAGCCAAATCTAAACCACAGCCTGGTTTTGTAAGTAATGGTTTATTAGAATGCAGTCATACTTATTCTTTTTGATGTTCCTTATACCCTTTTATACTACAATGTCAAGGTTGAATGGTTATACAGAAACTGTAGATCTCCCTAGAAAAAAAGTTTGCTGACTCTTACTAAGGAGCAATAACAAACAATAAACCAAGTAAACCTTTCCATCGAGGTGTGCTGGAGCTCAAAGCCATCAGATACCATTAAATGAACTCTTTTTTAAAGAAAGAACAGGGCCATAAGAGAGCTGGCTTTCACAAGGTGTTTATTGCTTTCCAAGTACTATACCTTAGCAAGTATTAGTTACTTATCTTCTTGATAAGGTGTTGGATCTCTGACTAGATAGGCTATATTCATTTTTTTTTAAAACCTGCAGTACTGATGTAATTAATGAAAGCCATGTCGTGTGGAACCAGCAACACTGGATTTTTGAGCTAGGGTCTCACTACTATAGCTCAGGCTGCCTTGGAACTCAATTCTCCTGCTCCAGCCTCTCAGATGATGGCATTATAGACATGTGCAACCATACCTGGCTTTGTTATTTCTATGTTATTGACAAGTTTATTATTCATGTTGCTTGTGGAAACAAGATACCAGCCTCCTATTTAGTCCCAGCTATCTACTTGACACAGTATAGAACAATCAAAGGTAGTCTCAATTGGTGTTTGCTTCCATCAAATTGGACTGTGGGCTTGTCTGTGGGGGCATTTTCTTGGTTGCTAATTGATGCAATAGGGCCCAGACCACTGCGGGGAGTAATATCTCTAGGAAGAGGAACCCAGGCTGCATAAGGAATATAGCCAAGTGGAGTCTAGAGAACAAGTCATTATATGGGCATTCTTCTATAGTTTCATTTCAAGTCACTGCTTAGATCTCCTGCCTTGGCTTCCCTCAATGATGAACTGTAACTTATAAAATGAATGAATGCTTTCCTCCCTGAGTTGGTTTTGCTTGTTTGTTTTATAGGTTTTTGTTGTAGTTTTTAATCACAGAAATATAAAAATTCACTGTAACAAAACAATAAAAGAAAACAAGGGCTTGGTTTTGCAGTCAGAGTGAAGGGAACTGGTCCCATTGCACTAACAGTCAGGAATTAAAGAAATGAATGCAGTTGCATGCTTTATGTGCTCTTTTGCTCTTTTTTTGTATTATCTAGAACACCAGACCAAGAGATGGTTACAGAACATTCTTTGTGGGTCTTCACTCCTAGTTAAGCATCACAGAAAATACTGAATATATACATCCAGAGATACATTTTCTAGGTCATTCCAAATGGAGTCAGGATAACAATAAATATTAGTCATCACAAGAAGCAAAGATAAAAGAGCTTAAATAACTCACCTGTTGCATATAGCATGCATGCACATATATATATATATGGATGCTGGGAACTTCAGACTCCAAAGACAATTATCATATCATCCAGGGAAATTTTTTTTTCTCCAAGTCTCATGAGAAACAATTGTCAGAGCTTCAACTGGGACATTTATAAAAAATGAAGAATATTCTTTTCACCATTTTGGTCTGTTATCAGGGGACTAAAAGAACCTCTGTCACATGTCTTTCCTGAGTCTTGATTAAAAATACACCAGCAACATACTTTTGGATAGGACATGTGTCCCATCGTGCCTGTAACCACCTCTTTTTCTGGGTGACTCACAGAGCTATGGATATTTCTTGCATATTTGTTTGGAAGTTGACTTAAAACTCTTTAAAGTAGAAGGGAGCCAGCTGGTACCTCCCCTTCCCTCCTCCTTATGTGAACCTGTTATGGCTCAAAAGGTACAAATGCCTCTTTCAGATCACAAAATTCATAATTAACTTTTAAGTTAGAATAACTTAAGACTTCATATTGCAAGAATCACTTCCATAATAAGATTGCCTTTTCAGGACTTTATCAACCTATTAACGCTATAGCTTCTTGATAGCTGTAACCATACAATCAGGACCCCAACACTGGGTCAAATATCTCAATTCACTGCTTTACAAATCCATACCTCCTCACTGGAATCAATCTCCCTGTTGTGACTTGGATGTCTGTTGTATCCCTCCATATTTCATTGAAATATGAATACAATCTGAATTCAAGTACTATTAAGAAGAAGGGCCTTTACAAAGTATTAAGTCATAAGCATTACATCACCATCAGTACAATTAATTCCCTTATGGAAGAGACATCTGCTAGCTGCCTGCACTTTCAACCTTTCTGCCATCCAAGAACATAACATGAAGATGGTATCTCAGAGCAAGATTCAAGAGGAAGCCTTCACCAGACACTCTTGATCTTGAACTTCTCAGCCTTCATAACAGTCACAAAAAATTTTATATTTATAAACTACCCAGAGAAGGGTACAGTGTTATAGCAACAAAAACAGACCAAGATACCCATCTTAATCTAGGAGTCTTCTCTCCTTGTGTTTTTATACCACCCTCCCTAAATATTTTCTCTTATGTGAGTATCTTCTCCATGCCTAAACCCAGATACTAAAGATAATCGTCCAGAGGAGAGTGCTGTCTGGGTAAGTGGGATCATCATCACACTCAGCTGGCTTCTGAAAATGAAGCATCATAGCAATCTATTTTTCCCTGATTGGTTCATATTCACATGCCATGTCAAAATTCTCCTCAGACTTATCACACTCCCATTGATCTGGAAGAATCTAAGCTAGACACAAATCTGCACTTTTATGTTCTATGTTCATTTTCTTCTTTTCTGTCTGTGGCTGATGGGAGTCCTCTTCTGAGGAAGGGTCAGCTGAGACAGTCCACCTGCATCAACAGAACATCTGACATCTTAGGGAGCTCTCACTGGCTGCTATCACTTCAGCCTTAGAAGGAAGGCCATCTGGACAGAAGCCTGACACACCAAATGTAAAGTACTCATGGGAGAAGCTATCACAGAAATAGAAAGATCCCCTAACTTGGATTGTCACATATAACTCTAGATCCATAAGCCCGAAATAGACTCCCTCACTGAAGAGAGACTCAAAGTGAAGAAAGTAAAACAAATGACAGGTAGGTATACTCCACTCTACTTCTAGCTTAGTCCATTGCAGGATGCATGGATGCATAAGTAGAGTAATTTGATACCAACTTCAAAGCCAGCCAGTTGGCAGTTGCTTGGAGTCAGTTAAAACCCTTCAAAATGCTTGGTGGAGTTCCAAACACACATTTGATTATACAAAATTACACATGAGCCACCAAAGGGAATGGACAAACCCAAGAGTTGAGCAAAGGACAATTTAAGTATTATGAAGAGTTCTGCTGCCAGTCCCACAAGTACTTATATAAACCAAAGTAGTGTTCTTAGAAGGGAAGAAACAGTCTCTGGCATATGTTCAATGCCCATCTTCATTACCTCATTCTCATCACTCAGACACTGAAGTGATCATTATTGTCAGCATTAATCAACAGAGTGAACCACTGCATCATCTTCAGAACTAGGCAAAAAAATATCCAGGTGATACAGTGAACATTCTTTGTTACCATTTTTTCTTTTAAAATTCCCCAGTCCCTTTTTAATCTCAAAAATTAAAATATATTTTGCATATGCAGATATTATTTTGTCATGTACATTAGTGTATAGTTCAGTTATATGTAATACATATTTGCTATAGAGAGCTGAAAGGAACCAAATTGTGTATATTCACTTTACATTCAATTTCAGTAATTCTCAAAACTACATTGAAGAAATATCATCACTTGGAATTTTCAAACCAACCTGTAGCTTGTAGGTTTTCCGCCAGCCCGCCCGCCACTGGTCTGGAGGAAAACCTACAAGCTACAGGTTGGTTTGAAAATAACATGCAGAGACTCTGTATTTGATACAATCCTGTTGGCCAGTTACCATTATTGTTTATGGGCTAGCTCTGTCTTAATTATTAACCCATTTCTACTTATCTAAGTATTTCCACGTGGTCATCTTACCGGGGAGCTGCCGCAGGCATCTTCTTTCTCCATGCTCTACATCCTGACTCCTCCTCCCTACTTCCTCCTTCCTCCTCCTAGTCTCCTAGCCCCACCTATCTTGCTTTTCCATTGGCCCAAGAGTGCTTTATTGTTTAACCAGTATAAGAAACATATTTACAGAATAACATCTCCCATCACCAAACCCTCCCTAAGTTATGACCACTTGTACCATAGAGGGCAACACTATTTCCCAGGAGAAAATGACTTATTTAACACATACACCCAAAATGCTGCCTCATTTAGAAAGCAAGAACCACAAAACAATGAAAAAACTTCCTACCAACAGGAGATCTAGGAAAGGAAACTCTTTATATTTTGAAAAAGCTACTTTTGAAAGAATAAGGACAACTACAAATTCAGAGTGGAACATAAATTCCTGAGATGAAAAACAATTCCAAATATTAGATATGATAAGTAAACTTTAGTGTCTAAAATTGATTATTCAGTAGCATTAGAATTTTATAAAAATTATGTCACTTTTTACATAACAAATTAATTTTTTCCTGTCTACACTATATAGATGTCTGTCAAATATTTAGAAATATTATCTTGCTAGGAGTTAAATGTATTAGCTTGTGTCAATTTAGGCTTGATTTGCTTTTTCATCTACCATTGGCCATTTATTCTACACTAGCCAATTCCATCATGTTCAAGCTTTGCCCATCTTACCTATCAAAAAAAAACCAAACACCAGCTGAAAATAAGAACAACCAAAACAAACAACAACAAAACAAACCTTTAGACCCACTGTACACTATCCATTTTTTTCCCTCTTCATTTACTCAGGTGGGTTAAGCTTTCTTTCACGTTGAAAGTTATCCAGAAGTGTCCTTTCTATTTTATTCTTTCCTGGTTTCATAATTTGCCTTTCACCTCTCAGGTTATGTGTCTCTGTTCCATCATGATAGTTTTTAAAGTCCCTGACATATACAATCATCACAGACCACTTAAATTATTCACACAGTGGCATCAACTCATTTAAGGTCTCTACAAAGATTTCATGCAGGAAAAGATCATGTCTGTCTCTCTCCTTTACTGCTTTATACTTCCCAACCTCATATAGAGATCTGGGGAGACACATAGACAAGACATATAATGTAATATAAGTATATCTGTGTGTATAATTTAAAAGCCATAAAAGAAAATGCATACTTGATTATGTGATTTTAAATTTTTAAATCATAGGTTAATGGAGATAATGTCCTGAAAAATATTTGTAATATGCATTCAAGATAAAAATTTAACATGTGAAGTTGGAGAGATGGCTCACTGGTTAAGATTACTAGTTGCTCTGCTAGAAGACCCAGTTGAATTTCCAGCACCCATGTACGTGGTGGTTCACAACTGTCTGTTATTCTTGTCCCAGGGAATCCAATGCCCAATTTTGGCTTTCTTGGACAGTAGAGCATATGTGGTACACTTATTTATATTCAGGAAAAAAACACCAACAAAAATAAGTTTGAAATTTTTAACACAGAGAATTGGGTTGATTATCTAACATTGCAAAACCAACAATGCTAAGAAATTACTCCTAAAGTGATCAGCTTAAAGCAATATGCAAACATAATTTTGGGGTTTCTGTAGGTCAGAATCCAGGCTCAGGTTTCCCCGTTTCCCATAAAACTGTAACCATCAACCAGACAGAGTATCATATGAAGACCTGAGTAAGGATGGATCTGCTTCCAGGATCACATGGAATCAAGTGAACACCCCTATGGTATTGTTGGATAAGGGCTTAACTTTGACTGGGGCCCGATAGTTCCTTACCAGGACACTCTCTTCACATAACTAACTATATGTTAAAAAAAAGCTGCAGCAAGAACACTGCAAAAATAGAAGAAAACAGAAATCATTTTTTGTAACCTAATGATATAGGTAAAATCAGACAGTTTAACCACACACTCATCAAGAGAAGTCAATCACACTTAGAAGATTAGCATGGCTGTGCATCACATAATATATAAACTTCCTCTATTAGTTCATTAGAAAAAGAAAAAACATGTGAACATAGAGACTAGACATATGAGAACAGATCCAAGTTCCCATGATATATCCGAGGAGGGAGTTTCTCATCTCCAGTGGTCTCATTGTTAACTTCATGTGACGCTCAGACTGATTTATAAAGCTGAGGCTGACATGCATGCATTGCTAATGAGAGTGAGTGCTATAGTCATTTGGAAGGCAATTTGTTAATGTCAATTAAAAATAGACATTATAGAGTGGATGAGATGGCTCAGTAGGTAAAAATACCAGCAGCCAAAGCCAGATGACCTGAGTTTGATCCTTGAAACCCATATAAAAGGCTATAAGTAATCTTGAGTTCCATTCCAGGAACATGCATAAAAGGCCAAATGCAGTGGTATGCATATGTAACCCCTACAATATGGCAGGAGGCAGAGATGGGAGAATTCCTCTAGATAGATATCCTGGAGTACATTGCATAGCAGAAATGAGAAAGACCCTGTCTCAACAAGGTGAAAATGAGAAATGGCTCTTGAAGTGGCTCTGACCCCCATATATGTACTGTGGTACACATATGACATAGCATATATGTGTAAAAAAACCACCCATACAAGAATAAATATTTAAAAATAAAAATATGCATTGTCTTTGGCAGCTAAAGCCAACCACACACATGCTTGTGGTTCCATTTCAGTGAAAACAGTAAAGTGACAACATGTGGAGGGAATGGGAATGAACTCAGTGAATACAGCACTTGCTGAGCAAACATGAGGACCTGACATAAAAAGCCAGGGGGATCCACGAATGTCTGTGACACCAGCACCAAGAGATTCAAACAAGAGAAACCCTTAAAGGTACTGATCAGTCAGTCTGGCTAATCAATGAGCTCCAGATTCAGTGAGAGAGTGCCTCAAAAAGCAAGGTGTATCTCAGCTACTTTTCCAGCACCATGTCTGCATGCATGCTGCCATGCTCCCTGACATGATGATAGTGGACTGAACCAATGAACTGTAAGCCACCACCTCAATTAAATGTTTTCCTTTATAAGGAAAAAAATAAGGTTGAGGACTGAAGAGATTGCTTGGCACTTAGCACTGGCTGCTCTTCCAGAGGCCCTCAGTTTGATTCTCAACATCTGCATGCCTGTCTATAACTCCAGTTCCAGGGATCCAATGCCTTCTTCTGGTCCTGTTGGGCAGCAAGTACACACATGGTGCACAGACAGAAAGCAAGTAAAACACACAAACACAATATAAAATAAGGAAATATAACTATATTATCTTTAAAAGGTAAAATAAGGTGGCACCACCCACAGTGGACTGGATCATCCCACACCAATTATTAATAAAAAAAATGTCCCCACAGACTTGACTTATAGTCAGCCTGATGAAGGCATTTTTCTCTACTCAAGTTCACTCTTCCACAAAACTCTAGCTTATGACAATGACAAGTTAACAGAAAATCAACAGAGTTCCTAGATAGAAAGAAAGAGGAGGCAGAGAGTAACAAGCAAATCAAAATAAATGTCACAAATATTAACTATGGGCATATGTGTATTCGAATATAGTTGTATTTCTTGGTGGCTACTTGAATAAATAGCATCACCATAGTTCTACTATAGCAATCAAAACAGCTTGGCATAAAAGCAGACCTTCACATAAATCCAGTTACACTGAACCTGATAGAAGAGAAAAGTGGGAAGTATCCTTGAATGCATGGGCATAGAAGATCACTTCCTAAATAGAACACCAGTAGCACAGACACTGAGACCAACAATCAATAATGGGACCACCTGAAACCGAGAAGCTTCTGTAAAGCAAAAGATATGGTCAATAAAACAAAACAACAGCCTACAGAATGGCAAAAGATCATTACCAACACCACATCTGACAGAGAGCTGATCTCCAAATTATATAAAGAATTAAAAAAACTAGACACCAAAACACCAAAAAATCCAACCTAAAAAGGAGGTACAAATCTAATCTGTACAGATCTCAAATGGCTGGGAACACTTGAAATGTTCAAAATCCTTAGCCATCAGGGAAATGTAAATCAAAAGGACTCTGAGATACCAGAATGGCTAAGATCAAAAGTACTGATGACAGTTTATGCTAGAGAGGATGTGGAGTAAGGAGAACACTCCTCCATTGTTGCTGGGAGTGCAAACTTTGTACAGCCACTTTGGAAATTAGTATGGCAGTTCCTCAGGAAAATTGGGCATCAATCTACCACAAGACTCAGCAATACCATTCTTGGGCATACCCAAAGGATGCACACTAACGCCATAAAGACATTTGCTCAACTGTTACAGCAGGTTTCCCCGCCTGCCGCTGGTTCTGCCGCCATTGTCCTGCAACCACGTGTGCCGCAAATAACACTCAGAGACTCTGTATTTGATACAATCCTGTTGGCCAATTACCATTACTGTTTATGGGCTAGCTCTGTCTTAATTATTAACCCATTTCTACTTATCTAAGTATTTCCACGTGGTCGTCTTATCGGGGAGCGGCGGCAAGCGTCTGCTTCTTCCTTGGGCTACATCTCGACTCCGCCTTCTACTTCCTCTTTCTTCCTCCTAGTCTCCTAGCCCCGCCTATCTAGTTTTCTATTGGCCACAGTGCTTTATTAATCAGTATGAGAAACATATATACAGAATAACATCTCCCATCACTCAACTATGTTCATAGAAATATTATTTGTAATAGACAGATCCTGGAAACAACCTAGATGTCCCTCAACCAAAGAATGGATAAAAAATAAAAATGTGGTACATTTACACAATGGAATATTACTCAGTGGTTAAAAAAAAAATTGACATCTTGAAATTTGCAGGCAAATCGATGGAACTAGAAATAGAAAAATGCATCCCACATGAGGTAGCCCAGATATAGAAAGACAAACACAGCTATGAACTCACTCATAAGTGGATATTAAATGTAAAGCAAAGGATAACCAGGCTACAATCCACAACTCTGGAGAAGCTGGGTAAAAAGGGGAATCCTAAGAGCGGCACATACAGAAACAGAAATAGAAACTAGTTAAGATCTCCTGAGCCAACAGGGAGGGAGTTAGAAGGGAGGAAGTGGGGGCTAGGAACATGAATCAAAAAGACTGAGTTGGGTGAGGGATGGAGGGATAGAAAAATGAAAGATATCTTGATAGAGAGAATCATTACGGGCTTAGGGAGAAACCTGGTGCTAGAGAAATCCTCAGGAATCCACAAGGATGACCCCAGCTAAGACTCTTAGCATAGTGGAGAGGGTGTCTGAACAGGCCTTCTCCTTTAATAAGATTAATGACTACCCTAATTGTCATAATATAACCTACATCCAGTTACTTACTGATGGACACAGATGCAGTGACCCACTGTCAACCATAAGGCTGAGCTTCTGGACTTCAGTTGAAGAGAGGGAGGAGGGATCATATGAACAAGTGGAGTCGAGAGAATGCTGGATAAAACCATAGAGACAGCTGACCTGAGCTGGGGGGGGGGCTCACAGATTATGCACTGATAGCTGGTGGACCTGTGTGGGATGGAACTAGGCCCTCTGAATGTGGGTGACAGTTATTTGGCTTGATCTGTTGGGGAGACCCTAACAATGGGACCAGGACCTATCCCAGGTACATGAGATGGCTCTTTGAAGCCCATTCTCTATGACGGGATACCTTGCTCAGCCTTGGTATGAGGGGAGGGGAGAGGGGTTTGGTCTGTCCTGAACTTGAAACCCCAAGGAAAACCTCTCTAAGGTGTGGATGAGGGGTGAAAAGGGAGGAATGTGTGTGTGAGGAGGAGAGGTAGGGAGGAGGAACTGGGTTAGTATGTGAAATAAAAAAAATTAAACAAAAAGGATCAATGGTAATGCACAGGGCATATAAGATCATGTGTGGGTAAAGAAAGAAATGGAAAAGAATGCAGTAACTTCTAACATTGGTTACCTGTGATGAGCTAGAGGGAGAAGGAACAATAAAATAAGTAAGGAAAAACCAAAATTTTTATTGCTAATAAAACAGAATATGCTAAAAAAAATAGGCATGATTTTATTCTATCCATACAACAAGGCAATTATACATGTATATTCACATATAAAGAATTGCAAAGAAGGGAAGTTATTGAAATGTTCACAGTGTTTATGATAAAAATGGAAACCCAAGTAATTGCTACTCTCTTCCCATGACTCTATGTATTTATTTAACTTTATCTTTAAATATATTTTTAACTGATACTTTTATAAGAGCGCTAGAATTGCACACATTTACAGGGCACCATGTAACATTTCAATATGCGGAGACACTGTGTAATGTTTAAACCAAGCTAAACATATCATTGACCTTAATCATTTAGCCATTTATTTAAAATCTTTCAAAGGGGAAGACGATGAGGTGAGGGAACTGGGATTGACATGTAAAAAGGCTTGTTTCAAATTTAAATAAAAAATGTCAAGGATATAATCATCTAAATTTAGAATATAAAAAAGAATATTAATAGCTAAATTTCTCAAACACTACAACAAAAGGTCTAGGAGAAACCTTTAAAAATATAAAGTTAGAAAAAAATCCTTTCAAAGTCATTTCCTCTGGCTTTCTGAAGTGTGCTGTTCATCAGTGTCATCTAGAGTTAGTCTCCTGCGCATGTCAGTTATAGCTTAGTTACCGCTGACCAACCTTCACATTGTGTAAACAACAGAATTTCTTTCTTTTTATGATTGGATAGTATCCCATCGTGCTTTGCACCATATTTTCTTTATTCTTTAATCAGTTGATAGACACTGTTTGTTTCCATTCTTTAATGTTGTGAATAGTGTTGCATATGGGAGTGCAGGTGTGCTTTTGATGCTCTAGTTTTACATACTTTGTATATATCAGCAGCAGAGTTGCTGGATCATATGGTAGGCCTAACAATGCACAAAATGTCTGTTTTCTCTACATCTTTAACAACACACATTATCTTTAGTCTTTCTCAATCTTTTTGTCTTTTTCATAACACCCTTCTTTACTATGTAGTCCTGGCTTTCTTGGCACTGGATAACTAGAGCAGGCTAGTCTTAAACTCTAAGATCTTTGGCTACCTCCGTCATCCCAGTACTGGGATTAAAGGCCTATGCCACCATACTGTTTATCATGGTCTTAACTTGCATTTTCCTGATGACAAGTCATGCTGGGTGTTTTCATTTGCTTTAGCACATGTTTTATATCTGAGAATGTCTTTGTATATTGCTCTTTTCAGAATCAAGTTATTTCTGGTTTGCTTGATATTGAGGTTTCAGTTTCTTGCATATTTTAGATATCAATCTCTAGTCAGACATAGTTTGCAAACCATCCTGTAGCATGCTTCTTCACAGTTGAGTAATTGCCATTGCTCTGCAGGTTTTTGATGTAGTCTGGTTTGTTTGTTTATGGCTTTGCTTCCTATGCTTTTGATATCTTGTCCAAAACATCCTTTGCCCCTTTCAATATTTTTAATCATGTCCCTTGTTTTTTGTCTCACAGTTTTATAGTTGGGGTCTCATATTTCAGTCTTTCAACCATTCAAAGTTGTCTCCGTAACTGGTGAGAGTTTGCAAGTGACTCCCCAATATCTCATCATCACTTAATGAGACAAATGTTCTTTCTCCATATGTTTAGAATGTTTGTCAAAATCAGTTGGTTGAAGATATGTCAATCGACTTCTAGGTTCTCTATTCTTTGCTATTGTTCTGCGCATCTCAATTTATGCCAATATTATGTTGTTTGGATTGCTATACCTCTGAAGTATAGTTTATTAGGTAATAAATTGCTTTAAATGGCTTTGACTACTTTCGATTATTATTTTTTTTTTGGTTTTAAATAAATTTCAGGATTGCTGTTTCCAGCTCTGTGGAGAATGCCATTGATATCTTAATGGAAATTATATTGATTGATTTTTAAGATTTTATTTCTATTATATGTATGTGTGTATGAGAGAGTTTGGGTTTGTGCACATGAGTGCAATGCCTTTGGCGATCAGAAGAAGCTGTGAGATGCCCTGAAACTAGAGTTACAGGTAGTTATAGTAGCTACTTGTTGTGACTTCTGGGAACCAAAGTTTCATGTTAAGAGTAGTGCATGCTTCTAACTAATGGGCTATCTCTCCAGCCCTGATGTGCTAACTAGCTTTATGTCATCTTGATACAAGCCAGAGTCATTTAAGAAGAGGGAATTTCAATTGAGCAAATGTTCCCACAAGATTGGCTTGTGGTGCATTTTCTTGTTTGATGATTGATGTGGGAATGTCCATTCTACTATGGGAGATACCATCTGTAGACTGAAAGTCCTGGGTGTTATAGTGTAGGATAAAACAGCTATTAGGGAGAAAGCCAGCCAGTGAGCAACATTCCTCCATGGCTGGCCTCTATACCAATTTTTACCTCCAGATTCATGCCTTTATTTCCCTAAGTAATAGACTATTACCTGACAGTAAGATGAAATAAACCCTTTGCTCCTGAAGTTGCGTTTAGTCATGACATTTTATCACAGCAATAGAAACTAACTGAGAACAAATTTGGTATCATGATCATGGTATATTTCTGTGACCTTACTATATGTTTTGGAAGGATTGTGGTGGCATTTGAACTTGGGGCTAGGAAAACTTATTGGATCCTCAGAGCTCAGATGATGAGCATGCTGAGTGCAATGCAGATGACAGCATCCTGGCCTGTAAAGTTTAGAGGAACATTTTAAGAATCCTTTGAAGACTCAGGGCTGTTGACATTTTTAATTAAGAAAAACTAAAGCAAAACTTGTGCTTCACTCGACAGAGGGTACTGGTCAGCTGGGGCTGAAGTTAGTCATCATTAAGAAGAGAGCAGCATTGCCGAGGATCATAAACCTTGGGTTGTTTTCCCTCTGGGTCAGCACACAGAAGTTATGGTGCAGAAAGGGCCAAGGCTGCATCTCAGGCTGGCAGCCTGACTTGGTAGTATAGCGTTACCCAGGTGTCACTGGTCTTAAAGACTCAAATTAATTGTAGAGAGCAGCTGGGGCTTGTCCTTGTGTGGCAGGGATGGAGTCCCTGAAGAGAGGCCAGGAAGCCACTAGAGAAGATGAAGCTTCAGTTGCAGTAGAAGGCCCAGAATTGAAGTGGTCGTAGAGAGTTGACGCTTGGCAGCATGTGCCACCTGTCTTTGAAGGGAGCCTAGAATCTTCTCTCTTTGAACTAACTTTCAACCTGAGTATGGTGGGCTAGATTGTCTTCATGAATTTTCATGTCTCTGAACAAGTGTGTGATCAGTGATAAGCCACAAGGATACAATCAAATGTAATTAGTGTTAGAACAGTAAAACCAACTTCGACCATTTAATTGTATTACTAATGATTGAATATTCATATTCAACATGGGGAAATCAAAATCTATTTACACACTGACATTCTATCATTAATAAAATTTTGAAATATGTTAAAATGACTATGAAAGCAGTTAATTTTATGTAGAATGATTTTAAGCTGGTTTCTAAAAATATTTTCTAAGGTAGCATTTTCTACAGTAATACACTGAGTTTTAACTCATGCTTTACTTCAATAAAACTCTTCTAGCAATTCTTTATAAAATTAATACTAGAGAAAAATAAACATTTAATATCCAAGCAGAATATGGTTATTCCTAGTACCCTAGACTAGCATGGCTGTTCAAAAATAATAGCTTCTTACCTTACCTGAACATTAAGTGATCATGAGGTACTGTAGATTTAAATGTAACTACCATGGATGCAATAATGTAGAAAATTCAAAGCTCATCAACTAAAAGTCCGATAACAAAATGTTTACAATAGTCTAATTGTTATTTAACTAGAAATTTATTATATGATGAATTGACATGTATGTTGATTTAGCATCATAAAATATTTGATCATGGAAACTTTTGTATCCCACTTAACTAAATCACATAACTAGTATGTGCCAAAGCTTGGGTTCAAATCCAGGCTTGGCTTCAAGTCTTTCCTCCTCTCCCTTAGCATCTTTGTCTCAATAATAGAGGATGATGGCAAAGTTTGTTTCTTTTTGTCAACATGTGTTATCTCAAAATTTCAGAATTGATAGTGGCATCATAGACAGTTTGAACTGCCCAGAAAGATAACTTGTATTTAGTATTTATTTCTAGAATCCCAAGTTATCTTCTTTTGCAGAACATGAAGGCCCATGTGTTATTCTAACTGGTCTGGAAAAAAAGTAGATTCTGACTTAGATTCTTATGTAACAATAAACACAGAAATACCAAGAATAAACCCTGGCTGGCCTAAACTAACTTCTTGGAAAGTGATACTAGAGAGAGAGAGAGAGAGAGAGAGAGAGAGAGAGAGAGAGAGAGAGAGAGAGAGAGAGAGAGAGAGAGAGAGAGAGAGAGTCACCAGCTTGGCATTGTTTACACAAAAAACCTGCCAAAAGTCTGGCCCCCTTTGCCAGTGTCAATACTCCAGAGTGTAAACATGGTCTTTCCCAAGGGACATTATGTAGCTAGAAATTCATCTTAATTAGCCACTCCTTGTCTGGGGTAAATGCTACAGAAGAAATCCCAAGTCCTTTCAGAATCTGCACACTTCACACTCTAGTAAAGCTATTCTTAATTGTCTCATTATGCAACAAGGGAGTAAAGCCTTTAGAGGACATGCTTGAAACAGTGCTCAAGGACCTGCTGAGGTGGGAGGGTTCTAGAGTAAACAAGTAGGATCTTGTTATCTTTCTGCTGTGGTGGTGTCCACAAGTGGAATTAAAGATGTGATCAAGTAGATATTTACTTCAGTTATCCTCTGTCTACATTTTGGTATCAATAACAAGAAAAAAACTATACTAATGAGGCTGGTCCTCAATGAGCCTATTGAAGCAAAAAGAAGTCTTCACCACAAGGGTTTGTGATGTGAAGAGCTTTGTTTCACAAGTATCAATATGAATGAGAGAACACTGTTCTATCACATTGTAGTAAGACATGTCATCATATGATCATAACATATCAAGATCTCATTGTGCCATGTTTTAAGGATAATACTCTCTCAGTACTATTGGTTATTAGTAGAATATTGAATGAGAGTCTCTCATAACACACACACACACACACACACACACGCACACACACACGCACACACACACACACTGGGACACAGGCTAGGCTCACCAGGCTTACCACTGGCAAGTAGAGGCAATAGATGGGACATGCCATACACTTCAGTATCAAAATCCTTAAAAACATTCCGTGACTCACTAGACAACAGTTTCTCTTGCTAACTTTGTTAGAAAAGATGCTCCCAGTACAAGTATATTCTTAAACTAGTACTCATTTGTCTCTGGTTTAGTCTCTTGTCTTTAAATGAAGAATGCTGACTAGATGAGAAAAAAAGATGAACAGGATCAGGTATCTATTGACATCCAGAGAACAGGCTCCAACTCTACTCATCTGTATTCCCTAGTGTAAGAGGAGAGATCAGAAAAAGTAAAAATTTGCATGGAAGATCATGATCTTATTAATAGAAGACCACTTAATGGAAAGACAAAGGAGAACTATGGGGTGGAAAAAAAAACACTTCTTTATACATAAGGAATATAGCCCATATTATCTCATTTCTACATCTTTATCTCTAGCAGAATCAGAAACTCCTTACCTCCTTTGCTGTATTTCTGTAACTTCTGAAATTGATCATTTTTCCCTTTCAAGTTTGTATCTTATTCTGTGTCTTTTTCTAACACTGGAGATTATAAAAAGCTGCAGCCACTGCCAAGGAGTGACTCATAAATCTCATTAGTATTAAAAATTTAAAACCTCATGGAATTTGAACAAAACTCAAGTTTGCTGCAGGATGCTTGAAGTCCTAAGAAAAAGGAAGAGAAAGGTTTTAAAACGATAGCACAGTAATAGAAATTACAGCAGTGGTTGCCACTTTAAGGCATTTATGATATTTGTGTACTTTAAGGCATCGATGACTGAATTTCATTAGAGCCACAACTGGTTTAAGAGGCTCTTCAAAGTGAAAATCTGCATCTTTGCAAAGGTGCTTCTGGAAAGTATCCAAGGAACTCAGAGCATGTGTTCTTTTTGAACCCTGACTCTGAGACAAGAGATAGAATCATGGATGTGGGGGATTGGGTCTTTCAAAACATAATATTGGCAACTGGTGTACCATGCTGATGGTTGCCCAGTAGTGATGTGAACGGGGTTCGGAGAAATGGGGGGACCTTGCCAAATTTGACTACCATGATGTTTTGAGTTTTATCAGTCCTTGATTCCTGACTGGGAAGGTGCACTTGAGAATCCAGAGTCAGATAAAGCAAGGGATCAACAGACAGAAGATAAGACAGAGCAATTAGATGGTGACAGAGTTGAGCCTCCAGGAAAGCTGACAAGACATCTTTTGAAGAAATTTCAGAAATTGAGCACAGTTTTCTTCCCCTCTATTTATGAGGTAACTAAAACCAGCAATTGATAACACGCCGTCAGTGCTTATCTCCAGGCATCATCTTAAGTATTTTTACACCAGGGATCTTATCTAACCAAACATAAACTTTAGGAGATAGCTATGTTTAAAGAAAAAAAACCTTGCATTTGTGGAGGTTTAATAAGTTTGCCTAAATACGGTACAAGTCAGCGGTTGATTCATAGTCAAGATGAGCCACTGCACTTTATAGAAACACTCCTTGCTTTACCACCACCCATGATGCTATATTTTATTTCCTATAACTGTCTCTTCTTCCTTATCAAGTAAATTACAGCTTTTGGAATACCCCATTTGGGAAGTTAGCCAGTTTACTCAAACATATTGTACTTTAAATTCATGTGTCCCAACAGGCAAGGTGGTGCATGCATTTAATCCCAGCCCTTGGGAGGCAGAGACAGGCAGATCTTTGGGAGTATAAGGCTAGTGTGGTCTACATAATGAGTTCTAGGATAGTCAGGGCTATGTAGAGAGGTGGTATCTCAAAAATACAAAAGAAGTAAGTAAATAAATTCGGGTGTCCTCTTTCTAGGGTATGAATATATGAACTATAAATGCTTTTACATAATTTACATAATGCTTTTACCAATCCACAATATTTATGAGTAAAGAAACTAAACCATCAAGTAGTCAATTTAATCACAATAAATATGATGAAATGGGATTGGTGATAATGACGAAAGAGACACTAAAAGCCCTTCAACAATGTTTTAAATGGTCATTTTGCTGTTTATTAGCATATGTATACATCACTCCAGTTCTGGCAAAACTGTAGACTGAACTAGCTAACATGCAGTGTCCCTCTAATGCAATCACCTGGATTTCTGCACAAAGTATAGTATAAAGTCAAAAGAAAATTGCCATGCTGCAGAAATGAAAAGTGAACCCAGTCAGAACTCTGAGAGGCAAGTGCCTGATGGCTGGGCTTCTTTGGTACTAGCCTTGATTCAGGCTCGGTCTCCACTGCCTTTACCATAACGTCTGTAAGAACACTCCTTATTCTCACATAGCTACTGAAGTATGAGTAGCTATGTGAGTATGCCATCTGTTGAGGCATCTAACTGGCTAGGCCTCAGAAACGCTTTATCATTCCCGTTATATTAAACATACATGACAGCTGCTGGATAATGTAGTGCTTGAGATGTGCTCCAAGAAGAGAAGGACACAGGCTTTAGAAATTAGCTAGAAGTCAGTGTCACGATCAGAAGAATAGCTCTATTTAAGCGTTCTAGACAATGGGAATTGAAGAAAGAAACACAAGTTCCATAAGTCCCAGGAACAGATTGGTGTGGCACAAATAATAAAAATCTAGAGACGAAAAGCTGAAGATCAGAAAAGCGAAGTAGCCAACAACTAGAGTTCTTACCTCTACCAAGACTTAGACAAAAAGAGGCTAGCCTGTCCTCAGTATGACTGTCTCCTTATATTACTCTCTAGTGTTTGGATTAAAGGCGTGCACCACCGCAGCCCAGCTTCTATACCTAACTAGTGTGGCTGCTGAGATTAAAGGTGTGTGCCACCTAATTTGACTGTAATTGGCCCCCATAATCTCACAAGGAGTGCCACAATTAGGAGGTGTGGCTTTGTTGGAGTGGGTGTAGCCTATTGGAGGAAGTGTACAATGTGGGGGTGGGCTTTAAGGTTTCCTATGCTCAGGATATCACCCAGGTTCTCAGTCCAGTTCCTGTTGCCTACAAGATGTAGGACTCTCAGCTACCGCTCCAGTATCGTGTCTGCATGCACCCTGCTGTGCTCCCCACCATGATGATGATGGACTGAACCTCTGTAATTGTGAGTCACCCCAATTAAATGTTTTCCTTTACAAAAGTTGCTTTGGTCATGGTGCGTCTTCACAGCAATAAAAATCCTAACTAAGACACCCCAATAAGTGCCCAGTATCTGTAGAGGAGCAGAAGCCAGAAGCCTCAAGCCAGACCAACAATCCTTTGGAATGAACACTTACAAGTGAAGATGTATGGGCTAAGGAGTATACTGTGTGATTACTTGGGCCACACTGCAGCTTCCACACTGAGATTTTTTTTGGGTAGGGGGAGTATGTTTTTATTTGCTTTTGGTTTGGACTATAATTTTGAATTTTGTGTTGTTTCGGGGGAAGGTTTCAAGGGCAGAGGGCAGAGATGAGGGGACAGGGAGATGAGTAGGATCAGGATGCATGATGTGAAATCCACAAACAATCAATAAAATGTAAAAAACTGTCATATGTATATATAACATATATTGAGAGGAAAATATATATGTGTTTGTGTGTGTGTATGTGTATATATATATGTATATATATATATGTATATATATATATGAAGAGAGCAAGAGAGAGAGAGAGAGAGAGAGAGAGAGAGAGAGAGAGAGAGAGAGAGAGAGTTAGGCATAGATATCACATTTTCTGCACACATTTATCTGTGAAGAACACCTAAGCTGTTTCTATACCATGGCTATTGTGAATCACACAACAATAACACAGGCATGTAGATATCTCTTTTATATATTGACTTAGGTTTCTTAGGGCACATTCCCAAGTGTTGTACAGCTGGATAATCTGACAGTTCTGCTTTTAGTTTTTGGAGGAAACTCCATTAGCATTCACACTGAATAAACTAATTTACATCCCCAACAACAAAAGTATATAAATGTATACACACATATACTTAATGATGTGCACAAAATAAAGTATTTGTAAATGTTAAAATAATCAATAGGTGTTGTCTTGTCAACCCTACACACAGAGCTACAGGCAACCCAGGAATGCCGAGAATGGGAGAAATAGTCTTCTCCTGGGAGGAGCCCACCAATCAGTTATCCAGTACCAAATGGTCAGCCCCGAAAACACACACATACAAGTAACAGTATACAATCTGAGAAGGTTATGTTTGGCTATATATATATATATATATGTATATATATATACATATATATATATATATATATATCATACATGCATGTAACAATTCACAAAAAACATAAAAGAGAGAACAGTAATTTGCAGAACAAGGACGGGTATGTTGGAGGTTTTGAGGGGAGGAAAGGGAAGGAGGAAATGATGTGATTATATTATATTTTCAATAAAACAATAAAAGAAAAAATAATGAACAGGGATATTATGAAATAAAATAAAGGTTACTTGAAAACACATACCCTGACTCTAGAGAAATGTCCAGGAAAGAAAAAAAAAAAAAAAAGGTGTGTGCCACCACTTCCTGGCCTCTATGACTGACTAGTGTGGCTAGCTTTGCACTCTAATCTTCAGGCAAGTTTTATTTGTTAGATCATAAACAAAATATCACCACAAATTGGGAATAGTAGACTGGTAAATTGTCAAACTCTGTCTATGAGTACGTTTCTTTCTACCATAACTCATGGTAGATAGATGTTCATGTAGATGAAATTAATGTCTGCACAATTTTCTTACACTGGGAGAAAAGCATGATATCCAATTTTGTGGTGAGAGTGTTTTGATTTCACTCCATTTATATATGCACAATAGAGCTATTTTTGATCTGCATAAATCTGTTTTCCATTTCTTACTCAAAATTGGCATATTAGTATATGCTTTCTTTGAATGGAAATAAATTGGAGGTTAAGGCATCTATACAATGTTTTGGAGGTAAGTGAGGCCAAATCTACTAATTTACAGATGTATTCAAAGTAATGAAAACATTAATTTGGTTTTTATATTTCTGAGCATCGCTTAATATTCATCTCATGTGAGAATTCCGTTGTTAAAACTTCGTTGGCTATTCATTTACCTTAAGTTTGGAGTTTATTGGCTGGCGAAGTCAAATCAGAAACAGGAACAATAAGGAAGGCGATCTGGCATTAGTTTCTGCTTGCGTTCCTGCACGGGGTGGGGCTGCCATCAGTGTGCTCCCCTGGCCTCTCAGTCAAGCTTGTTCTCATTGTCATCTGCCTTCCCCGTTTCCTATGCCTGAACACCATCTTTTGCCGATTAACTCTTCCTTCTCCTTCAGATACTGAGGTAAACCTCCCAAGAGAAGCTTGGAAAAGCCTCCCCCGAGCTGCTTGCTAGGTCAGGAGGACTAAAATAACTGTAGAACCGTGTGCTCTGGTGTAGCAGTTTAGCACCACTGCAGGTAAACACAGTTGCTCCTCAGCAGAGGAAAGGGAAACACCCTGATGAATCCTCCAGAAGCTGAAGCAATCACAAGAAGTGCTTTTCGTACACCCGGTTTAGTAACAGTTCTCTGGAGTTGGGGTTGCTTGTACTCCTGAGCTGGGTGACCAGACACTGGCTGTTTATTGTGCTTTCTGGAAGGAATCCAAATGGACAATGCTATTTATTTCCTATTTTGTAAAGTTGGACTGTCCTAACTTGAATCAACACAAGCTGAAGACTATTATCACTTAAGAAATTGTTTCCCTCATGAAAATAAAAGCTCTGTCATGAGGAGAATCTCTTTATCCTTTCATTATTTTATCCCAAGTCCTGAATTTAGTATCTGAATAAAATGGATATCAATATGTATTAACCCTTTCAATAAATAGCCACTGTTCTTATCCACAGTGGTGCATTGGGCAGAGAAAATGGGGAGATGGAATCAAACAAGGAAAACCAACTGCTCTGGAAAAGGGTGAGCGGTGAGCCTCCATGAGGCAGACAGAGCATCACATTACATCCCACACCATGAACCAAAGCATTCAGAAACTAGTGTGTACTCTTTTCCCCCATTGCTCCTTAGTTTCTCAATTAACACTATTAAAATGCTGTGCTTGGCTCCCTTCGATGCATTTCTGTGGCTTTTTTTTTACCAGAATAGACCTTCACAGATATATCTGAGAACACCCGAGCCCTCTCTCTCTACTCAGGCTCCCACCTACCTGTAAGTCTTCCAAATATCATTCCATGAAGTCGTCAAGGGGAAACAAGAGGATTTGAAGGTATTACCTACATCCAACTACATGAAAGAAGCATAAGGAATGTGGTAATCACATTCATTGTACCTGGACTAGTTCTTAGAGTAGGAACAAGGCTGGAACCAGCAATCCTATCAAGAAGGCTTACTATCTGAAGATAAAGGGGAGGGTGCTGAGTTTGGAGGCACTCCTCTTACAGATTCCTTCTATAGATTCCTTCTACAGTCCCCAGAAGAGCTAGAGCATTGGGTGTGGGGGTGATTCGGGCCTAAGGGGGAGCTCTGCATACTTGCTTTCCTTATCTGGCATCTACTCAACCTTGTGGGGGCACCTTTGGAGCCAAGAAAAGTAGAATATTTATGATTCTTTCATGATTCCTGTTCTGTTCTCACTAGAGCTTTTATTGAGGATTTTCTCAAGGCTGCAGCTGCAATGGGTTGCCTCAGGTCAGCCTGAGAGATTGAGCCATCCCTTAGAGGGAGACTAAATAAAGCTATAAAGTCAACAGGGTTGCATTTTTCACAGGAATCCCTGAATATATTTAGGTCACCCAGGGCCACCAGACAAGTCAGCTCTGTGTGATATGGAGTCTCTTACAGCTGGACTGGAGAACAAAAGACCCAAGAGAGGTGTCCTTTCTATGACCTGCCTGTGGGTGGGTAGCTGTGTTTCTGTTCTGATTTTCCATTAAAATTTTCATAACTAAGCTTTTATGAAATGACAGACTAGACTGATTCTTGCCTACCTATTTCTAGAGTAACAGGTAAATTAATTGCACATTTTAATTTTTTCAAATTTTCATACAGTGTATTTTGATCATATTTTTACACCTGTTAACTCCTCCCAATGATTCCCCTCTCCATATCTGCCCAATTTTATGTTATTTCTCTCTCAAAACAAAGCAAAGAAAAACACCAAACCAAACCAAATCACAATAACAAAAGCACATACAAAGACAAACCCATGAAATTTGCTTTGTGTTGGCCAAGTAATCCTGAGCATGGTACCTGCCCTACAGTGTGGTTGATATACACAATGATATTCCATTGAAGAAAGCTGACTTTCCCCTCCCCAGTAGGTTTCAATTGCAAATACATTCTTGTTTGGGAGTGGAACTTCTGGCTACTTCCACTTCTCCATGCTGGCATTTTGTCTGGCCTGCCTTTATAGGACTTGTGCATGCTGTCACAATCTCTGTGAGTTCCTATGCATATCAGCCTTGTTGTGTCTGGAATGCACTCTTTCCTTGGAGCCAGCCATAACCTCTGGCTCTAAAATCTTTCCACCTTCTCCTCTGCATTGATCCATGAGCCTTGAGGGGGAAGGGTTTGATACAGACATCCCATTCATGGCTGAATACTCCAAGGTCTCTCACTTTCTGCATGTTGCCCTTTTGTGGGTCCCTGTATTATCGTCAGCTGAAATAAGAAGGTTCTCAGATAAGACTTGAGTGTACACTGATCTATGGGTATAGCAATATGTCAGTAAGGGTCATTTTATTGTTATGTTTCTTTAGAAAAAAACTTTATTAGGTTTAGTTTCATGGAGTGGACCTTAAATCCCATTTTTTAAAGTGACTGGCTACTCCTACAACATTTGTGTCATGATTGCACCAGTATGTCTTGCTGGGAGGTCACTGTTGCAGCTCACAGACTTTGTATTCTTTGA
The DNA here is from genome assembly GCA_030556225.1 of Cricetiscus sungorus. Lineage (NCBI taxonomy): Eukaryota > Metazoa > Chordata > Mammalia > Rodentia > Cricetidae > Cricetiscus > Cricetiscus sungorus. The sequence goes on from JANBXA010000651.1 coordinate 127,498,126, forward strand.
GACTGACAATTACTGTTCTCCTCCAGTAATGAGCAAGGCATCTTCCACCGCTACGATGCTAGTCAATAGAGGCGAAGCTTCTAGTGGAACACCAGATCAATTTCTTCATGATGTTAAGTATGTGGCAATATTAGTGATAGCATCTTAGAGTCAGGTTGTGGAGAGTGGCCAATACCATTGGCAATAGCCTATGGTGTTAGGGGGTGTCTTTGGGATGCCTCTAGATGTAACAAATTCCTTGTATTAAAAAAAAAAACTAAAAAATGACTCAAAAAGATATAACATTCCTGGTACTAGAATTTTTACTTGGTAGCATATGATGTCTAGTTTGGGAGTCAACTCCTTTATTATATAGTAACTGCATTTAAATTCCCTTTCTATGTGTGTATATTTTGGGAGTCTTCTACTGTAGTATGTTTCCATGTGGCTTTTCCAAAGGACTTTGGGGGTTAGTTGTCCATCCACATATTCCTTCCTTTATCCTTCCCTCTCTTCCCCTTTCTCATGTAATTCTCCAAGTTTTCCCTTTATTCCTCTATAACAATATTATATTTAATTCCACAGCTTAATGCTAAGTTATGAGAAGTTTGAAAAAACTTTCTGAGGCGAGAATGTTCCAACAGACCTCTGAGCCAATGGTAATCCTCCACATAGTCTTTCACTGGGGCGGGCCTTCAGTACTCTTTGCCACAGGCCCTTTCGTGACTCTTAGCACAATGTAAAATTCTGCTGTGTGGCTCCTCACTACTCAACTGACTCATTTTAGCACAATATTCCTCACCATTGCTTTTCACAGATGGGTTCTTCAAAGTATGAGGTATTTCTAATTCCAAAAGTAAGATATGAAAGGCTCTAAAATACTAAAAGTTTGAATGCCAACATGATGCTATCTGTGGAAACTTCCACATTTTAAAAGTTACTAACTAGAAATAAAAGGAAATTAGCTTCAGGCTATGTATTTAATATACATGTGTATGCATGAAATATAAATAAATTACTTGTTTAGTCTTGGGTACCCTCCCTGATGTGTGTGTGTGTGTGTGTGTGTGTGTGTGTGAATCTATAAAATTACTGTATGTCATATGTATGCACCAATGCTATATATTGCTATATATGCCTAAATCCTAAAGTCCACAGAAAGTCTGTTAACACTTGATACTAGGCTTTCCAGGTAAATGGCTTTCAGCCTCCTGGATGTTCTTCCTCTTAAATCATCTAGCTCTCACTAGAGTTTGTTTTTTATGTGTTTATCTTTTGGCTTTAGAGAAATCAGCAGATATCTGCATGTGCAGGATGCCTACAATATCATGGCACATAATTGTCAAAGCATCAACAGATGAGTGATTTGAGATGATAAGAACACTATTGTCCTGATTCAGTTCACATGTCCTTCACTGTGCCATCAGTTTGAAAGTCTTGCACTATGAATGCATGGATGGATTTGGTGATAGAATATGCTAACCTGTGTGTTTTACATATATGATAAATATAAATAACAAAAAGTATAAATGGAATTTTCTCAAAGGTGAGGCATTTTACAGATTCTTTTTCTTCTTTATCTTTAGTCTTAGACCCTAACACAGATTCTAGGCAGAAACCACTGTTATCTCAGCTCTGCTTATTAAGACCGAATCTTTATCCGGGTGTCACCTAAATAAGGTTATTTTATTTTATGTTTCAAAAACTAGTTTTTCCTGCAGCCAGTCTGAACTGTGTTGTTAACTTTCAATGAGAAGCAAATATAATTCTTAGAATTTTCAGGGTGAAATCACTTAAAATGAGGATTCTCCTTTGTTGTGGAGTATTACTTTAACTTTGGAAAGATACGTTACATTTGTTTATGTTGCACAATATTACTTTAACTATTTAAAGGTAAGTTGCATTTGTTAATGATGCATTTGTTTAACTGTGTAAAGATGTGTTACATTGGTATAACCTTGCCAGCCTAAGGTACCTGGTTTGTCTAATAAAAAGCTGATGACAACAGCTAGGCAATAGAGGGATAGACAGGGCTGATGGGAAGAGAGAGTAAGTAGGAAGAGGAATAGGCTCAAGGGAAAACAAGAAGAGAATAGAATGAGGGAAATGCCTGGGGCCAGCCAGCCAGAGAGCTACCAGCCAGCTAGACACAGAAAAAGCAGGAAAAGTAGAACATATCAAATAAAGAAAGGTAAAAAGGCCTGTGGCAAAATGTAGGGGTGACGTGAAACAAGTTAAGTAGTAAGAACTGGTAGAACAAGCACAAGATAAGGCCAAGCATTCATAACTAATAAGATTCCTTGTCTTTATTCAGGGGCTGGTTTGTGGACCTTCAATATGATTTGGAGGATTCTTGATGTTTTAAGGATCTTGGAACAGAGACTTAGGAGGCCCCTGGGTTCCCTAGGACTCTGTGGAGCCACTTTATCAATTCTTGATGTATACCTTTATAATTCTCATTCTCTCTCTCTCTCTCTCTCTCTCTCTCTCTCTCTCTCTCTCTCTCTCTCCCTCTCCCTCTCTCTCTCTGTCTCTGTCTCTCTCTGTCTCTGTCTCTTTGTGTGTGTGTGTATGCATGTGTATGTAAGAAATAAGAGATACATATCTTATTTCAGACATTGCTATTTGGGTTTTTCTGCAAGTAATACTAACCTCAGTTTATACAACCATCTATGGTCTTGTTAATACCATGGATATAAGGATAAGTATTTTCTGGGACTTTAGGTATAAAATTATAAAAGCAATATGATGACTTTGATTTCAAAGAAGTTTGATAAATGTATTTTTTTCTCTAATCAACTGAAGAATTAAGGTCATTATCTGAAAAAATTTCCACTGTATTCTAGACTCTATAGGTTCATATTAGTCATTTCCAGACATGAGCCTGATATTTCCTGGTATACACAAAATAAAACTGTAAGTTATTCTCAGTCAAGACTAGAGCCATTTGCAAACAAACTTTGGTTCCTGTGTATAGATAGGGAAATAAATTACAGTCTGCGTGTATAGTTACTGAGAGTTACAAAACAATGTTTGTTCAAATAAAAAAAACTAATTCAGGAAACAAAACCTTCAATGTAGTATTTATTATAATCATGAAATCACTGCCCTCCATGATTTCCAATGAGATACAATAAAATCTAAAAGTTTGTTTTCAGTAATGGTTGCTTGAATTAAAGTCATGTGAACATAATAGAGGAAAAGGGTAGAGGCTATGTCAGCCCTTGGATAATGGTGACTAAAGAAGCACATTGTCCTTTATTATGCTCTGCTGCTTCACCATGAATGGTTCCATTTTCCTTTTCTACTTACCTAGAGTCAAAATTGAGAACATTTCACACAACAGTGGATGTACTTAAACTAAGGTGTGTACAGCGTTGATACTACTTAGGGAATGTTTGATAACCTGATTGAGAGAGAGCTAGCCAATAAGAAGCCTGAGCCATTGGCCAAACACTTTATAAATTATTGTTCTGTGTGTTTTGGGAGGGCTGAAGGGCGACTGGACCAGGAACAGAAACTCTGTCTTCACTCTGTGAAATAATGAAAAGGAATATATTAATTCCCGTAAGTTCAGTTGTTCACAACTGGTGGTGATGGTGTGGGGTTTTTGTGTGTGTGCACGCACACACCATAATCCTAGGTGACAAAGCTACTCCTACTCAGTAACACTTAAGGCATTCCTGTAATATATACATGAATATTAGCTCATTTAATCATGACAACTTTCTTAAATTTTATTAGAACCATGTTTTAGAAATGGAGGTAAACTAATTGGCTAAAGGCCAACTCACCTACTAAGAGGTACATTATGAACAGTCTGTATATGTGTTCCATGAGTCTAATCACCGCACACACAGCTTCTCTCTGGTAATATAAATACAATAAGAAAAGCAAATACAAATTTCTCCCTACAAGGTCTCTAATCTCTTCAACCTGCATAGGCATTACTATCTGATTACAACTGTCCTCAGGTGATAATTCTAAAGGAAATGTGAACATTTCTTCAGCTGTGTATTTGATCTTGTAGAATATGTCATCTTTGGATTAGCATCCCTCTTGCTCTTCCTTCCACCTTAAGTTCATCTCAAAAAAGCATCCTTATTCTGGGAATGTCACATCCACTCCAAATATCATTGTACAAACATGCCAAATAGATTCATCTGTTCTTTGCATGTGTTCCACACACATTACACATGAATAATTCAAGGTAATTGATTTTCTTTAGAGAAAAGAATAAAATAAATATCACTTCTAGTACTATGATTATTTCTTTTTTCATCTTTCTTCCTTTTTTTCCTTTCTTTCTTTTGTGAATTACTAAAACTCTGCCCTCTTCATAGGCAGAAGAAGTAACAACATTTTTCTGACATTTTATGGAAATAGTAATTAATCGAATCTGATAAGCCACCTGGAAACCTGACTTGAGAATCAAGCATGAAACATACTTTCTAAAGACTACTTATAGAGAAGCAAAATGCCTATGCACGTTATATTTGGATCTCCCCATTGCTTTCTAGATTGTTAGAATCATGGACCTTCTGTAATGTAGAACCTGTTCCTATTTTTATTTTCACCCACCTTGGAAGCTTGAGTTATCTAAGTTCATACAGTTTATTGGGAGAGTAGAGGGTCTCATTATAGTCTCAAGTCTTCTGGTGTTGCAGCTACTTTAAGGCATTTTTACTTCTGGGTCGGTTGAGGCAGATAAAGAAGGCTCCTTTTAAATATCCATGTTATATTTAGAGTGGCATGAAGGACATGAAAAATGTCATTTTTCTGGCTTTGGGAATCTTATGGTTAACTTTTGGTAATTAGAATACACATTTAATCTAATCTTCCCAGGAAATATTGTAGCTTCTAATTCTTGTATCTTTTCTAGAATGCACACCCATCTTTCTCTTCCCCTATATAGAGAGAAACAACAGTGGTCTAGATTCAGTGCAGTTATCAAGCACTAATCTTTTTCAGGCTCCGTTTCTTTTTCTTTAGAATGATAATGACAAAAGTCTTAGCTACGTTGTTGGAATATTTTGACTGAGTGAAACGACAAGCTCCTTTGTTCATTTTAAACTCAACAAACTTTGTCATTATTTTATGTCAGAATAAGACTTTTCTTGGGTCATGACCAAAGAGTTGACGGCCATTCCAGGTTAAATGTGAGAGTAGTTTTAAAGATGTAAGCACGAGTGAAGTATTTCCAGTGAAGTGCTATCCAAGTTCTTCCTCCTGGAGTTTGTGTACCTTCGAGATTGAGGCTGCCTCTCTCTTTGCCTGCTTACTCTTACCCTTGCTACCAAGTCCATTCTTTCCCTGGCATTAGTGCCTACATCTTCAGGGTGCTAGGGTATACTGAAGACCAGATGAGGCATTCAGCCTCAAGAACTGAACAACTACTGGATTCTTGGACCTTCAAAGAATCATTGTAGTCAATCCTTGTTGGATTCACTGGTCCACAGCCTGTAAGTCATTCTAATAACTCTCAAATACATACATACATACATACATACATACACACACACACACACACACACACACACACACACACACACACAAGTTCTGTTACTCTGGAAGTGGCAAGAATACCTCCTAACACCCTCCAACTAGTTTTTAGATGTTGCCCTTTAAAAAAATTGATTGATTTACCTACATCAGAAACTCTCTTCTGAGCCTAAGTGTTCCTAGAATAATTATTGTTCAGAACAGGCAGGGGACTGGGGCTACCATCCATGGATTTCCCAAAAATCAAACAGAGAGAAACATCTTAGTGGGCATATCTCTGTAACTTGCATTTGCTCAGATTTGTAATCACCTCCAGCTTTTTTTGTTTGTTTACAAAATTCTCTATAAATTTAGACACTGTCTACTAATTATCACTTCAAAATATAATGTTGCATGCTTCCACTGATTTTTCTGAACCCCATCTACAGTGAATTGGTCTATGCAGCATATTGTGGGGACTCACAGAAAGAAATCATATGATAAGATGTATTTTTGCACAGAACCAGTTATATATAAATCCAGAGCACATTAAATTGATTATTTGTGGTGATATATTTGTGATTTATTAAAGCTTGTCTGAGGGTTCAGAATGCAAAGCTAGCCATAAGCCATAGACGTCAGACAGTGGTGATCCACACCTTTAATCCCAGCAGCCATGCTAGCAAGCTATAGAGCCAGGTGGTAGTGGCACACACCTTTAAACCCAGGACCCAGGAGACAGAGGCAGATGGATCTCTGTTAGTTCATGGCCACCCTGGGCTACACAAAATTGATCCAGTCCTAAATAGGAACAGCTCACACAAAGGAGATCTCAGCACTTGGGTTCACGGGCCTTTAATCCCAGCACTAGGGAGGTGGAGACAAGAGTGATATGGCTGGCCAGAGAAACCAATACAAGGCAGGAGAAGACAGAAACTCAGAGCTTTCATCTCTGAGGATTCATGGAGATAGGACAGCCATATCAGCCTGAGGTATAGAGAAAAGCTAGTGACTGCCTGCTTTGCTTCTCTGATCTTTATCTTGAACCCCAGTATCTGTCTCTGGGTTTTTATTATTCATGTTACAGGTATTCTGTCTTAAGACTCCAAGTTTTCTCCAATGCCCAGTAATCCTGAGACAAAAATACAGATCATAGCTGGTTTTGAAAAAGAGTCCTCATCACATTTGCCATATTTTCCTTTCACAAATAAGTTCTATTTTCACAGACATCTGAGGTCAGTCTTCGACTCATGCTGAGTATGGTGACAACTGCTGAAGAAAGAAAAAAAAAAGGGTAACAAGATTAGAAACAGAAGAAAAGTATAGGCATGTTGTAGGCTCATGGCAGAACATGCTGGAATGAAATGTCAATAAATATAGGCATATCGCACCTCTCAAGAAAACTATAAATTATCAACCCTGTACAACTGTTAGGTTTTAATGTCTGCCACATTTCTAAGCAGTGCACCTGTGTTCAGAACTAATCTTCTTGTAGACAGGCTGTCATTAAGTTTAAGCATGTGTGATTGGAAAAGACCAGGCATTGACACTGACTGGAGAATGAGATTTGAACTATCACTTTCAAAATGTCATGCTACTTTTGCAATTATTTCTCAAGTCCAGAGACTTGGAACAAGTAAATGTGAGACATTTAAACACCACAGACAGGTGTTACATTATTCACATCCACAGCCTTACTGGGGCTGTGCCATATGCATGGGTCAAGGTTCATTGCGCCACGTGCTCTGACCCAGGAAAGATTACCCAAGTTCTTCATATTCTGAGTGAGTTAAATAGTTCAGAGAAAGGCAATGAGCTCCCACGTTGCTTATTGACCTTATTTAAGCATTTCATACCAATACGTTTGGCAGCTTTTGAAGCTATTGTGTAAGTGGGGTTACCCAGAAGTGATTGCCAACATTCTGAGAATATTCCATGATCAAGAATCTAGCCACTTCAGTGTGAATAACATTGCCCCTAGCACATTCTTTTTAATAAATGAGATTTCTTCTCTGAACTAGACCTTGTATAATTATCCCTTTTGTAAATGTGGTCTTGCTTGATAATCCTAGCAGTGCATGTCAATACAAAAACCCATTTCTAACCCTCCAGTCATTTCTTCCCTTTCCACAGACTGACACCCTTGAGAAAAGGGTGAAGAATGTGGGCAATTGATGGAACATTTATTCTCACAAAGGGAAACCTGCACAATCAACTACCTGTGGTTTCAGAAAGTCATCACTGGTTGAAGAGTAAATATCTAGTTTCCAACTCTTTTGGGAAAACCCCAAACATGGCCAAGAATCCTTGGCAAGAGCACATGGCTGAGTGCCTGACTCTTGGCTGCCTGGCAGCTAGAGGACATTTGATTTTTAAAGAGACAACGATTAAGACTCCAATCAGCAGATATGTCTCCAGAGAGACATTTTACATGTATTTATTTTTATGTATTCAGTTGTGGAGGGGGCACATGCATGCAGCAGCGTTCATGTGGACATCAGAGGACAACTTACAGTAGCTGTCTCTTGTTCCACAATGAAGCTTTTGGTGATTGAACTCAGGTTATTGGTCTCTCTAGTAAGTGCCTTTAGCCTCTGAGCCATCTCACTGGCCCTCCTGGAAAGTTGTTGGTTCTATGAATTATAGATTTCACTTAGTTTGTAAACTGTCATCCATATCCATTATTACTTCAAATACCCCCCACACAAACACACACACACACACACACACACACAACTTTAACTGGCTGTCCTGGAACTCACTATGTAGACCAGGTTGGCCTTAAACTTACAGAGACTACCAGGTGCTAGGATAAAAGATTAAAAGTGTGTGTGTCATTTGCTGTGCCCAGTCCTTCCTTCTGCCTCCATCCAGGCTTTCCAGGCACAGTTCTCTTTTGCTCCTGCAGTTCATCCTTCATTTATTGATGGTCTTAACATTTCTTTTGAGTATTTTTTCTCTGTTTTATGTTACTACCTAGTTTATTGTACTACCTAGGACATTAGTCTTTTCTTCTCCAGTATCTAATCCTATCTAGAGTTTTTAGACTAAAGTCTAAAAACAAACAGAGATTTTAATCTTTTATTTTTACATAGATTGTGTCTCTTTCAGCATGTTTGTATTTATTCTAGTCTAGTGAACATAGGGATAGTGTTCTACAAACATTTTTATGTTGTTGACTATTAATTTAATCACTTATGTCATCTCTGGTCCAGTCAATCTACTTACCCTACAGGCAGATGCTTTAAAGAAACATGGTATTGGGAATAATGGAAGAATACTGAATGGTAGAATAAGCAAGTTATGGAAATAATGAGCAAATTCAGAAAGGACAGGGCAAAGGGTAACTTTTAGAGCAAAATGAGGGGAATTACATAAGCTATTTTGAACCTGAATCATGGCCACATGATTATAATGGCAAGTTTGTCCAAGGATCAATAATAGGCATGGCAGGAGCCCAAGGTTGGGCAGGTAGTTACTGGACAGCTGAATTTGCAGAAGTATTTTTTGTATAAGATTGAAATTTATACAGTTTTTTTTAAATGACAGTTTTGTATTATCATGCACAGGTACACGATATCCTTTCTTGCACAACCTCTCAGATACCTCCATTTTATTTTTTTTTTTTATCAGAGCTTGACAAACATGATTTCATTTTCATCCTGACAACTTTCACCATTTAAACAGACTAGTTTCATCCTCCACTGAGGGCTGCCTGACTTTCATGATGCCTTGTTACAGTGGGCCAGATGCCAGACCTTGTTGATTCACTGTAGTTGGAGGAAAGTTTGTCTTCCTAAAATTTTTCATTTCCTTTACTATGGGATGTAGCTATCTTATCTGAAGAGTTTAATCCTTTTAGGTTTTGTCATTAAGCTTTTAGACAGGAGCGATCATGGCTCTCTGCTGAGACAA